>JAHTLZ010000330.1:60456880-60469661 GCA_023846285.1 Phrynocephalus versicolor
TAATAATAATAATAATAATAATAATAATAATAATAATAATAATAATAATAATAATAATAATAATAATAAAAACATCAGGGAAAGGGGTGAAGAAGCATGGACGTTTCTTCTCAGTCAGGCTTACGTTTTGATGATAAAACCTCCCCCCACCCCCATTTCCTCAACTCGAAAACAGATGCCAACGAAATGGGGCAGTTGGGGGAAAGGATTACAAAAGCTTACCTCGCCGAAATCAATACTCAAGTTCGTGTAACCGACATGATGAAGACGCTTAACAATTTTTAAGCAACACAAAGAGAAATGTAGCTGGGATGCTTGTATAAGAATGAGTAGCAAGAGCTGTAGGATTACTGCTGTAAAGCGTTTTTCAGTCTACAGTACATAGTCATTTTCTTCTTTTAAGCATCCAGCAGATAATTAAAATACACACTGCAGATTACAATATGTGCCATTTGATGGTCAGCCAAGTGTCCTGGAGCACAGTGGAAGCCTGGAGTTTATCCTATCATTGAGTTTCCACCTGCTTATGGGTGCTCACCATTAAATTTACCCTTCACAAATTAACACATTACCTTCACAACCTCTCATGCTGTAAGCCTCTTCTAGGTACCACTGCTCTTCTGTTCCTTTACTTTTCAATATCTTCGGTTTTCTCTGCTTAGTCAAGTTGAAGCAGAAACAAAAAGTCAACTTCTTACTCAAATTACATTTGTTAAACCTTGCCTAAAAAGCACACACTTTGTTGGGGCTAATAAGGCTCCAGGTGTTTTATCAGTTGATTGTGGTTACTCCATTTGAGGGGTGGGAAGGGAGCCTGCATATACTTGCATTCTCCTTAGCACTTTGCATGGTATTCTTCCACAGCCTTAAAAACAGTTCAATTTTGATAAAAGATTCTTCGCCCAAATGAAATTTAAGGCCAGAATTCTGTTGGTGTTCCCGTAGGGTTTGCAAAACTTATAACTCATTCTGACTAATTGATGAGGTGTTAAGGTTAGGCGCAGTGGTTAAATGCCTGTACTGCAGCTACAACTGCTCAGGACCTGGGGTTCAATCCCAGGTAGCAGGCTCATGGTTGACTCAGCCTTCCATCCTTAGGTCGGTAAAATAAGTACCCAGCTTGCTTTTTTGGGGGGGGGCAGGCGACGTGTAGCCTGCATAATTAAACTATAACCACCCAGAGAGTACTTGAAGTGCTATGGGGCAGTATATAAGCAGAACCCTTTGCTTTGCATGTCCTAGTTGCCTGCTTAACTACACATGGACATACCGCAGCACCTCATCAATTAGCTGCAACTAAGCATGGCCATACTGTGTACAGTACATGCATTTTGACAGATTCTATGCTACAGTGAACCATCGAGAATGGACATTGGTCAGATGAATGCTAATAAATAAGTACAAATATAGGCTTTTGCTCCGTGTCTGCAATAACTATTCTGCACCACCAATCTGTTACAAAAATAGGTAGATTCTGGCCACTGTTACCGTACAAAGTACTGTATGTATGTTTTACATCACACATGGACTAGGAAGGCACAGATTTATTGCTTTTTCAGTTTAAAAGCCACAGAAGCAGTAGCTAAAACAAATATTTAATACAAAACATGTGCCTTTCAGGGGTCAAGACCAAACAAGTAGTTTCAGTGACTCAAGAATGACCCTTTAGTATCACTAAGGACTTTCTTCATTCGTAATCTTGGCTTTTAACATGAAACAGCTACAGAAACCGCCTTGGACCTGATAGTCATGCTGGCTTAGGGTGCTGGGAGTTGTAGCTGAACGCAGCTGATAGGCACCAACCAGGAAGACCAACTGAGACAAAAAGAAATGTGGAAATGGTGTTTGTGAAGAGACTCAAGGGGGGGGGATTTGCATCGGCTGAGTTTGTAATACAGTATTTGGCTGCGTTACCGATCCTCACCCCAGCCCAACCCCTTCAGAACACACCCTTTGTTGAGGCTAATGAGGCTTCAGGTGTTTTATCAGTTGATTGTGGTTACTCCATTTGAGGGGTGGGAAGGGAGCCTGCATATACTTGCATTCTCCTGGCATACTCCAGGTAGGGATCTATGGTTCGTTATGGATGGGCCAGTTCAGATCCGAAGAGGAGAGGCGAACACAAGCAAAAACGTAATCACAGCCCGTTACTCGGCCCAACTACGTGAGTAACGTGATCACAGCACGTTACTCGGACCCAACTACTAACGCCGGGCTTCTCTCCTCCTCCCCCTCTGGCTACCAGCGGGAGGACTTCGCTTCCCCCTCCGTAGCTCTCCGGGTGACTCCCGGTCGTCAAGCGAGAGCGAGGCTCCGCCACCCAAGCAGTTACGACGTGGTTAGGCAAACATCTGGCGCCTGGTTCCGACCTGGGGTTGCCCTAGAACAGAGAGTCTCCCCTCGGCCGGCGCTGGGAAATGACGTCACGGGAGGGCGCCGGCCCTGGAAAAGAGGGCATGGAGGCGCGTGGGTGGGGGCAGGCGAACCTGTCAGCGTCGCCTTGTCGTGCCTGTTCCTGAAGGGCTGCTTTGTGTTTTGGACCCGCGGGCGGCCGCTTTAGCTTAAGTCCCGCGCCCTTTGCCTGCAGCCCCTCCTCTGCAGCCCCTCCTAGCTGGAGCTGCCCTACTAGGATCATGTCTGCCCCCTCCGCTTTGGCTGCAGCCGCCCCAACGGGCGTGCTTGCTTTCTGCCAGCAAGCTTGGGGTCAAGTTTTCGCCAAAGCGAAGCGGGCCGTCGTGTTCATGGACTCGGCTTGCGCGGAGAGCCTGCACTGGGCGTGCGGAGGGGCCGAGAGGCTGTTTCAGGCCGGGGCCGTCAACGTCAAGGAGTTTTCCAGCTTCGAATCGGCTGGCGCGGAGCAGCCAAAGGCGGTCTTTGTGGTGAGCACCTTGCTGAAAGGCAGGACCGTGGACATCATTCGGGACATCGTGAGCCTCAGCCATTTCCAGTATTGTGTGGTCTTCACAGCTGTCAGCCATGCCGTGCACTTGCAGGCCCACGGGGCGCCCAGCGGTTCGGAGGCCGAAGGCTTCAGCCAGGTGGTCTTCGAGCAGTTTGAAGAGAAACTGTGCCAGTGGATGGGCAACATGAACTACACCGCGGAGGTGCAGCATGCTCCACTGTTCCTGGCACCTGTCTCGTCATACCTCTTTGTCACCCCTGCTTTTTCCTCCCTTTTCCCCTTGATGGCTGAGGATCTGACCCAGATTAATAGTGCTAGACCAGAGAAGAAAAAATTTGCTAGCTTGGGTGATGTCGACTTCTCATCGCTGCCTTCGGAGCTGCAGTTGGAGATCAGGTCATTGGTGTCTGATTTCAACAGCTTATTTGAGCACCTTAACATTCGGGAAGAATGCTTTGCTGTTGGGATACTAAGCAAGATTATTGCAGGGGATCTGGCAAATTTCTCTCAAGCCAAGACCAGAAGGAAAACTGCTCAAAATAGAGCTTCTGTTATCTTTGTGGACAGAACATTAGACTTGACAGGTAAGGACCTTCTTGTTTGGTGTTCACAGTTTGCCACTGGGTGAAATTATTTCCAGGAACTACAAGGAGATAGGCATTTTCTATGTGGCCCTCTAGGGAGTGATGTCAAAAGCTTTCAGAACCTTTTTACTGAAATAAAAGCGTTTTTTTTTCAAAACAAAAGTTAATACATTATAATTTTAAGCACTTTAGAGACAGATGGTGGATGAGCTAATCCTAGAGGCCTGGTTGAACTATTGAGCGAGACATCGAGGTGACTGCAATATCTGAAGTATACAGTAGTCTGGGTATACTTCATTAGTCAGCTTATAGCTGGTGATGTTATATGTAGGAGGAAGTTATATATTGCCACTATGTACTGGTAGGCAGGTGACTGGATAGCTCAGTGAGTTAAATATCTGACTGTGGAACCAGAGGTTGGGAGTTTGGTTCCCTATTAGGCATCCCAGAAGAACCAAATTCTGTGGCCTTGGCAAAGCTGTGCAGTCCCAGGATGCCCCTAGAAGATGATGAGAACGCTGACCCACTTCTGAGTACTCTCTAGCTAGAAAACCTTGAAAATAGTCATCAGTCAGAACTGACTTGATAACAGTTTAGTGTACTACTGTTTATTACTGATAGGCTGCCTGGACATCTCACTAGTGGAGATGATGCTGAGTATCTCTAGGATTTTATTCTTGGGCGGAAATTATCACAGATGTTTGGACCATATTTCTGTAACATATCAAGATTGCATGTCCACACACATGCAAGGAAGAGAGGAAAATAAAAATCAAACTGTGGAAAAACATTTGGCCTTGTCAATCTTATGTTAAGTTACAATAGTGTTCATTGGTATTGTGATGACCATGGGCCTGTTTCAGATTATTCCTGGCCTGACATGCACAAGTTCTATCTATAGATGTAAAATTTCTAGAAACTTTGAAAAAGAAAACAGAAAAAAATATTGTCCCCCTTGTGACTGGGTTCGGTTTGGATTCTGGGCGACCCCTCCCCCATGGACCCCTCAAGGAGTGGAGACGGTATAGAAACTGGTGCATCTTTATTAACATCTTCATCTGGATCGTGGATGACTACATTCTCAGGCACAAACTTCACACCAGGGTTCTCAACATAATCGGATGATACCCAAGTGTCCAACTGTAGAGTCAGTAGTTCTGGGAACTGGGGAGCCTCTCAAACCTCTCTGCATCACTCAGCCTCCTCAAGTGTGGACCCCGTCCAGCGCAGTGTCCCACAGCAGGGGTGGCAAGCCCAATCAGCTGCTGGTTCCTTTCATTTGGCCCAACCACGGCCTTCTGAGGGGGCCCTCTTCCAGGGACCCACCACCTCCCGGAAAACGAATACTCTCCACTCCTCCGCCTCCGATGGATCTCTCCTTCCTTCCTTTCGCCTTCCCTGGTCTCTCTTCTCTTCGCACCTTTTTCCTCTTTTATATTTCCCACCTTCTCTGCCCCTCCTACTCTTGTGGTCTCCTCCCCTTCTTCCACCAGGAATCTCTTGGTGAGGTCCTCTCCTTCTTCCACCCAGCTTATTCCCTCTCTTTTGGTCCTGTCTTGGAGGTTGCCCCCATCCTTTCTAGTTTCTTTAGGACCACTCGCATCCCAGAGTCCTTCATTTTTTCTGTTCGCATGGACGGCACACCTGCCTGAACATGGTATTTGGATTCAGTGCCCCAACCCCAACCCCCAATTTTTTCATTTTTTTAAAATACCCCCCCCCCCATGGCTTCAAAATTCCTTCAAATTTTATATCTTCTTCAGTGGGTTAGTGTACTAGTACTGACAATGAAAACTTAACTATATAGCAACCTAGCTGATCATGTTTTGGCCCTGTGCCTTTTACCTCCTTTCCTGTACCTTTAACCTTTGCAGGCACACTGGTTTTGATAGTGTGCCTCTGGATACCTAGGAGTCCCAGTGCCTTTCTGATGTTCTCACTCAAATTTCCCAGAATACTTGGTTGGTGATCCTTCTGAGTTCCTAGTCAATTCTTGCAATAAGAGAGAACATGGTTTAAAGTATGAGTTCCATCACTCTTGAATAACAAAAGTGATAGAGTCTTGGCAGCTTTGCTTGTATCTTTTTAAAATTATTATTACGTTTATTACGGTCATATGACCTAATTCGGTAAAACAACAGGACAAAGAACGGGAACAGCGATAGTACAAACATAAATGTCAGCACAGAAACTACAACATCCCAAAAGGTACATATAGGTCAGCCTTCTGCCATCAACATGGCCCTTCCATGGATTGCAGCTAAGAAAAATTTAGCAACCTGAGTTGTTATGTGAGAGTTCTGCTCCGCTAGACAATATGCAACCAACCACTTATCTGAGTTCCCTTGCAGTCTATGGATCAAAGGATAAATCAGATCCCTCCTGATTTTCTCATAGAAGTTGCAATGTAGAAGGACATGTGACAGGAACTCTGGGACCCCAGCTCCACAGGGACAAAGTCATTCTTGTCGGGGGATTCTCTGGAACCTGCCCTGAAGTAAGGCAGAGGGGAGAACATTAAATCTTGCGAGGTTGAATGCTCTGCAAGCTTGGGGAGTTCTGAGTGTGGATAAGTATGATGCAGGTGTTCGATACACTGGGATAATGCCATATGCCTGTTGTGAACAAGTTCTATTCGCCATCGAGGACAGTTCTTGTCTTTCTATATCATGAAGTCGCTGACTAAGAGCGTGCAAGGCCTGTTGTTGTCCAAGTAGTAAGATGGAATCAAGGGGCATTCCAATAGATCTAATTTTGCTTGGATTATACGCATCCACTTACTAATATATGAGTCGGATAGCAAATAGTAAATATATCCCAGTTGTTCTGCCTGAAAGTGGATTCTCAACCAGTATTTTAATGTCTGTATCCACACTCTCGTCTCAACGCGCTCAAAGCCTATTTCTAGATATAAAGCTGCCAGGCCTACACAGCTGGGAACACCTAGGATTCGGCGTAAAAAGGTAGATTGTACCTTTTCTGTCCCTGAGTTAAGAGCACTAATCCAAATAGGTATTCCATAAAGCAGCTGTGCCCTCGTTTTTGCTTTAAAACACAGGCAGCAGGGAGAATGTGATGGCCTCCATTGATATAGAAAATACGGGTGATGGCTGTCATACTATTAGTAGCCTTGTTCTGTACATACTCTCGTTGGGCAGTCCAAGTACAGTTATATGTGAAATTCAGTCCTAGGTATTTAAATTCTCTTACCTGGTCCAAGGAATTGTTCTGAATTCTTGTATCAAGGAACTTCATTCATGTCAGCAGCACTTCCATGGTGTTTCTGGAGTAGAAGGGTCAGTTAATCTGTTGTTTCCCGAGTGATGTCTGCATGTATTCACCCTCTCATTCCTCAAGTGGGCTCCTTCCATGCTCCCATTGGAAGGAGCTGACAACAATGAAATAGAAAAGGTGATAACTAAAATTGAGAAGGTGGAGTACTTGAGGATTTGTGCATACAGGTCTGGGTACACTTCAGAGGCTAATCTTTTGGCAATGATGTTGGCAATTTATTTTTATTTTTCCCTATCCCTTTTCTCTACAAAATGCTGACAAGTGGAGCTGTTTTTCCCTTTCTTTTTTTGGTTCAGTGACAAGGGGCCTTCTTTATATGACCCAGGGGATCATCTTTTAGAATTCTTGAAGACTTTTTGTGACCAACTTGTATTTTGGAGATATCAGCTGCTTAACTTTCTGTTAATTCTTTTTGGATTGTGGATCTTAAGAGGGTTGATACTTTAGTTGAACAATTGAGACCTACTATCTCCCCTTTGGATCTTTGTTCTTGTTGACTAGTGAACTCTTCTGAGATGATGGTAGTGATGTGGAGGGTGATTAATGCCTCTGAGGGAAAGAATGACAACAAAGAAGAAGTAAAGATTGGATTTTTCAATTCTGGATAATTTTCTCTCAATATCCAATATATAATACTTGCCAAAGTTTTTTGAGTAGGTAAAGTCTTACCAGCTTCAGGTACTCTTGGAGGACTAGTACTTGGCCTGAAGAGACATAAATGTGATAGAAAATTGTCTTCTGCTGTGAGATAGTTGTGATCAGCCTGGTGGCCCCACTGCTTATCTGATGACACAAATAAGCAGTGGCCATCATAGCAGAGTGACCCTGTTGATTCTCCTTGTTGGTGATCAGGTATATTAGCTGTTATTTAATAATCTGTTCCCCTATTAAAAACAATTCGTGACAGTTTTTCTTTTCTTTTTCAGGAGCTGTTTGTCATCATAGTGACAACTTAGCAGAAAAAATTCTGTCAGTACTTCCTAAGCTTCCTGGTCATGCAAATGATGTGAAGGTCAACATGGTTGAACTCACCAATCTGCAAGTTGATGATGCAAGTAGCAACATTATAGCACCAGGCTGCTTGGCTCAACCAAAGTAAGATTGCTTTTATGTGTGGAAGTGTATACTAAAATTCTGCAAAATCAATTTTAGGTCAGTAAAATTAATACCCAGCTCACAGAGGTAGGGGTGGGGACAATGTGTAGCCTGCATAAATAAATTTTAAACCACCCAGAGAGTGCTTTAAGCACTATGGAGCAGCATATAAGCAGAACACTTTGCTTTATTTTCTTATGACGGGCTGTGCTTAAATTCTGCCCTGTTATACAGCTCAGCGCTAGAGAGAGTTTGGCTTCAAACCAGGTTTTGCATGCAAATTCTGGTGGTATAAAAAGAGAAAATACAGACTGCATCTTCACTGTGGTACAGTAGGACCCCCGTATCCATTGATTCATTATCCACTGATTCAGTTACTCGCGGTTGGCAGAGGAAAAAATTAAATAATTCAGCAGCCACAAAGCAAGCTTGTAAAGCAAGCTGTTGTCACAAACAGCATCTGTAAACCGAGCTTCTGTCACAAACAGTGGCCATAAAGCAAGCTACTGTCTCAAAACAACAGTCATAAAGCAAGCTACTGTCAGTTTGGGGGTGGTTGGGCAGGCGTCCTCTCTTATCCACGGTTTTCATTATCCATGGGAAGGCCTGGAACCAATCCCTAGTGGATACCAGGGTCCTACTGTACTGTCATAATTGTCTTGTTTATCTGATACTTGGTGTCTATTCAGAGATTGATCACTTAACCTGATCTGTACAGTGCAGTAAGTACAGTACAATGTACAGTAAGAAAATGCTTCAAGTTTAGGGTGTAATAAAATTCAGCATTTTATGCTATTGTACATTGTGGATGGTCCAGAATTAATATTCAAGTATTTTTATCCTGTCCTCTAACAGCTAATTTTGTTAAGAGATTATCTTCTACACAATTTTCACTTTGGCCCTTTCATTCTATGGATTCACAAAGATTTCTGTTTCATATCATCTTTGCTAGGATTTGAAATGATGATTAGCCTGCAGCAAAACACCCTTTGTTCCAAGCTTCAGGCTACTCTGTCTAGTCACTGGTTGCATATACACAACATCCATCCATCCATCCATCCATCCATCCATCCATCCATGTAAGTAAGTAAATTTTACCCTGCTGTGTTAGTGGCCAGGCCACTACTCTAGGCGGCTTACTGTTAGGACGTAAACACAGTAATCCCCCCTTTTTAGTGGGGGTTAGGGACCCAACCCAACCCACGTAACAGGGAAATCCGTGTTATGCGGATGCTGGGTTGGGTCTGGATTGGGGGTGCTGTTTGGGGCCTCCTGCACTTACCACAGGCCTGGTGCTGCCCTGTACTGGCCTCTGGCAGGCTTCACAGGCCCCTGAAGTGGTTTCTGGCAAACTGGAAGTCACTTCTGGAACCATTTCTGGGACCTTCATCAGCCCCAGGAAGCCCATCAGAGGCCCGTTCGGGGCAGCGCCAGGTCTGGGGTAAGTGCAGGAGGCCTGTAACAGGCCCACACAGCTTGATTCAGGAGCCCTTGCCTTCATATACTGCGGTCCTGTGATATATCAGGACCACAGTATATGAACCACAATATAGTAGGGGATGACTGAATAAACTAAAATTCAGTAATAACATCACTTAAGAGATTAAGCAAAAAACCCTACCAACTTAAGAACATAAGAAGAGCCATGTTGGATCGGGCCAAAGGCCCATCTAGTCCAGCTTCCTGTATCTCACAGTGGCCCCACCAAATAGAAATCTGTCTCCTGATACCACTCCCCTGCATCTGGTCCTTGAAGTGCCCCGGTTTTAAGTCTGGAGATTACACATGTCCATCATGGTTTGTAAACTCTGATGGAGTTCTCCTCCAGGAATCTGTCCAATCCTCTTTTGAAAGCATCCAGGCCAGATGCCATCACCACATCCTGTGGCATGGAGTTCCACAGACTAACAACATGCTGGGTAAAAATAATTATTTTGTCTGTTCCCACTCTCCCAACCCTCAGTTTGAGCTGATGTCCCCTAGTTTTGGTATTTTGTGAGAGGGAAAAGAGCGTCCCTCTTTCCACTTTACTCATGCCCTGCATTATTTTGTACATCTCAATCATATTTCTCCTCAGGAACCTTTTTTCCAGACTGAAGAGCCCCAAATGTTTTAGCCTTTCCTCATAAGGGAGGTGCCCCAGCTCAGTAATCATTGTAGTTGCTCTCTTTTGCACCTTTTCCAGTTCCACTATGTCTTTTTTGAGATGCGGTGACCAGAATTGTACACCAGGACTGTGGGAGTTGTGGTCGAAAACATCAGGAGTGCTGAAGGTTCACCAATACTGGTCTAGGAGAAGAATATTGACACACAACAACAACAACAACAACAACAACAACAACAACAACAACAACAACAATTTATTGTCATTGTGTGTATATACACAGTATACACATACAACGAAATTCAGACACCCAGAGACCAGATTCCACACACACACACACACACAAATCCCCAGACACTCTCACACACTCTCACACACAATAAAAAACCCTTCAACACGCACACATAAAAATCCCCGAACACTCCCCCCCCACCACCCCCCCCCAAAAAAAACACAAGCATCTACACAATAGGCAAGGTAATCCTGTCCAAGTGCTCACTGCTGATGGTCCTTGCATTATTAAGTGCAATTATAGCTCTGGGATAAAAACTGTTCAGGAGACGTGTGGTCCGAGTTTTAATTGTTTTGTATCTTCTGCCAGAAGGCAACAGTTCGAAGAAATTTTGAGCAGGATGAGTAGAGTCTCTCAGAATGTTGTGTGACTTCCTCAAACAGCGAGATGTGAAGATGTCATCCAGGGTTGGTAGTTGGAGCCCGAAGACATTCTGGGCAATTTTAATTATTCTCTGTAGAGCTTTTTTGTCCGCTACAGAGCTGCTCCCATACCATGATAGCATGCCATAAGTTAGGACACTCTCAATGGTGCTGTGATAGTAAGACTGAAGTAGATGCTGAGATAAATTCATCTTCCTGAGCATTCTCAGGAAATACAGCCTCTTCTGTGCCTTCTTCACAACCATATTGGTGTTTGCAGTCCATGAGAGGTCCTCTGAGATGTAAGTGCCCAGATATTTAAAGCTACCAACCCTCTCCACCTCCTCACCATTTATGTACAATGGTAAATGTACATCTTTCTTCCTCCTAAAATCAATCATAAGTTCTTTAGTTTTTTGGTGTTAAGTATAAGATTATTTTCTTTACACCACTGAGTCAACCCTTGTACTTCTTTCCTATAAGCAGACTCATCGTTCTTACTAATGAGCCCCACCACTGTTGTATCATCTGCAAATTTGATGATTGTGTTGGTGTTATACAGTGGGGTGCAATCATGTGTGTACAAGGAGTAGAGGAAGGGGCTTAGCACACAACCCTGAGGAGCTCCTGTACTTAATACTAGAGTAGAAGAATGGTGGGATCCCATCCTTACTGACTGTGGCCTATCAGTCAGAAAATTCCTTACCCACAAACAAATCTTCTGATGTATACCCAAATTGGCCATTTTAAAAAACAACCTATTGGGTAGAATTGTATTAAAAGAAGAGCTATAATCCACAAATAACAGCCTTGCATATGTTCCCTGTTGTTCTAAATGGCTCAGTACAGTATGGACAACAATGGATATAGCATCATCAGTGGATCTGTTACTCCTGTATGCAAACTGGAACGGGTCCAGAGTAGATGGAAGTCTAGCCTTAATATAATCTAGCACCAATCTCTCAAAACATTTTATAATAACAGATGTTAAAGCTATTGGTCTATAGTCATTGAGAGATGCCACTACTGACTGCTTAGGGACTGGCACTATAATAGATGTCTTCAGACAAGTAGGGACAGAGCACTGCGACAAAGATAGATTAAAAATGTCCATAAATACTCCAGCTAATTCTGCAGCACAGTCCCTGACAACTCGTCCTATGATTCCATCCGGTCCAGCTGCCTTCCTAGCATTAATATTCTGGAAAGCCCGTTGCACATCAGAAATCTGCAGTAGTAATGGTTGTCCATCAGTAGTAGATTCTAGTGGTGTGCTATTGGTGGTCGATGCTGGAGTGATAGTGGTTCTAGTTTCCACCTCAAAACGGCTGAAGAATTGATTCAGCTGATCAGCCAAAGACTCACTGCTGCTAGACAGATTATTTTTAATATTCTGCCCCGTGATTTTGTCGCAGACCTTGCCATACCCGACGAGGATCAGAGCTCTCAAAATGATGTTCAATCCTCCGACAGTACATAGCTTTGGCATCCTTGATGCCCTTTTTCAATTTAGCTCTGGCCTCTCTGTACTGTAGCACATCACCAGAGTGAAATGCAACATTTCTGGCCTTTAACAGAAGGTGCACATCTCTGTTTAGCCAGGGCTTGTTGTTAGGAAACACCCGTACTTGTCTGGTGGTAGTGACAACATCAATGCAGCTTTTGATATAGAACAGTACTGTAGAGGTATATGTATCTACATTGTCCTCCTCAAACAGTGCCCATTCAGTGCTCCTAAAGGAGTCTTGAAGTTGCTCAGATGCACCTGCTGGCCACACTTGTATTTCTCTGGTTGATGGTCTGATTCTATTTATGAGAGGTCTGTATGATGGGATCATGAGCAGAGATATATGATCTGACTGTCCTAGATTGGGCAAAGGCTTAGTCTTGTATCCATGCATGATGTTACTATATACAGTGGTACCTTGTATAACGTAATTAATTGGTTCCAAATTAAATTACGTTATACAAAGTTTCCGTTGTACAAATTCTAATTTCCCATAGGAATGCATTGAAAGCGGATGTAATCCGTTCCAATGCATAGTCACCCCCTCCGTGTCTGCCGCCCCTCGTCTCCCCTCCCTCCTTCCCTCTTTCCCCCGGCGGCCAGAGGTGGTCGGGGGAAGGTGGCCGCGGGGGTGGGGGAAG
>JAHTLZ010000330.1:60479974-60502028 GCA_023846285.1 Phrynocephalus versicolor
CCACCAGACCAGAGCAGCCCAGGACGGAGGGGGGGGAAGCCGGGACACCCCCCTCCATACCAGAAACCCCCCATCCGGTAGGTGCCCTACTGAGTGAGTGCCCTTAGTCAAGCGGGCATTTTCCGCCTGCTTTTTGGCCCGGGAATGGGTGGGGGGGAGACCCGGGGGAGAGTTTAAAAAAGTTTTTTCCTGTGCCGCCCGTGCCGCTTGGTTGTGCTTTGGCGGCCGGCGGCGAGACTGGGCTTTTTGCGGCGGGCGAGTCCCACCACCACACCAGAGCATCCCAGGACGGAGGAGGGGGGGAGGCCGGGCGGGGACCTCCAGAAACCACCCCTCTGGTAGGTGCCCTGAGGCACGGCAGGCATATTTCCGCCTGCTTTTTGGCCGGGAACCGGGCTTTTTAACTTTTAAAAACTTTTTTTTCTGTGCCGCTTGGCATCGCGCGCGATCGCGCGATGCAAGTAACGAGCACGACAAATCAGACCAAATTGTTCGTTCGTCGGTTCGAGCTCGAAGTCTGGCGGAGTAATTCCCGTTTCCGTTTCCGTAGAGTAACGGAAACGAGTAACGGAAACGGAAATGGAAATACCGCTAAGTCGTGCCCATCTCTAATAAATAGTCAATGCACATTCCTTTGGTGAATTGATATTGGCACTGAGAATATTTAAGATTTAATTGCTTAGGAACAAGTAGGGTTGTGAATCTGAAGGTTTTATATATTTACTGTTGATTCCTGAACATATACTTGAGTGTGACCAACACAGCATGGCATGCTTTTGAAATGCAGACTATGGAAGCTACGATTGCAAGTAAAGAAATAAAATTTGTGGATGCAACTTGATAACTGACTTTTGACTGCTTTGGAAAATTGCTTCCTTATTTTTTTATCACTGTGATGTAATGATATTTTGTACAAGAAGTAGTTAGATTATACAGGGATTAAAAATACATGTGAATACAAAAGGTAGATTTTTGTTTAGACCCAATTAGGTGGCTGTTGTGGGTATACATGTATTGGTTCTAGCTCCTCTATCAATTTTACTGTTCTTTTATTTCAACGTGTGTGCCCAGAAAAGTCCCACCCAGCCACACAAACCACAGGCAGCATGGAGTGCTGTAAAAATAAAATTCCAACCATCTCCTTGTTGTTTAAGGGTTCTGATGCCACTGTCGAATTGGTCAAAAGGACCTGATGTAATGGATAGGAGATTCACACTAAAGCTAAGGAGTCAGCTAAAAGAATTAAAAACCCCTAGCTAGGTCACTGTATGCCTGGCATCTGGCTAGTGTTTCTCTTTCCTCTTTTTCCTTTACCACTCAGTGAGGAAAAAATATTTTTAAAGTATTACAGATGAGCTGACTTGCCTGTGTAAGAGCTGAAGAAGTTAGTTTGGAGCTACTGCCATCTACTGAAAGATTTATGTCTACCAGTTTCACAAGGACAGCTGTGTTAGTCTGTGGCAAAATAATATTGGATCATTTAAGAACAGCAGGTCTCTTGTACAGTATCATGAAGTTTTCATGGTTACACAGTTCATGAAATTGAGGTGGCTTGGGGTCTCTCAAAAATAGATCTGTTAGACTGAATAATCACATTATTCTTAACTTATCTGCAGTTGACTGGTCTTAACATTATGGGTTTTTTAGTTACACCTTGGTCTTCTTCTGGACACTTGTGACCTGGGTTGTAACTCAACCGGCAATGGAATATAGAGAAGGTGGTGGAGGGCTCTATTCTTTGTGTTAGTGATGCCTTAGAAAGGAGACAAGAGGAAGGGGCATACCTCTTTTCTGGTATATTACTTGGGTCTTTGTTTTAGAAAAATGACAAGACCACTAATGTCTATAAAACCTATTATAAACTATATTTCCTGGATTCAGAGGAGAAAGAAGATCCTATGTGGCTTTACGGAGTTATGTCTGGTATCTGATGGTAGAAGAAGACTAGATGGAATGTTTCCCCTTTGTAAACATTTTGTTTTCTAAGCAGCTGGGTTGTGTCTTGCACATGGAGTGACTAAGCATATCAATTTATTTGTTATCACAGACATTAAAATAAATCTTAAAACATCTGGTGTTCTAAATCTAAAGAACATTTTGTGATTGTGTTTCTTGTGTGTGGTAGGTTCTTGTTGGGTCAATATTAAATAAATAATGTTGTGGCTTAGGATGATTGCCCTCTGCTGTAAGCTTACAAGATGAGGGCTTGCAGGAAATTCTTACTTTAAATTTAAGATACGGGTTTACGTTTGTGGGTCTGGCAAGTTAAAATCCTGCTTTGAAAGTCAGTTGACCACAGCAGGCAGACTTTTCTCTGTGCACATTAAGCAGCTCCAGCTGTACACTGTGCACCCAGGGATACTCACAAAGCTAGCAGCAACACAGTTCTTGGCCTGGTTTCCTATCATCTGTTATGTGTAAATCTCATAGCCCATCTTTTTGTAATTAAGCTTTGTTTTGCTATGTTCTGGCTCGCCACACTTTGACAAAAACGAGACAACAGTGGACAGCAAGTCCCCAGTTCTATCCCCAGCCTTGACAGTGGCGAGTGTTCTGTTGTCTTTTGGTGATTGTATTAAAGGCAAGCCCAGCTTTCCTGTCCAGATTAGCGCTGATGAAGGCAGATGTTCTTAGCTTTGGGTGCACTCTAAGAAGGCTCCCCTCCAGCTCTAAGAGTCAGAGAGTCTGATGCTTTCCGTGAGGGAGTGGGCAGGGCAGAGGTACTTGTACTGTAGCACCAAAACAATTGTCTGTTTGCTTTTCTCCAAGAATGAAGTGGTCATTGCTGTGTTGGTGCCCAGCTTCTGGAATGCATTGTTACTGCAGAGGTGGAAGCAACGCCAAGACCGCGTTTTTCCATCTCCGCAGGATCGCCCAGATTCACCCGGACCTGGATGAGGCCTCCCTGAAAACAGTTGTGCAGGCCCTCGTGATCTCGAGGATTGATTACTCCAATGCTCTCTACATGGGGTTGCCCTTGACCCTTACCCAGAGGCTGCAACGGGTGCAGAATGCGGCGGTCAGACTGGTGGTGGGTGCGCGTAGATACGATCATATCACCCCAGTTCTGGCCCATCTGCACTGGCTGCCCGTGGTCCTCCGGATAAGGTTCAAGGTCTTGGTTTTGGTTTACAAAACCCTCCACGGCTTGGGACCCGAATACCTATCGGAGCGTATCTCCCAAAGGTCAACTTCCTTCCTCCTTCCCTTGGTCCCCACCTTCCTCCCTCCCTCCCTCCCTTCCTTGTTCCCCACCTTCCTTCCTTCCTCTCTTGGTTTCCACCTCCCTCCCTCCCTCCCTCCCTTGGTCCTCGCCTTCCTTCCTTCCTCTCGTGGTTTCCACCTCCCTCCCTCCCTCCCTTGGTCCTCGCCTTCCTTCCTGTGGGTGGGGTTGCAAGGGATCAGTGGGTGGGGCTTATGGGTCAGTGGGTGGGGCTTGCAGTGGGGTGGCAGGGTCAGGGAGCAACCGGCCCCTGACACATTCTCAGCCACCAAATCTGGCCCTCCTTACAAAAAGTTTGGACACCCCTGGCTTACACACAACCGCGTCTTCTCTGTGGTGGGCCCCTCACTTTGTAACCATCTCCCGAGTGAATTGCACCTTGCACAGTCCCTGCCCACCTTCAAAAAAGCACTTAAAACCCTGCTTTACCGGGAGGCATTTGGCGACCTTTAATTTAATTTAATTTATTTTTTTATGCCACTTGCTGATAATTCTCTCTTATTACTGAATTGTCCCCTTCTCTACCCCTTTTCCCTCTTTTAAATCTTTTTTTGATTTCTGTGGTTGTCACGTTGTGTTTTATCTGTTTTTTTAATCCTTATTGTTAACCGCCAGGAGTTCCCTGGGGAAGACGGGTGGTATAAAAATAAAATAAATAAACAAATAAATAAAATTATCACTGGTACAAAATAATTTTATTCAATAGGAATAATTTGATCAAAGAAAGTTGATTTGCAGTGAGGGGTAGATGAAGCTGTCTCTTTGGAGTCTGTTATCACATTCACACGCATGAAGGCTCTCTACCCTTGGCTGCAAATAACCCCCTGAAATCCTGATGGTGTGGTGATAGCTGCACCTCTGGTGAAAGGCACTTCCAGGGTGAAGCAGCCATGCCAGAGAAAGCCTGGTTATAGGTGGTAGACATCAGTGGCTCCACCAGGGTTGAAGGTGTGCAGTCTACCTCAGCTGGTAAAAGGTGGACTTGGCCATGATCAAGATCTAGTTCTGCACTGAGAGGAGAACTCCAAGATCCTTCAGAGGGAGTGTGACCCCATCAAGATACAGTGAGACCTCCATCTTCTCACGGTTCAGTTTCAACCTGTTAGCCCTTGTCCAGTCCATAGCTGCAGCCAGGCAATGCTCCAAGGTCTCCATAGCTTCCACTGCTGAGGAGAAATGAGAGAGGCAGTTTCATTTCATCAGTGTACTGATGATAGCAAACTCCAGACCTCCAGATGTTAAAGAGTACTGGGCCAAGGACCAATACCTATGGTATCTCAATTGATACTTCTTCCCAGTTTGAGAAGGAGCCATTGATAAGCACTCGCTGGGTATAATTCTCTAACCAATCATGTTTCCACCTGATCGTTGTTCTATCCATCCCACATTTAGTTTGCTTTCTAATCAGAATATCATGGGACACTTTGTCTAAGGTTTTTCTAAAATCAAGATATGTTATATCCACAGCATTCTTACGGTCCATCTAGGATATTATCCAATGGGGAAAAAAATAAGTTAAGATTAGTATTAAAATATTTGTTCTTGACAAATTTGTGTTGGTTTCTAGCTTGCAGAATGACCACTGTATTACTGGCTCCAGTTTTTTTTCTTGGGATTGATATCAGGCTGACTGGGCTGTAGTTCCCAGGTGCCTCCTTTTTCCATGTTTTGAAGACAGGGGCAATATTAGTTCTCCCCTAATCTTCCTGCCCTTCACCCTTCCTTCCTGACTCCAAGAAAATAATAGCATTTTTGAGTTTTTCAGGCAGTTCCTTAAATATTCTTGAATGCAGTTCATCCAGTATTGAAGATTTGAACACGTTCAAAGTCATAGGTATTTGTTCACCATTTGTTTATCAACCGTGCTCTACATGGGGTTGCCCTTGATTCTTCTCCGGCGTCTGCAGCGGGTGCAAAATGCGGCGGCCAGACTGGTGGCGGGTGTGCATCATTATGACCACATCACCCCGGCTCTGTCTCGCCTGCATTGGCTACCCGTTGCATCCTGGATTAGATTCAAGGTCCTGGTTTTAGTTTATAAAACCCTCCATGGCCTAGGACCTAATTACCTGGCAGAGCGAATCACCCAGCGGTCAACTTCGGCCCATCCAATGAGGACTTCGCGGGTGCACTCGCTTCAGGTGGCCATGCCCAGAGAGGCCCGGAAAACCTCGACCCGAAACCAGGCCTTCTCTGTGGCGGGCCTCACTCTCTGGAACCATCTTCGTTGCGATGTGCGCCTTGCAGAGTCCCTGCCGGCCTTCCGGAGGGCGTTAAAGACCTTTCTCTTCCGGGAGGCCTTTGGTGACCTGGCTTAGGGTTTTTTTTTGTTTTTGTTTTTTGTTTTTTGCTTCTGCCATCTGCCGATATAACCCCCAAGCTGCTGTTCCCCGCCATCCTGCAGATCTTGCTAAGGTCGCTTATTTTGAAATTGTTGTTATTGTTATTGTAGTTTTGTTGTGTCTGTTTAGCTGATTGTATTGATTTAATGTTGTGAACTGCCCAGAGTTCCTACGGGAAGATGGGCGGTATAGAAACTAAATAAATAAATAAATAAATAAATAAATAAATAAATAAATAAATAAATAAACCTCAAGCTGCAATCCTGTCCCCTCCCTTGCACTTTACATTTGCCTGGAGGGTAATGGACTGCCTTTTGGGAAAAGGCCCAGCTAAAGGAGGAATTGAGTACTTCTGCCCTTTCTTTGTCATCTGTTATCCTTTTTCCATCTCCATTGAGTAGCTGAGCCACTATTTCCTTTCGCTGTCCTTTGCTAAGAGCATACGTCTACAATATTTTTTGTTGCTTGAAGCATCTCAGAATAAGCATTTTTAAGAAAGATAAATATTTCCCAAAATAAGCCTATAATTTGGGTTTGCCTCATTCTTTTGCAGTGCCCTTGAATCAAATAAAATGAGACAGAATGAATTGTTTGAACTTGTTTTAAATGTGTAGTGCTTTATCTAACATGTTTGACATGACAACAACAAAAGATTTCTTACTGCTGGTATGATCAAATTACTTTGATCATATGAAAACAAAATGAGGGCCATTTCATTCTGAATGAACACATTGCTGAAGGAACCTGTTTTCTGAGTTTTCCTTGTAGATAACTAATCCTATAAAAGTAGCTTTTCACTAAAATGCAAGATGAATTCATCATGGTTGAGAAGTAAATACATGTATTAATGGTCAGCTATAACACCTTTTTCATAACAACAACAAAAAAAACAGTAGGTACTGAAAGGGAAACAGTCATAATGTCAGTTACTGATACATTTGTTCAATAATAAATTGGTACATATAGACTAAGACAGTTTTAAGAATTTTCTTCAGTAGCAACCAAAAGTTCACCAAGAAGCAACAACTGAAGACTGCATGTCCGTTGGTACGAAGTAGCTCAATGGACTGAATTTCTTATGTGGGAGAAAAGTTTTTTGGTACAAGTGGTTCAGACAGATGTTTCCAGTGGATCATGGTGTGTGGAGACAGTGGTTTTTCAATTGAAAACATATGGGAATATCCCTAGGCTATAACATTCCTGGCGTTTTTCCAAATTCAAGTGGCAATAATGGTTTACATGCCCGGGATACGGCAGAGGGAAGTTTTGTTTTTATTCAGTTAGAGAGGCACAGTACTGTAAAAGCTCTCCCTAAGAAAACTGTTTTGTTCTTTAAAGAGTGAAAGAGATGCATTACAATTTATTTCCCTCACACTTGTGTCTTCAAAGAATACAGTTGTAAATCTGCACATTTACAAAACTCACACAACTTCTCTAGCATGTTTCCAACTTACAATATTAGTAATGCCAGCAAAAATGCAGTTCTGAGATACTGGGGGGATACTTGGCTCAGTAATGCTACCACCAGTAAGAAAGGTTCTGGAATTATTATGGATCACAAACCGAAGATGAACCAGCAGTGCAATGCGGCTGCAAAGAAAGCCCAGTCCTGTTTTAGGCTGTGTTAAAGGAAGAAGAGTCTCCAAACCCCTTGAAGTACTAGGCCTCATCCTGCACTTTTTATCCAGTTCAGGACACCACACTTGACAAAAGACTGCCCAGAGTGGCCTTGCTGCTAGATGACGAGGTATATAAATGTAATAATAAATAAATAAATCGGAACATGTTCAGAGGAGGAACATGAAGTGAAACCTTATCAGGAAAGATTGAAAGAACTACCCATGTTTAGCTTTGGAAAAAGAAGACTGAGGTGAGATAGAGCAGGGCTGTCCAACTTTGAACAAGCCGAGGTCTACTTTTTCCGGCCTAGAGTGCCTGAGGGCTACTACACTAATACCTCTACTTACAAATTTTATCCATTCTGTGAACATGCTCATGGCCCTTGAACTGCCCGCTCAGCTAAGACAGTGGGCTGGCAGACCCAGAACTTTGCTGGGGCAGTAGTGATCCTTGGGATGGGGGAGGGAGGGGTGGAGAACTTATCCCCTCACATTTTTATTGATGCCTGGCGGGCTACTTTTGAACCCTTCGTGGGCTACCAGTAGCCCACGGTCTACCTGTTGGACAGCCCTGAGATAGAGGAACACTTTTTGAATACCTGAAAGATTGTCAAAGACAGATTTTGGCTGAGTGCTATATTAGGAAATAACTGTTAGAATGACAATGAAACCATTTGCCTCAGGAGATGGTGAGCCCTTTGGCACTGAAGGTATTCAAGACAAAACTGGGCAACCACTTGTCAGATATGCAGTGGACCCTCATATAACAAATGGTTTGTATAACATAAAATCTGTATAACATAAAAAAATTCCAGAGATAGGGGAAATTTGCTTAACAGAATTGGCTATGGGGCGAATCTGTACAACATAAAAACGGTTGCGATTAGGGATTACTCTGTTTTCAATGCATTCCTATGGGAAATTTGTATAAAGAAAAATTTGCTTAGCATAATTTCATTTTGAACGAATTAATTCCTTTATACAAGGTACCACTTGTACAGTACTTTGATTTGGATTATTTCATTGACCGTGAGGTTGAACTCGATGGCTTATAGCCCCCTCCAACTCCATTGTCCTATGATTCTATGAAAAACAATTTTATGCTGGTTATTACGAAAGACTGGGCTAACCAAGAAAATGTTATTAACAAATTATTCTGTTCTAAAGGTTTTTTTAACAAAAAAAAATTAATTTAGTTCAAAATCAGTTCTTTTTACCTAGAAAATTGATATAGGTTGCTAAGAACAAGGATTTAATAATATTCCAAATTAATAAGTGCAAGCACTACATTTAACAGGCAGGGAATGTTATTTCTTCCTTTTTATGCTATACATGACTAATAAATATACATACAGATAGGTGTGATGGTCAAAGTATTCTGAAAATATTACCATTTGCAAACATACCTTGAAAGTTAAGTGAAACACGGCTTTGTTTCTCAATTTTAAAAAAGTGTTAGGTTTTATTACACTTTGTTAAATATTGTCTTTGTATTTTAACCTTGTTCTTTGATGGAACTTATGTTCCCATATATTCCCATACATGCAGTCAACTTTCCGTCCAGGCATTGGGAGACCTAGTTAACTGTTCACCAAACATCATGATTGAACTTACAAGTATGTGTTTTCGAAACATGTCCTAAAAGCTGCAATGTGTAATTAACATGCAGAAAATTATGCATTCCTGCAGCCTGGGCCACTGCATCAATAGCTGATGATGCAGTAATAGTCTTATTCATCACGTTATGCAACCCATACACTAGTTAGAGTTCTAAATAGTTTGAGTTTGGTATGGTATACATTTCCTTTTCATTAGTATTAAAAATGGGTGAAAGGAATAGAAGACCCCTCCAAGTTGTCCAGGAAGAAGGTTATAAAAGCACTTATTTTTCTTCTAACTATATCTTGTAGTGTTTTGGTATTCAAATCTAATAATAATCTCTAACTTTCCAGTTAGTGCCAAAATACACAATCAAAGTTGAGTCTAGAGAATATTACACCATCAAAGTGAGTTGAAGCTTTGGCATGGAACTGGGACATCAGTTTAAATTACTCATGAAAAGACTTATTTCTCTTAATGTTAGCTGTCTGGCTTTTCAAAATATGTGTTTGCATATTTTGCTTTGAAAAAGCATGATCATTTAAGTACCATTAATCCAAAAGAGATGTTTTATGACCAGAAATTCAGGAATTACTGCTAGATAGATTGTACATGTTAGCGTAACCTAGAACAGTAATGTTAGATATTTTCAATCTGTTGTTATGTGCGTAGACATTGTGCTTACATGGGGATATTTCTACACGGATACTTTTTTTTCTTGCTGGAAACTAACTTAGCTGGCAACTTTTCTCGTACCAATAAAAGTTGCCAGTTCTTAGAAAAGCTTTACTAGCCTGACCTCCCACAGATGTTCCTGATTTCTACTACATCAGCAGCCTGAAAATGGGAGCCTGCATGCGTCCACTTTACAAAAGTTTCCATGCCTGGTTAGCCCATGGCTGATACTTACTAGCCACAGGGAGCCAGATGAATGGCTATTTATAAACATGCATGGCTATTGCTGTTTTTGTCGCATGTGCATTTTAGGTATACACAGAAAGATGTGGCCAGTTACGGCTTCCCACTATGTGTACAACTGGGTGAATAAAAATACTGTATGTATATTACTAAATTTGATGGGGGGGTGCAGTCCACATGCTCTCTTCCTATCCAGAAGTAATTTTCATTTAGGAAATTGTGTCAATTAGTTTAAGAGGAATTAGGCTATTTTAAATAGGTCATTCCTTCCAGGAAGTGTTTGACACCAAAAAATTGCTTTTGCAATTTTTTCACATTTTAGGTGGGTTGTTTGCATTTCAGAGGATCTTATAGGCAAAATATGGACTCCAGAACTCAACAGAATTTCTCACCCATGCTTTGTGGACTCTACTTGAAAACACATTAGGTTTATGTTCCTAACCATTGGCCTCCCTTTCTTAGCTAAAGTAATTATGAACAAAGTCTCTTTCTAATGTTTCTATCTCTCAAAAAAAGAAGTCCAGTAGCCATGACTCAACTCCCAGTTAAACGAACCTGGATGACTGAGAATCTTCACAGACCCTGGATAGATGTTTCTGGGTCTTACTGAAGTGTAATAGAGTTGGAATATACATACATGATAGTTAGGATGATCATTGTAAATATTCGAGTTCAGATGTTACAATCCTCACTTTGTGTAGTAAGTCGCTGTGGACTCATAGATATTCTAATGAAACATCTGTGAATATATCAGACCTTTGCCAGAGATAAGTGAATCTATTTTTTTCTCCTTCCTTTGGAAAGTGTAGCTTATAGAGATCCAGATACTCTCTTTCTCCTGAGCAATTTCCTACTTTACATTTAATGGAGTCATTAACATGCTTCAGTACTTTGCACTCTTCTGCAAAGTACTGAACTGCAGTTATCTTAAGATTAGCATTTCCTGTGAGGTTCAGCAAACTCCAGTTGACATTTATTGGAAACTTGGAGACATTCGTTTGTAATGAATTTCAGGAAGATATTATGTTGGAAAGAGACATGATTGGAACCTGAGGCCAAGCCGTAAGTGGATATAGTATCGTTTAGTCTGTAAAAATGTTGTTAGCATCTATTCTGTACCGCCAAGTAAAAATGTGACTTTTAGGTGGAGCCGCATTCCCAGAAGAAGTCTGCCAAGGGACCTCACAGCTTGAACAGCACTCCACAACATGATGCTTGAATGTCTTCTTATCTGTTCTGTCTCATTTATTTTAAGCCTGTTAGTTGGAAGATTGCTTTGGAAGGCACAGAACTTTCCCAGTGTTGCAAAGTACAGTCATTCTTATTATGCAAGACGATAGGGTAGCAAAGGAAATTTTGTGGATGCAGCAGTTGAGGCTGTTATTCCAAACACATCTCTTAAGAACATAGTCAGCACGGGTACCATAGATAATATCAATTAAAGCTACCAGACTTGTCAGAGAAGTTGGCTGCCCATCTGTTCTAGAAGTTATGCATATTTTCCCCTTTTCTGTGCAGTTTTCTGTTGCAAAAAAATCTGCTTTTAGCTCAAGCAAGTACATTTGCTGATGTAGCATGTTGACACTTGTTATCCAAATCTTTCCAGATCAGACTATTCAGAACACATTTTAAGGTCAGGACTTGGTTGAACTTAATTGTCTTTTTAAAGAAGCAAAGAATCTTGATTTTAGATTTTGTTTCTATCTGAATTCGTCTTTACAGGGAAGAAGCTAAACCACAATACTATGACTTCTAGTTTAGTTGTGTTAGGAAACAATTGTCAGTGCTCAGCTTGGAATATGTGGGTGGTGTTAGTTCCAGGCAGAGCTCACCATGCAGTATGTGTTAGTAGTGAGTTCTCAGGATACTGTATATCCTACTTGAGTTAACAATCGGCAGAATCAAATCTAGAATAGATAGGATAGGACAATGTTGGTGAACCTATAGCATTGATGCCAAAGGTGGCACTTGGAGCCCTTTCTGTGGGCACCCGACATCACCCTTTCACAGCCATCTGTGTTCAGGTTAAATTGTTGTATTGGCACTTTGGAAAAAATTATTTGGTTTTGAATCACAGTTTGGGCACTCAGGTCTCTAAAAGGTTCACCATCACTGCTATAGGAATTTATCACTAACTGGCATTGGGGAAGCAAGTGAGGAGAGGTAAAATCTTTTCATGCTAATTATATATGTAAATTTTTTTTGGGGGGAATAAAAAATACTGTTTTTGTTAACAATCTTGGCACTTTATTTAGTAGCTGATTGTGTTGAGAAATAAAAGTATGCTTTTCATAGCATACAGATTTGTAAAATCCACATGGCATCTACAGTTGTGCAGTAAGCCTGTGTCTTTGCCGAAAATATTCTTGTACATATTTCCCTTATACCGGTATTACTGTATAGCTGAAGCCCAGTTGTGCAAACTGTAACTTTTGGAAGCAAATTGTCATAAATTGAGAAATCTCCCTGGATATTATCTGTTGTTTGTCAAGTCTTGTGAATCAGTACGTTACAGATATTGTTTATAGAGGTTTCCTAAGTTACAGTAATTCACTTCCAAAAGTCACTCAGTGTGTATAGTTGTGCAGCAGGATTTCAGCCTGCTGCACTGTCTAAAACTGTGCCCAAGACATCAAACAATGTTTGATGTTTTGGACACCTTTCAGCCTGATGCTCCTCAGATGGGTTGGTCCAAAACTTCCATCCTCCTAGCCAGCGCACCTGAGGGTGGTCAGGTTGGTGAATGCATAGGGAAGCATTGGTGGAAATGAAAGAAAAATGTTTTATTTCTCAGTTGTACTCTGTGACTCTCACTTGAGAAGTTAAGCAAAAATGTTGTTTGAAGTTTGGAAAACTCCTTTTTTCTTTCCAGAGGGAATCATTCCCCCCCTCCCGAACCCATGTTTTCTGATTCTGTATCACCATCTTGCCTAGATTTTGTGGGATCTTTCATCTCATGATATATAGAGAATTGTCACTGTAGGCAGAACCTGAGCATAATCCCAGAATTCTAGATTTCATGTTCTTCCAGGACTTCCAGTACTATTTCCTTGGTGTTCTCCTTGTAATATTGTGGTACCAGCATCAACTAAGTGGATCCAACCAGATACAGTGGTAACTTGTATAAAGGAATTAATTCGTTCCAAATGAAATAATGTTAAGCAAATTTTCCTTTATACAGATTTCCCATAGGAATGCATTGAAAATGGAGTAATCCCATTTTTATGTTGTACAGATTCGCCCCATAGGTGATTCTGTTAAGCAAATTTCCCCTGTCTCTGGAATTTTTTATGTTGTACAGATTTTTATTATAATTAAGCTCTGAAGTAAGCCCTAGGTTATTGAAGATAAAGTAATATGTTTTTTAAAAGTTGAGCTTTTTAAAGTCACTAAGCTTAAGGAATTTTGTTTCATTTTAGCAGATGTTTAATGTAACCTGGTTCCCCCCCCCCTTCCTTATTTTTTTTTATATAGTGATCCAGCTGCTAAAGCTTTGTGGGAGTCCTTAATGAATCTCAAGCAGAAAGAAGCTGTGATGGAAGTTAGGAGACACCTAGTGGAAGCAGCAAGCAGGGAGAATTTGCC
Organism: Phrynocephalus versicolor; assembly: GCA_023846285.1. Classification (NCBI taxonomy): domain Eukaryota; kingdom Metazoa; phylum Chordata; class Lepidosauria; order Squamata; family Agamidae; genus Phrynocephalus; species Phrynocephalus versicolor. Next base: position 60,493,261 of record JAHTLZ010000330.1, read on the forward strand.
AATCAAGATGAGCATGGGTAAGGTTTAGAGCGTGCATGTGTGTAATTACCTAACTGTTATGGAATAGGTCCGGAACAGTCACTTTTCATCTGTGTCCAGATATTTACTTAGGATAGTTTAAACCAAAAGCAGACATTGGCTGTTCGGCTGGCTGGAAGCTTGGACTGGGCGCTTGGCAACAAGTTGTGTTTGCTGAAGATTGATGGTTTGAAATCAGTGTTTTGAAATGGATTCAAGCACTCGTGCCGTTGCAATCCCATCTGCTAGCAATGCAGTCAGAGAAATGTATAATGCCACTTTTCTTGAATTTGCAGTTGATGAGCCTAGGAAGAGGCCAGGGTATTTTGGGAGGCTGGAGCTGAAAAGCCTGTTCTATATTCAAGCACTCAAGTGTTATCACATTGCCGGTTGTGACTGGGGCTTCCTTCCCAAAACGGCAGCTTTCATCATTATCCATGTGGCTTTCTCTGCTCCGTGTCACATACAGATATTTGTGTGGAGAAGCTTTGTTCCCTTTCCTGCGCACAACACTTGAGAATTTAATTTTCAAAAAGTCTATTTCAAAAATTCCCCCTTACCCCTAGGGAGTATTTTTTTGGGAGGGGGGCAGTTTTTCTAGGTTTGAGCCTCTCCATCCCCAGAAATGTTTTAATTTAAAAAAAAATGCCACTGCCACATGGTGGCTTTTTTGTGTACTGTTTAAGAAAATTTGCCAAAGTCCACTTTTGTAAAAGAAAGACAGACAGACATGAGGATGTAGATTCCAAGAGTGTTTGGGGCTCCCTATGGTCCAGCAGAAGGATGTCTGCATATCTTTCCCTCCACATCCTATGGCCCAGCCTAAGACTTTAGTATGAATCTTGAGTTGCTTGGATCTGTAGACTGGGCCCCCAAAACCCAGGCTTCCTGGCACTGCTGTGCCTCCCCTCCCACCATGGTCCCTCCACCTGCTGCTGTAGCTCCTGCCATACTGCCAGAGAAAGGAAGGGAAGCCATGCAGACCCACTGTCTCTGCATAGGCATGGCTTCCCTTCCAGCTGCCCCCACTCCTGACCCCCCACTATGCCCCCCCTTCTGCTCCAGATGCCGACACCACATTGCCTTCCAGGTCTGCATAGACAGCAGGCCTCGGAGGGTCAGCAGTTAGGCTCATGTGCCTCAGACATAATTGTTAGATGGATCCATTTAGTTGATGCTGGCACCACAAAATTATATGGAGAACAGTAAGCCACTAGTCCTGGAAATACTGTAAGAACACAAAGTCCAGAATTCTAGGATTAGAGTATTATGTTCAAGACCTTGCTCTGTGAATAACTCTCTATACATCATGATTTCAAAAAATTGTTTCAAGGCACAAGTTGGGCCCATGTCATTGCAGCCACCCCCACCTTTGAGTCAAGTCCAAGTCAAGTCACCAGTGCAACTTTAGTTAGGTTCGACAGCAAGTTGCGCAATTCACAACCTCATCCTTGGTCCAGGGATAGGCAAGTGTGTCTTATAGGCCTGACACTTGTTCAGCACTCCTATTACTGTTCAGGACTCCAATATTCAAGTGTCCTATGAGACTGAAGGGTAGTGTAAGGCTATTTGGTATGCTCAGAGCTGAATTCTGCAAGAATTTCCAGAATCCACACTCCTAGTCATTATGGTAGGTTGGTTCTCCCCCCACAGTATAAGCCCCTGATGCCGAGAGAAGAATGTTGGGAAGGAGGGGTGCTTGTCTTTATGTTGGATTGACTATCAAGCTATTCACTTCGATATAATCAAGAAGATTCTCAAGTTGTGCGGCTGCTGGGTAAAGGCGGTGTTGATTATAGATAGATAGACAGACAGACAGACAGACAGACAGACAGACAGATAGATAGATAGATAGATAGATAGATAGATAGATAGATAGATAGATAGATAGATAGATATACATACATGCATGCATGCATACTCTCTCTCTCTCTCTCTCTCTCACACACACACACACACACACACACACACACACACACACACACACACAGTGGTACCTTGTATAAAGGAATTAATTCATTCCAAAGGAAATTATGTTAAGCAAATTTTCCTTTATACAAATTTCCCATAGGAATGCATTGAAAACAGAGTAATCCCTAATGGCAACCATTTTTATCTTGTACGGATTCGCCGCATAGGCAATTCTGTTAAGCAAGCCAGAACCATTCTGAGAAGTACGATATACAGTTTGAAGGAGGTTGCAACTACTTGAAAAGAAAGCCTCCCTCCCTCTTCTTGTACTGAAAAATCATGTTGCAAATAAGTGTTAAAGAACTGCCCAAACATGCATGAATGAGGCAGTATAACAGTAGCCTAAGATGCTTAGGCCCAAGCCAAGAGCTTTAAGAAGCAGCATCTTAACTCTGTTATCTGAGAGGCATTCAGGAAATCTTCAGCAGATCTGAAGAAGACAAGGAACAATGTGGGGGAACTTTATTTGGATTGCCAAAGGGCAAGGGCATGTTTAGTGACCCATATTAGCCTAGTGTTTCTTAGAGGTCACTAATACTGTTCTGCTCTGCACCTTCTGAAAGCGCCCTTTAACTTTCTCCTTTAGCTACTGGTTGTTGGAAACGGAATGTCCCACTTCATGCAGTCAGAAAAGACAAAGAAATATTGGGAGCCAGCTGTCATTTCAAACTTCTGTCTCACATATAGATATTCAGGACTTGTTTCAGTTTTAACTCGGAATTACCATTAAGGTGAAAGCGGGCCATATATAGTTTCATTCAAAAAGTGACTTGGAGAACAACTTCCCAATTAATATTTTAGCAGAAATCGTGTTCAATGCGCTGAATAGATACTTGCTTTCCCCTTTTGTTACATGAACATTTCTTGTCTGCTTTCTGCTTTTCAAGTCTTGATTCTGTTCACTGCAAAGACTCAACTGTGTTGCCAGTTTCTGGTAATTATAATCCCCTTGATTTATTTTAGCTGTTGAAATGGGAAAGGTTAAAATAGTGTTTTTGGTGGGGTTTTTAAAGGAACTACTTGACCACTCAATGCATGTTTAAAATAAATTTTAATATTTATGGACCTCTGTTTTGAGGAACAATAATCTGAGCATCTAATAGTGAACTAATTATAAGTATTTGTGCCTTGTATTATATTCCATGTGAAAAAATAGAGTTATTTCTAGAGAATTAGTCTTCAAATTTTCAGGCCCCTCAACTTAATTTACAACACGAGGCAATCATATATGTATCAGCTGCTTAAATAACTTGTGTTCCTCCTGCTTTTTGGCATCCTTTTTATTTTCTTGTTTTTATCAGTCTTACTTTTTTTAAAAAAAGATTATACATCCCTGCACTTCCTGCTCCTGCAGTGCTCCGCCCCAGGACAAATGCAAAAAGAGACAAACACTTTTCATGCAAAGTTCATTGATAGTATGTGCCATTATTGTGCTATTCAGCAACTGTTTCTGTTTAATATTATGCCTTAATGCTGGGTTGCAAAGTGCTTAATGACATCATGATGCTTTTGGACTTTGCAGCTAACAAGCCCCCCCCCCCGCCGCCGCCAAATTTGGTATTCTTCCTGCTTACATGAAATACATTGGGTTGAATTAATTTCAGAATCATTTATTTCGAAACGGTTGACAGGAATTAGGTTGCCTTCTTGTGTTTTGTCGATGTAAAAGAGTCCCTCTGGGGTGCATGTTTCTAGTTATTTTTCTCCTTGTCTGCTCCTTAGTCCATACAGTATTGGGGAGTAAATATTTTTATGGCCCAGAGAGATTTCATGGCACTTTCCCCCCACCCACCGCTGCAAACAAGAGTGTTTAACAGCACTGATAATGCTTTAAGATGAACCTTGTACATTCTGTACCCCACTATTGGGAACCCCCACCTCAGTACAGTATTCTCTTGATGTATCCCCATTGGATGTATAGTCCTAAGGAGACTGCAATACCTGTACTAGGAATTGTGACAGAGTTCTGGGGCACTTCCATGGCTTCTTGAATGTAGTTAGTCACAAGCAGACTACTTGGTGCCACATTTCTTGGAGATCATAACAGAACTGGAATGTTATGGGAGAAATGTTTTGCCTTTCTTCTTAGCTTCAGGTTATCTGTGTTCACTTGTTCTAAATGTTTTGTTGGAAAAAGGGGCTTCTAGGGGGTACTGTACTGTGTTTCTGTGTCAATATATTAATTGCAATGTGTGTCTGTTTGTGATTGTACAGTATTAGTCTTTGTAGAAGCTGCCTAGATGCCCTAAGCACATCCGATCTCGCTTGATTTTGGAAGCTAAGCAGGGTCGGCCCTGGTTAGTACTTGGATGGGAGACCACCAGGGAATACCAGGTGATGTAGGTGCCTGGAGTAGGAACTGGCAAGCCACTCCAGTACTCCTGCCAAGAAAACTCCATGGATATGGAGTCAGGTAGAGTCGGTCATGACTGTAATGACACAACACAACACACACACACACACACAGTCTTTGTAGAACAGAACACTCAAAGCCAGTATTTCCTCTCTTAGCCTGATTGGTACTTTTCAGATACCTTAGTCAAGCTAGGAAAGAGCCCAGAACAACGGGGCCATTAGTGGCCCAAACTAGATTTCTTCTTTTACTACAGTATTCTGTTTTGTAGCTTGGATTGTTTTTGGTATTAAATTGTATGTAGTCTTGGTGAAAAGGTTATGTTTTAGCACAATATATAACAGATAATGAAGACAAGGCAGGGAGTCACATCTGAGACCATGTCAAATGCCTTTTTAAGAAGGCACCCTTCCAGGATGTAAAATGAGATAAAATAAAGGGTAGAATTCTCATGTTTTCCTGTACAATGGATCAATCAAACAAATTCTATTAAAAATGACACTGGGGAAAAATCCTAAATGCATTCTATATGCTCTACCTGGCATAGTTGTGTATGGCAGCTTCTTCTGTGGTAAGAAATGTAATCTGGATATGCAAAGACATGTTTGGAGATATTATGATCATAAATATGCTTTTTAAACACCTTTCATTTCTGGCAAGCATTTGACAGGTGAGTGGGTTGAGGAAGAAGGAGTAGTTAATGGGGGGGCACTTTAAACATTTCGGATTTCTAAAATTGTGAGGTCATTGTAAATTTATCATTGCAAATTTAATTGCATTTTAAATATTATAACTAATCTATTTTATTTTAAATCATCATTTTTATAAGCAGCCTTGAGTGTTTGCATTGAGAGAAAGGCATGATATACTTAAATTTTATATTAATGTTGACAGAGCAACGATGATGATCATTAAATGGCTTCCAGTGTCATTGAAAATAAAAGTTTATAGAGCAGCCTAAGCAGACTAAAATCAGCAAAATGAATAAGTGAAGAAACGGTTCTCCCAAGAAATTGAGGACACCAGTGCTGGGGGTCATTGTAGCAGAAAAGGTCTTATTCTAGCAAACTTACTGCCAGAGTATCTCTTTATGTGACCCTACATTAGTGAGGGTACCCCCTGTGGTATCCTGGATAGAATCATGGACTAACACTCAGCAGGCCTGACTTTTGAATCCCTGCTCAGCCATAGAAGCTCTTTGGAGATGTGGAAATGGTAAATACCAGTTGCCTTGAAATACCTCACCTGCTTTGAAAGCACTATTAAGGTTGCTATGATAGTTGCAGTTTAAGAGCACATAAGAATATTAGCAAGAGGGCAACATGCTTTCTGATGCAGAAGTTTAAAAATAGCATTCAGGTACAGTAGGACCCCTGTATCTGCTGATTCATTATCCTCTGATTCAGTTATCCACGGTCGGCAGAGGAAAACATAAATAAATAATTCAGCAGCTGTGAAGCAAGCTACTGTTGCAAAACAGCAGCTGTAAAGCAAGTTACTATCACACAAGAGCAGTTTTGGGGAAATTTTGGTGGTCTCTCTTATCCATGGTTTTCATTATCCACAGGAAGGCTTGGAACCAATCCCCAGCGGATACTGGGGTCCTACTGTATATCCCCACACTTGGAGACCAAGACATGAAGTAGATTGACCTATGCTGACATAGGAGTATGAGTTTCCTGTACAGACCGCAAAGGCACACTGGGTTGTTCTATAGATTGCTGCAAAATGTTAATAGCTCTGCCTTCAATCATGATTTTCCCCAAATGGTGTAGTGGCTAGAGTGACTAACTAGGACTATGGAGACCAGGGTTCAACTCCCTACTTGGCCATGGAAACTCACAGGTGGAGTGGAACTTGTAAACCTACTCTATAACTATCTCTCTTACCTTAGGGTATTTGTACACAACCCCTAAACTCCGCCGCAAATGGCTGCCAGCTCCAGAGCTTACAATTGTTTCCCCACCAGCTCCGGAGTTTGCAGGAAATTAAGTGCGACCACGCCCACCTAAGCGCATCTCAGCACACTTTTCATGTACCTGCTCTTGGAGGGTGAAAATCCCCAGATCCGGATGTAACCTAGAGTGCCGGGCTCTCCTCGCTTCTGTTTGGTGGGTTTTTTTTTGCCTCCCGCCCCTTTAAGAGAAGGAATCAGGACGACGACGGGGCTCCGGGCGGCTTTGGAGGTGAGCCTGCATTTCTCTCTCTCTTTTTTTCCTCCCTCCCCTCACGCAGACAGGAGCAAGGAAGTGCGGAGGGGTGGGGATGCAGGAAGAGCAACGAACCCCCAAGATCTCTGGTCCGAATTTAAGTGGCCAGCGAATCTTAGGGGTTGTGTGAAAAGGCCCTTAAAAGCCCTATCATTGCCTTGACAAGTAAGTTCTGACTTGATAGTACATAACTGTCTAATTAACTATTATGATTAGCATTTTGCTAATTATTATTATCCTTTTCTTTAGATTCCAAGCCAAATAGATAGACATCATTATTATTTATGTGAGTAAAAGATAAGATTTTTGGAAAGACATCTATTTCAAGCTATCCACAATGTGACTCTCACTGCAACATTTGATCAGATCTCACAGCCATTTTTGTTTTGTTTTTCCTCCCCCTTTTCTTTGACTTTCCCTACTTTTATGTCCGCTGCCTAGATACCCTAAGCACATCCGATCTCACCTGATTTTGGAAGTTAAGCAGGGTCGGGCCTGGTTAGTACTTGGATGGGCAACTACCAGGTGCTGTAGGCGGCTGGAGTAGAAACTGGCAAACCACTCCAGTATTCATGCCAAGAAAACTCCATGGACATGGGGTCACAAAGAGTTGGTCATGACTGTACCGACATGACACACGCACACACACACACACTTTTATGCCCACCATCTGAATGAAGACATGGATTCTGCATTGTTCAAATGCTTTCATACTTTTGCATTTTTTTTTGTTGGTCCTTATAAAAACATTGCTCAGTTGTGGGTTTCAGGTTATCTTTAGATCAATCTGCTTTTGCTTTGTGGATTTTACATCCAAAATAATATACTTTCTAGACCTTTTAAAAATAGTCATACAGTATCTATATCTATACCCAGAATGTTTGTGTTTATCCAGTAGGCCCTTAGACTTTTTTTCAAAGGGTCTATATCAGTATCCAAGTGTCAGCCAGATTTTTGAAAATGCAGCCTTCTTATTTTCTCATTTGATTTCATCAGTTATAGCATTTTAGCACACTTGAGAATATTCCGTTCAGAAAGAAAGTTCTATTTTGCATTGCAGCTTCCTGAAACAAAGAAGCGTTGTTTCTTCCCTAGATGTGCTGCTGCTGCTGCTTTTCCCAAACCTCACTTCCTTCACAGCCTTTACTGGTGATCAGATGCGTATCTTAGAATGCTTCTGAAAGTGATGGTCCATGATGCTTTTGTCTGAAGCTTTGCTATTAGCATATTATTTGGCAGCAAAAGACACTTTACTACAAATGTTGGTCTGTGGCTTCAGAAATGGCCTGCCTTGCTTGGCAGTTTTAACAGAGGACAGTAAATCTAAACTCAGCCTGAATCCTTTTATTATGTCCCTTTATTGGCATGTTGAATGATGAAAGCTGAAACACCAGGAGGATAACAGAAACAAAGTGCTCTCTTCTGTTACTCTAACCCTCCATTTAATGGAAGAAAGCCTCCTCAGTTCTTTCCTAGTAAACTATGCAGAGTGTAACCTGAAAAAACTAAAGCATTTCATTAAACAGAACAAGGCAAACTTAGCCTACAGTAATGTATAGATCCAGTAGGCTTTGTGAAAGAAGGTGGAATAAGGCAGATGTAAAGCTCTTAAGCAATTGGGAACAAACAAACAAATAATGACTGTTTTCTTGGGGAAAGGTATGTCCAAACTTTGTCTGGAAACATGAAAGAATATAAAAGGAAAGGAAAGGAAAAGGAAGGAAGGAAGGAAGGAAGGAAGGAAGGAGATCAGATTTGTTGATTATAAAAAGAAGTTGCAAAGGACAAGATACTTTGCCTGAATTCTCCATACATTTGTAATAGGCAAAATCCTGTTGTGTAACTTTATTTTATTTAAAATATTTTGTCTGGCCTTTCTCCCTGGATTGGCTGCCACAAGCATTTAATTTAAAGTAATTAAAAAGCTTCCTTTAGATAAGGGGTCCTCAACCTAAGGCCCGGGGGCCGGATGCGCCCCCCCCAGGGTCTTGAATCTGCCCCCCGGGACCAATTGCAGACCCCCCCCACCTACTCCCTGCTTCGCGAGCAAGCCGGCCTCCGCAGCTGCTTCTAATGCTGAGGCAGTTCAAAGTGGTGGGCTATGTTGCTTCCCCCACTCCCTCCACCCACTGCCCAGATGACTGGCATGCTGGCAAGGTTCCCTGCTCCCCCACCTGCTGCCCAGACAGTCGGGGCACCGGCTGCAGCCGAGCGGG
>JAHTLZ010000330.1:60508783-60529169 GCA_023846285.1 Phrynocephalus versicolor
TAGTAGTAGTAGTAGTAGTAGTAGTAGTAGTAGTAGTAGTAGTAGTAGTAGTAGTAGTATTGTATTTTGCAAAGTTGTTCTATTTCCACTGCCTGACTTGTGAAACTGGAGAGTTCAGAGAGAAACATAAGGAACTATTTATCGTTGGTTGTCAGCCGAAAGCCAAGGACCTCCGCAACTGAGCACCATCAAAAGCTGGTCTGAATTTAACATACTTGGCAGGACCTGTATCCTCAGGAAAGAGGCCACTTACTCTGTTCCCTGAAGTTTTCTCCCCTATTAATTGCTCCCTAAAGAGTTAATTAACAAGCTATCAAGTCCCAAAGGAAAGACAACAACTCTTCAGACACCTTTATTATTGCTGTACACAATCATTTTTGACACCTCGTTCATCTGTAATGTCTGGATTTAAGAAACACAGTCTCCTTTGAGATTCAAAATTCTATGAATACATTTTTAGCACTATTCAGTCTTGGAGCATGAACTTTTCTTGTAATGTTTGTCATACAGGAATGTGAGTGATCCCTGTTTGCCTTATTTTAAACCTCCTTCTAATAAGTTGTTTCATTCAATGGTACAGATATCCCATGCGTTTCTCAAGTCTGTGTCAGCAAAGAAGTGTGCATATATGTATTGCAGCTCTCAGAATACATTTGGTTAAACACATGGAAAACATCAGGAGTCTGCTTCTTGTTAATCTTTTGCAGTGAAAATGAGTGCTTGCTTGAGAAATGTGTGCACCATTGACTGCTGACTAGAGACACATGGGTTTTGTATCTAAAAAACCATACTCTGGTGTGAAAAGTCTTGTGATCAATGTCTTACAAACATCAGGGCTCAGTAAGTGGTACTCTACATGCACCACTGGTGGGATTTGAAAGTAGGTTAGGTGGGATACAGGCTTTTTAAAAAAGGCATTTTTACTGGAGTTGTTCAGGTTTATTCCATTCCCTTACCAATCAAAGTGGCAAGGTATGTATTTTTTGGTTTTATTTTTTTATAATTGTATGTGTTCAGTAAAAGACTGCAGTTCTGCCACTTGTTCTTAAACTTGTTTAATAATTCGCAACATTTTTGTTATTTGCACATTTTTTGTATTTAATTCTATATGAGTCCATTGTGCTTGTTTCTTTGAACTGTCTATTTCTACAGATATAAACCACCCAAAGTGACCTTGCTGCTAGATGGGTGGTAAACAAACAAACAAATAAACATGGCTTAAAATAATAATTTTAATAAAAATTTTCCAAGGTACAGTGTTAGATAAACAAAGGGAGTCAGAAAGTATTTTCCTGTCTTTTTCTGACCTGTTATTAACCATAGTGCAGTGCATTAATAAGGTGCAATATAACAAATTGTTTCTACTGTAAGAGCAGCAGTAATGATAACAGCAATTATCTCACAAAATCTAAGAGTATCACAAGATGTTTGTCTTGAAACTTGGTATTTCTAGTTCTGCCCCTGAATTTTTTCCCTGTCTGTCAATTTACCTTAAGCTAGAAATATGTCTGTGAAGATTCTCAAGTCATCTAGGTGAGTTTATCTGGAAGTTGAGTCGTGGCAACTGGAGGTGAAGGGCTCAGGCACAGTCTATCTGCTACTTATCAGGCAGGGATTTCAACAATCCCCAGACAAATAAAAAATACTTCACACCTCCACCACCAAGGCCATAGCTAACAACCCATACTTTATGGGTTTCAGCACCTTAGGCTATTGTTCACCTAATGGCCTATGAAGACTATTGTCCCCTAACAAGCCTATTCAGTCCATTGTTCTTATGAGCCTATTTCAGACCAGAGTGACATGTGGTCAAAGTGAACTATAAACATGAAAGACTCGCAACTAGCTTTCCTCAGACTAACGAAGCTGTTTGGATGAGCTGCAAAACGTTTCAATCTTTCAAGAAAAGTCCAGTTGCCATGACTCAACTTCCAGTTAAGCTAGAAATGTAATAACAAATTGCTCTAAAACCTGCAAGTGTCATATTCTTTGATGCATTGATTAGGTAGAATGGAAGATACGGACATTTAAGAAAGTTTGCCTGAAATCATGTTGCTTAGTACAGTAAGTTGCCCTAGAGTAAGCCCATTAAATCAGTGGGGATTTGATGGGTCAACTCCCTTGTAAATTCTCTTGATTCATATGGCCCTGCTCTAGCTGTGACCATATGCTGTTTTGAACAAGATTCAAAAACAACCCAGAGGGGGAAATCTCCTTCATTCTAACTTGAAGAATTTTGTATTTTGTTATGATTAAGGGCCTTTTCACACGACCCCTAAGATCCGCTAGCCACTTAAAATCGGCCCAGAGATCTTGGGGGTTCGTTGCTCTTCCTGCATCCCCACCCCTCCGCACTTCCCCCGTGAGAAAAAAAGAGGAAAAAATGCAGGCTCACATCCGAAGCCACCTGGAGCCCCGTCGTTGTCCTGATTCCTTCTCTTCTGTTTGTTTGTTTGTTTGTTTTTTTGCCTCCCACCCCTTCTCCTGTCTGCGTGAGAGGAGGGAGAAAAAAAGAGAGGAAAAAATGCAGGCTCACCTCCAAAGCTGCCCTCGTCGTCATCCTGATTCCTTCTCTTAAAGGGGCAGGAGGCAAAAAAAACAAACAGAAGCAAGGAGAGCCCGTCACTCACCAGATTACATCCGGATCTGGGGATTTTCACCCTCCAAGAGCAGGTACATGAAAAGTGCCCTGGGACGTGCTTAGGTGGGCATGGTCGCACTTAATTTCCTTCAAACTCCGGAGCTGGTGGGGAAACAATTGTAAGCTCCGGAGCTGGCAGCCATTTGCGGCGGAGTTTAGGGGTCGTGTACAAATACCCTAAGATTCAAAAACAATCCAGAGGGGGAAATCTCCTTCATTCTAACTTGAAGAATTTTGTATTTTGTTATGATTTATCTCATGCTGAAAATCCTCTTTTTTAGTCAGACAATATGTCCTTGATCCTTTGCAATACTTCAGGAGGACTAATTAGGCTTGTAAATTAGGCCTCTTGGCTTCATCAATCCTGGAGCTAGATCAGAAGATGAACACAGCTTTTTAGAAAACCAGCAAAGGCTAAAAGTCTTATCTGTAAAAAAAAAAGGGGGGGGGAGTCTAATCTTTATGGTCTTCCATAGTAAACACAAAGAGCATCACAACACAGAACATATTGTCGATGGCCTTTCCTTTTAACTATTTATTTATGTTTTCTCTTTCTGCCAAAAGGGGAAAAGGGGAGTCAAGCCTGCTAGCAATAGTAACATTTTAAAAAAAACCACTCAAACATAATTAGAATGTTGAAGTAATTAAAATAAATTATACATGGAAGAAATAACAGTGTCTATCCAGTTCAAACCCCTTGAACAGCAATCCAGCTCAAATTCCTAAGGCCTGCCTGAATAAGAAATGTTTGTGTGTGCTAGCAGAAGAACAAGAAAGAAATGTCATCGTTTTTGCCCTTGCAATAGAGTTTGAAAGCCTAGGAACAGTAATTAACAAAGCTGTCTCGTGTCCCCATCAGGCACGCCTCTGAGGACAGCGGGGCCAAGAGACTAGCCCAAAGATCTGAATGGCTAGGCAGATTTGTATACGAATCTATAGTGCCCTTCAAATAGCTTGGTCTGAAGTTGCAAGGACACCAGCATTTTGAATTATGCCCCCAAACAAAGTGGTAGCCAATGATGTTGCTATAACAACATGGTATTGGTCAGCAGTCTGGTCCAAGCATTCTGAGGCAGATGAAATTTTTGAATGGTTTTTTAAAAGGCAGAGCCTGTATACCAGTGTTGGTGAATATATGGCACGGGTGCCAAGGTGGCACTCAGAGCCTTTTCTATGGGCACCCGACATCACCCCTTCACAGCCACCTGTATTCAGGTTAAATTGATATAGTGGCACTTTGCAAAAGTTAGTGGGTTTTGAATCACAGTTTGGGCACTCGGTCTCTAAAAAGGTTCATCCTCACTGCTCTATACGTTATGGTACATTTATGGCAAGTATCTAGGCACGCATCACCAGAGCTAGCTATCTCCAGGAATTGGCATATTGGCAATGTGGACATCTTGGTTTATAATTAGATCTGGGAGTATATTTGAGTCTTCAAATGGAAAGAGAGGCATGACTTATGCCTTCACTATAGGATATTTCCAATGATTAGTTCCTTGAATCTAAAACTAGGTCACATCTAATCCTCTTTGGAGGACTTTCTTATTGCAGCAATTATTCTCATACACTCACCCTGCTTGCTTCTGGAGGCTAGGAAGAGCCACTGGCCACTTGAAAGGACTCAATGGGCTGACCTGGTGCAGGTTCAGTGGTAGTTAAAAATAGTGAATGTTTCTTCCATGACCTTCAGGTGACTCGCACACACCCATTTGGACTTGCTCTGGTTGATCAACAGCTTTAATTTTATTATTGTCCCATTCATTTCATCATCCATGGATCTTTAGAAGATCAGGGAATTCATTTGAACAGGACACTCAGGCCATTTCCCCACAACTCAGACTTAAACAAAGTTAACTACCAAAATGACATGATAATATTTAAGAGTTTATTTTAAAAAAATCATTGAAATCCATCAGTCTTTTCTTAGCAAACTACGTTAATCAATTCCCCAACCTGTTGATGCTCCAAGTATGATTGTGCTACACCAAACAGTGATATGCCCATGGCAACAGAATGTAAAATTTTTCTTTACAACACAATGATCTTTTTCCCGTGCAACATAGAAGCAAAAGTCAAAAGTGTACCTGAAGAATGAATGCTAGTAAATATGAATTGGAGCACACCCATAGACTCTAAAGGGCAAGCTACTAGTGGCTGGACCACCTCAATGGATATGACGGCATCCCTCAACACAACAAAGCAAGGGACTCTAGCACCACTCCCAAGTCCACTTAAAGCTAGCTTGAAGAGAGATTATTGGGCAATGGAACTGATGATATACCAATAGAATCTCAACTCTGCTCCAAGCACCTCCCTCGAGGTGGTGTTTTTATAGTGACTTTTAGTGCTCCTAACAGAGCTTTTAAGATAAGACATATTTAAGGAGTGATTTCACCAGTTTCAGATCTCCAGTATATTTCCATGGCTGAGCAGACATTCAAATCCAGGTCTCCTGAAACCTAGTCTGTGACACAATCCACTACACCACATCACACTGATTATCCTTCCCCTTGAACTACAGGCACTCAAAATCAGACGACTGTAGGACAGGACATCCAATTTTTAAAGGAAGATAATAACAATAAGCCGCTCTAACCATGATTTGCTGCTCGCCTGCAACCTTGGCAGACAAAAGAGAGGAGAATTCTCCACCCATTTTCAGCCAATAAGGCATCTGTGATATATACCTGGTCAATACATTTATCCAAGATCAAGAGCCATTCTCTGATCTGGCGCTCAACAGTATATATTTTCAATCTAGGGTGCTGTTATCCAAACCTGAGATAGCCAATGCCTAGGAGAAGGCATTCTTAACCAACATGAATGTCTGTCAGAGGATCTCTTCTGAGATTCTGCAAATTAGCTTACTTTGTTGGGTAATTAGACTTCAGGATATAAGCGCAGGATTCTTTTGAAGTCAGAATTTGACAATCGGGACAGACTGCCTGAATCACCTTTTGGCAGTGCTAGCATGCTTTCTCCTCTAAACGTGCTGCACCGAGAATTCTTCGGGCTTTAGGTTCTCTTGAGAAGACAGGATTTGGGAGAAATGTAAGGCAGATAAACTTTAGTAAAAATAGAAGGTTTTTTTGCAGCTAAAGAAAAAGTACATGTAAAATATTTAATGTTTTCTCCAAAAATAATGTTTTGGTAGAAAAGAGGAGAATGGAGTAAACTTGGTGGGCGTACATGTATGGTTGTACATGTGTGTATTTAGGGTAAAGGAAGGAGCATCTGTGCAAAACACACATATTCCCATTTTCAAATCACCAGCTTTAAAGGAAATAAATTAAAGCATGACTGGAAGTTCAAGTATATAAGCTAAAAACACGGATGGCTCTAGTTGCTATTTTAGCCCTTCTGAGCTGAACACTAGACTTTTTCCTTTCCTTTTCTTTTTTAGCTTCTAGCCATGAAAGTATTATGAGATTGATGAACGTTATAGAGCTGATATTCATTCTGATGGTCCCAATGGCCTGCAGTGAATTTTCTTGAAAAGAAACGTTGGTTTAGAGCAGGGGTGTCCAAACTTTTTGCACGGAAGGCCAGATTTGGTGAGGTAAAAATCAGGGTGGGTGGGTGACCATTCAACCTGAAGGGCGGAGAAAGGGTGCGGGCCCGTGCACACCTGCTACAGCCACAAACGTTCCGGTTTCAAGGCGCCCAAAGGGGTAGGAGGCTGTTGCACAGCACGGGAATGGGCAGGTGCACACCCAAGACACACCGCTGCTTGTCTATGCTGCCCTCCTTTGCAAGGAAGTGGGGAGGGTGCTGCAGCAATGGAGCCAGGGGCGGTATGCTGGGTGGGTGGGTGGGGGTACGGACAGAGGCAGGGAGGGTAGTCAAATCATAAAACTGCAAGCTGATGTCTCCAGCCAGCACATGGAGGGGCCGGCCGGTGGGGATGAGTGACAGGCTGAGCCAGCAGGGAGAAGAATCTTAGGGCTGCTCAAAATTTTAAAATGGGCCGCATTTGTCTCCCGGGCCGGACTTTGGACATGCCTGGTTTAGGGAATCTTAGAACAAAGGAGCTGAAGGAAAATATCCCTCATCATAGATGTCTGTTAGAAAAGTGAAGCTGTCTCCAAAGGTGACCTACATTTTCCATAAGTGAGAGAACTTCCATTGTCCACTCTAGGAGATGTTTTGTAGTTCTGTTTATGGAAACTGATTTCAGACTTACACAAAGATGAAATTAGGAAGTTTTGGGGAAACCAATTTGCTGGGGATGCATTGTTTTCCATGCTGGGGAATGGTGGTAGCAATACAAGCATGAAGGATGGAATAGATGGGGGAACAACAGAAGCAAGAGGACTCTTGGCAGAACAGAATACTTCTATCAACCTCTCATGAAAGGCAGCACTTTGTGTAGTAATGGAGACACATGCCTACATCCTGTTTTATGATCTAGAACAGGCCTGTCCAACAGGTACACCGGGGGCTACCGGTAGCCCACGAAGGGTTAAAAAGTAGCCCGCCAGCCATCAATAAAAAAAGTGAGGGGATAAGTTCTCCACCCCTCCCTCCCCCTTCCCAAGGTCCACCACTGCCCCAGCAAAGTTCTGGGTCTGCCAGCCCACTGTGTCAGCCAAGCGGGGCAGTTAAAGGGCCATGGCGCACTGAAATCTGTTCCCTCCAGAACAAATTAATTGGTTTTCAATGCATTCCTATGGGAAACTGCTGTTCTACTTACAAAAGTTTTTACTTATGAGCATGTGCTTGGAATGGATAAAATTCGTAAGTAGAGGTTTTAGTGTTGTAGCCCTCAGGCAGTTTGGGCTGGAAAAAGTAGACTTTGGCCTGTTCAAAGTTGGACAGCCCTGATCTAGAAGGTGATCAGAGCAACTGTTGGATTACAAATCATCTGTTGCACTCTTCAGAAATGATGGTCATGCATAATTATTTTTCTTTCACTTCTTTCACAGGAAGAGTCACTCCTGAACAGCTCAGCTCGTATATCCAGCTCTTTAAAAAGAAATTTGAAGCCCTTGAGAACCACTGCGGACTTCTGCAGATCGCACTGGCTGTTGCGCAGACACTGAAGCACCCTGAAATTGCTAAATGGGACAACTTCTTAGCCTTTGAAAGGCTACTGGTGCAGGTACGATATGACTGCTCAAGAGGATGATACTTGAGCATCTTACTAGTCATAGTTCTGCATTTCTCCCCAATGTCCTTTCCTTGTGGAGCCCTGAGTGGCCGTTCTTTGGTAGCCAACACATTTTTGTATAGCATCCTTGCCATTTTAAGAACTGTAGGGCAGAATACATGTAATATTCATCCACTGAAATGGGGAAAGTGCACCCTGCAGACTTCACGGAGCCCCTTGGCGTTCCAGTACAGCTCTTCAAAACCTTTTGAAAAGTACCTTGTTTCTTCTCCCAGAAATGGACTGTTTTAACTCATTTCTTATCCCAGGAGTGAACCGTTTTAGACATTAAAAGGCATTTTAAAAGCAGCAAAATCATCAACAACAGGCCACCATTGGGGGCAGGGCTTTTAAAACTTAAAACAGACCCTGGAGATGGGAATTAGATTTATTGCCAATTTGTATCCTTTATAACCAAAGCTTCCCAAAGGTTAAGCTTGAAATTTGAGGGTCTTCTGTTTGTTTAGAGGGTGGTGTTCTGCAGGCACTAACATGCCATAAGGAGCTATCTTCAAAGTTCTCGAGGAGGGCAGAAATGGCCCTTTGGTCTTTGGAACTGCCCATCTCTGATTTAAAGTCCCACCATAATCAGTGGAAGAATAAACCACATGCTTAAATCTTTTCTGCTGAAATCAGCTGAGGCCTATAGGAATCCAATATGAACTGATCTGAAGTGGAATTTACTTCTATGTAAAAACACATTAGATCCTGCTATTAAAAGTTGCCTGGATTTGACTAAGCCATGCCAATGGTATATAAAATGTGGGCATAATGTTTCTAAGGGTATTTGTACACGACCCCTAAACTCCGCCGCAAATGGCTGCCAACTCCGGAGCTTACAATTGCTTCCCCACCAGCTCCGGAGTTTGCAGGAAATTAAGTGTGACCACGCCCACCTAAGCACGTCCCAGCGCACTTTTCTTGTACCTGCTCTCAGAGGGTGAAAATCCCCAGGTCCGGATGTAATCTGGTTAGTGCTGGGCTCTCCTCGCTTCTGTTTGGTTTTTTTTTGCCTCCCGCCCCTTTAAGAGAAGGGGCG
The DNA here is from genome assembly GCA_023846285.1 of Phrynocephalus versicolor. Classification (NCBI taxonomy): domain Eukaryota; kingdom Metazoa; phylum Chordata; class Lepidosauria; order Squamata; family Agamidae; genus Phrynocephalus; species Phrynocephalus versicolor. The sequence continues at coordinate 60,517,616 of JAHTLZ010000330.1, forward strand.
GGAGGCAAAAAAACAAACAAACAAACAGAAGAGAAGGAATCAGGACAACGACGGGGCTCCAGGTGGCTTCGGATGTGAGCCTGAATTTTTTTCCTCTCTTTTTTTCTCCCTCCCCTCACGGGGGAAGTGCGGAGGGGTGGGGACGCATGAAGAGCAACGAACCCCCCAAGATCTCTGGTCCGAGTTTAAGTGCCCAGCGGATCTTAGGGGTCGTGTGAAAAGGCCCTAAGTATATTTGAACAAATGCAAAAATACAGGTCCAGCACTGTGCTAAAAGGTCCAGTGTGGAAGCAACAGCAGCGTGCAGTGCAAAATCCCATGTGAGAAAGAATACAGAGAAAGGAGTGGGACAGAAGGCATACATGTATTTTTGAAGATGCATTTTCACTGTCGGTTGTTACCAAGCTCTTTCTTAATCATACCCATCTCGGGATATATACCCATTGCCTTCCAAAACAAACGTTCTTCTCTAGCATTATAATTGCTTTCTGAGTACACATTCATTTTCTGCAGTCAAACAACAATTATTCTGAATTACATGATTCTTAAGGCTTACAATTTTCTGTGCTCTGAAGCAGGACCGGGAGCCCTATTTCAAGCATGTGGGGAAGGGAATAGGAGGGTTGGGCTTTGTAGACCATGGATGGGGCAGAATCAAACTTTTGTTTAATACTTTGTTAGGATGCCTGTGAAAGGACTAAGCAGTTAGTAGTTGTGAAGTCCTGCTCTGAATTATAGCAACATTTAATCTCAGCCATGCTATATTTTGTGAAATTTACCACCATCGTACCTTGACATGTTCTATTTAGACACACAGTAGCAAACATGTAGTACTGTAGTAGCTCGCCACTTTGAGCCTTTTCACACGACCCCTAAGATCCGCTGGCCACTTAAATTCGGACCAGCGATCTTAGGGGCTTGTCGCTCTTCCTGTGTCCCCACCCCTCTGCACTTCCTTGCTCCTGTCTGGGTGAGGGGAGGGAGAAAAAACTGGAAGAAAAGAACGTGGCTCACCTCCGTTCTGCCTCTCGCTCTTGCCGCGGCAGCATTCCAGTCTCTTAAGTAGCTCTTAAAGGGGTGGGAGCCAAAAAACAACAAACAGAAGCGAGGAGAGACCCGCACTCACTATCGTTACACCGCATCAAAGAATTTTCACCTCCAGAGAGCAGGTACTTGAAAGGTGCGCTGGGACGCGCTAAAGTGGGCGTGATCACACTTATTTTCCTGTAAACTCCGGAGCTGGTGGGGAAACATTTTTAAGCTCTGGAGCTGGGAGCCATTTGCCCCGGAGTTTAGGGGTGGTGTATAAATGCCCTTTGATATTACCTGTCCCAAGATTGCTGAGCTTCAGAGATGAAACTGCATCGTTCCACATCAGATCACTCTATTTATTATTCTGATCAAGTTTCTACTCCCCTTTCTTCCCATTATGTCATCATGGGTCCCATTTTCTTTTTCTTTTTAGAGTTTAGAATTTCTTTTTTTATATAAAAGAGAATGTGTAAGAATTGACAGCATTTGTGCACCTCACACTCTGCAAAATCAGCTAAACTCAAATAGTTGCACACCAGCACATTGGTAAATTGATCTATCTAGCAACAACACTTCCATCTTATTTTGATTGTTATCCCTCATCTGGTCCCCAGTAGACCAGTCCCATATTTATCACATCTGCCAACCTTCCTGCATCATGCAGAAAGTACAAATACAGTTGGATGTTCTGTGGCCACCTTTATTCTGTTATACTGATGGCCTTATATGATGATTTCATAAGTCAGACAGCATGGGCAACAAAATAAAACTCTGTGGAATACCATAGGGCAGGCATACCCAAACGTGGCCCTCCTGATGTTTTGGACCACAACTCCCACAATTCCAAGCCTGTATTTCCGATGGCAAAGGACTGTGGGAGTTGTGGTCCAAAACATCTGGAGGGCCGAAGTTTGGGTATGCCTGCCATAGGGAAACTTGCAGAGTGTTGAGCAATATTTCTGTTATTCCCACCCCCTGCTGAAAATAGCTGGTTGAATAGACATCAAACACTGGATTGCAGTGCACCCCTTTTCCTCTTGGAAAGATCATCCAGAAGGATAATGTGGAAGCAAACAGAAATCCTGCAAAATCTGCTTGCTTTTTTTCAGCAATGCAAGCAGAAACCTCTCCTCTCCAGATTTTTTGATTATTGAATTAACAAAGTGGTTACTTCCTTCTAGCCATCCTGACAAAACCAGACATTCTAACTGATGAACTGGGCTTAAATCATAGTACACAAGCACCACACATTCCTCAGACACTAACAAAGTACATAAAAGCATCATATATAGTAGCAAATCTTAAGCACCAAAGCAGGTTTTAAAAGCAAAAAAAAAAAAAAAAAAAGGCCTCTCCAGTTTATATTGTTATAAAATTGGTCAAGAATTATTGCTGCAGAAGTGATTATAGTGTTCCTAAATTCCATGCATTTGTTTCTAAGAACAAAAAATAGTTAAGTTGTTTTCAAGAAATAGTTTTGAAGCGGTTGTGCAATATCCCTTCTATGTCTCCCTGTGGGCTATTTGATTCAGCTCAATGGGTTATCTTAGGAAGGAACTGAGATTTGACATTTGACTTGAGAAAGAACAATACTCTGTGCTTTGGTGGGTTTAGTTTTTGCAGGATCGGCTCTGTCCAGGGAAAGCAGCTTATTAAGCAATGGGTTCCTGGAAAGAAAAGAAAAAAAGCCATGCCCTTTTTTCCTTTTTTTTTTAGTATGAATTGGCATTTCTTAATGGGCTGATCAAGCCCAAGGCTTTCCCTGGACAGACCCGATCCTGCAAAAACCAAACCACAGAGGAGGGAAGCAGAAAGTCAGTTTGGGTTCTCCTCTACCCCACCAAAGCGTGGAGGAGTGTTCAAAACAGGGAAATTAACAGAAACAGCAGGGGTGGTGGGGGTGGAGAATAACTCATGGAGGATTTATTGATTTTATTTATTTGGGGTCTAAAAAGTGTGGGCGTCTAATAAATGGCAGCGTGTTATAGATGGAAACATACGGTAGTCCATAAGGAATTACAGTATATCCAAATTTCATGCATGTGCTGTATGTGAAAAAAAACCCCACAATATATTTCCGTGATATAATTGTCAAACGGGCCATGAGATAGAGCTAGAGACCATGTTATGTATAGTATTTGCTATTATAGTAGCTATTTTCTACAGTGTGTGTTTTTCAGCCTCTTTGGGAGGCTTGGAACCGATTCCCTATGGATACCGATTCCCTATGGATACAGGGCTCCGACTGTACAGTCAAAGACAAAATACAGTAATAGCTTCCATTTTCTTGGAATGTATTCTGGGGTTTTACTGTGCTCTGAAAAAGACACGAGTTCATAGGATTGCCACAAAAAAAGAAAATAATGTTTATAATTGGCTATAATAATACTTTAAGGAATTTTTAATTTATTAGTATTATATATTATTAAAACATGTTTTATGAATGCATCATTGTCTTATGAGGAAGAGACGCATACGTGTCTCATCTGGTGAACATCTTCCTAGCCCCCAAAAGGCTGTTGCATATGTGTGCTTCGAGGTATGCACTGATGCCCTTGACTTAGCTTCTACTGAAGATCATGTTTTGGAACTGCAAAGCTTCCAAAGATAACAGGAACATGTTTCACATAATTGGGAGAGACTGCCTTGCAGTCAGTTTCATGTGTTTTTGTTTCTCAATTTGGATTAACCCTTTTATCCCTTGAAAACACATTTCAGTTGCCGTGTTTGTATTTACAAAGCGACTTTAACTGCTTTGCTTTTGACCTATATATGAAGCAATTAAGCTAGTGCTGGAGTCCAAAATACACGAGCTGCAAATCCTAAGGGCTGCTTTTAAGCATGCTCAGAGGCTTGTCGATTCAGGAATACTGCACGCTAATAGCTGAAACTCCAGATTGTCCACATTTATAGAGAGGTAGAAGGGATGATGCTGAACCATCTCCAGAACTGATTGTAGGAGGTTCTTGGTTTGGTTTGGTTTGGTTTGGTTTGTCTTGAGTTTTTTGTTTGTTTAATTTCAGACATAGGATGGAACAGGGAAAATAAGAATATTTTTAAGTGGGAGAAAAATGTTGGATGTTCTTGAAACTTGATTGCGCTATGTATTTTTTAAAAAAACCTTCAAAAGACAACTAAAGTACACTGACTACAATGTGAACAAGTAGAGTCTACACACACAACTGTCTCCCCAACTACATACATGCTGAAAAAGCAAACCTTGTACCTTTAATTTATTTGGACAAAAGTATATCCTCCAATTACTTCCAATTCCTCAACCTGGCTGGAGAAGGAAATGCTTTGAAACAGCCTTGCAGAAAGAAAAGAACTTATGGGGGGAAATTGACAAATGAGAAAGTAGTTGACACATCTCCACCAGTCTGCTAGTTATAATCATCAACACCCCCAGCATCTTAAAATGGCAGAGGTGGACAAGACCAGCCCATGTCAGGGAGGCCCCCAGCTTCTGCCTAAACCACTGAGCTATTTGGCAGTTCCCAGCTCCTCGTTATTACTCTACAAGTAGCTCATGAGGTTAAAAAGGCCAGATTTTTCCTGGAAACATTTAGTTTATTTTACTGTGTAGTCGTGTTATTTAGTTGCAAATTTACAGTGTAGTTGTGTTATTTAGTTCCAAGTTTTTTCAGATACTGTACTATACTAAACAACCAAGCATTTTAACAAATGTTGATTTTAACTTGCAATTTTTTTGACAATTAAGCTGCTGTTTTGTTTTTTGTATCTTTGTTTATATTTTATACCAGTCTTTGATAAACTGCAGTGCATTTATTTTTTGCTGCTGCTGCTGCTGCTGCTGCTGCTGCTGATGATGATGATGATGATGATGATGCTGATGATGATAATAATAATAATAATAATAATAATAATAATAATAAGTAATAACTCAAACATGTAGGAATGTCATCTTTTTTCAACTATGGTTGAATCCATTTTGTGAACATTCAAGTCTGAAATAGAACCATCTTCTTCAAAGCAATTTTTAGAAATTTACTGTCTGGAAGTCAATGACAGAAGGATTGATGTGTTAAGAGTAGTCCTTGATTGCTTAGGATCTTTCTCACGGTCAGTATTGGAAATAATGCTTGTGTTCTAGATACACTCCCTGTTCCAAGCGATATCAGCACATAACCAGAAATGATTGGGTCATAATGTAATAATTTTGACTTTTTGATTACGTGATTAATAATTAGCAGTGAGGGAACCCAAGGGAGAATTGATTAGTTGATTGAATGAATGAATATTGGTCGAAGTACTATAGACATCTTCATTAAGTAAGTTTAGAATCTCCCCAAGGTTCTCTTTTCTTCTCGAAGAAGGCATTCCAACAGTTATTGGTAGATAATTTGGACCAACCCTACTTTTGACTCTTTGGTTTTGACCTGAGTTAAATTTTCAAGGGAGAATGACAGGAAAATGGGAATAACTTATGTCCTGTTATTTGCCTGCCTGCCTGCCTGCCTGTCCTCATTTCATCCGATGGTGTAAAGAGCACAGCCTTATTTGTAGGAGCAGAATACTAAAGCAGTAATATAGAGCATGTTTGCTAGAGTGATAGGCAGAGGAAAAGTTGTTTCTGATTTAATAATAAACTTCAGTTCCCTATTGCAAGGTGACTTTTGACACAGCAAGAAATCTAAAATGAAAACCAGAGTTGAGTGAAGGTCTTGACAGAAATGTGCCTTTAATTAGCCCTTGTAAAGGACTTTTTGTGGTTTTAAAAAAAATCTCAGGTTGAAAAGTTCATGCACGGAATTCCATTTTGTTTCTTGCAGCTTGTATTTAGGATTCTGGAATATGCAGACATATGCCTCTGTACAATTAATTTTGGGGTGCCTATTGATGTAACTCCAAATAAACCAAAGCGTATTCTGGTTTTAATTTTTTTTCTTATTGAATGGCTCTAGTTTGAGTGGAAGCTGTTTCAAGACATCTTAGGGGATGAGGATCATATATAGTTTTAATAAAACACCCAGTCATATGTGCTGCATGAAAGAGAAATTGGGCATCATCTCTGTAAGTGATAGATAACTTCTCATATGCAATTAAAGGGCTGCAAAAGTTCTTTAGGATGACATCTTTGAAGCAAAACCATAATTGCCTTTTTCTTTTCTCCTTCCCATTTTGTTTTGTATATACTGTATTCCATAATGTCTGTTAAGGGTATCAAATTTTATATTTGCTCTGGGTGTACCTCTGTAGACTGGCGGCCTTGAATTGCATGCCTGGTGTTGTTACAGGCTGAAGCCAAGAAGTCAGATTATTGTGTTTTTACCTGAGCTTTGAAATGTTTGTCAGTGGTATGAACCACTGCTCTGCTAATCCCAGAGATTAAAATAAAAATAAAAATCCAAACTTTGGTTACCAAAAGCTGCTGTCTTCACCCCATCCCCAGTTCACCAATTTTGATACTGAAGGACATTTCAAGCACAGCTTGTAATGCAGCCTAGGGAATCTGCTGCCTAAAAGAGAACAATTAAAAAGCCCTCTGGCCATGCCAAGAGTGCTCTTCAAAACCTGATCTGATTACTGCCTCCCCCAATTCCTCCCCACAAAGGAACTTTGAGGGAGTAATAGACATGTGAAGCTTGTCAAAGAGAACATAGATGAATTTTTTCCTGACCACTGTGTGTTACATCACTGTCACTTGTATTTCCTCTACTGTTAATGAGTTGGCCTCCAGGCATCCTCTCGGAAGGATTCATGCTTACTGATCCAGCTAGCATTTCGGTGTTCAGGAAATGAATGATGCAAGACAACGATGGAAGTCCGTAATTGAATGTCACAAATTCCTTGGCCAAAGCTAAGTCTCAGAGGTAGGAAATATCATGAGGAAGTTTTTGCCTCTGCCCTCTCAACTCTGAAGATCATCTCCCCACACCCACCACAGCTCCTCATGAGCATATTATAAGCAAGAACATCCTTGTTTAGTTTTCTGCTTATGCAAGAAGATTTTTGCATCACTTCTTGGTATTTGGTATTTGAATTAAACCTCTTATAAACCATTGATATCTGAGGAGCAAGGCAGGGAAAAATCCTTGTGTCTGAGAGTACTGTCCTTGATATTTCACAATGTGGAATAACAAATATTTACTTTTACAAATATTATAAATAACATTTACTTTTAGCAATATTTACTTTTCCCTTCAAAAACACTTGTGGCCTGTAAAGCATCTCTCCCTATCTCACATTCATCCGTTAGTTTCTTGGTGCTTTTGCTCTTTCTTAACTAGAAAGAGCATATTCAGCATACAGTATATATGTTGGAGATGTCAGGAAGGATGGCAGCCTTGGCTCTTTGTGATGACATAGTTGAGAAACTCCATTGTTTTCATTCTGAAGGGGAATGAAGAGGGCATGCATGCCAAGTGCCTGGGCAGTTGAACCAATGCCCTCTGTTTCTAGCCAGACTGTTCTAGCGCTTTCATAAAGAGTCTATCACAGCCACTAACTGTGTACATACTCCTCTTCTGGATCTCTATAGCTATGTGCAACTAGTTAGGCGAGATGGTGGATGCAGATGTTGATAGGAGCAAGCGCATGACTACCACACTTGGATATATGTTAAGATGTCCATGTTGTGCCCCAACTATTATGAAAACCAAGGCTAGTATTTCCTGACTGGCTTCTACCCAGTGTTTAATTTAGAGGCTCATTACCTGGGTATTCAAACCACTGTTTCATCCTTGGTAGGTGCGGGCATGTCAAAACAAACCAGCCCACACCCAGAGTGGTCCTATCCATAAATTTTCAACCACTGCCAGGGCTTTTTTAATCTGTGTCCATGCAGGTAGAATCTGGTTTACATTGATACCATCACGTGCAGTTGATGGAACAAATCCAAAACAAGCCATCCAGGTTGAATTTAGTACTGTCGTGAAGTAGCTTAATAAGAGGACCACTTCAAGATATTGTCATATTGATCACTTCCTCTGGTCCTTAGCAGAGGAGCAGGAGAAGTGAATTTTAAAAGACTGTTTAATAATAGGCTATTGTCGATGTACCACATCAATTGTACATATATATTCTTTGCCTCAATGGCCCCATCAAGAAAACTGCCCTCAGTTGGCTCTACAACAGTGTGACGACTGCAAGGCAGTTTTTCGATCAGTCCATTAAGAGAAGACAGGAGTCATTTCCCTCTGAACTGTTGGGCTTAATTTGGCCATGCAGCTCACACTATCTCACTCATAAGAACATAAGAATAGCCTTGCTGGAACAGGCCACAGCCCATCCCGTCCAGCATTCTGTCTCACACAGCAGCTCACCATTTGCTTCAGGGTATTCCCAAGCAGATGTCTTCACCTGCCTATGATTCCTCACAAATGGCATTGAGAGATATCCTGCCAATCTCCTCCAACCCAGAGGTTGTCCTTAGGCATCCATAATGATAGCCATTGATACCCTTGTTCTCCATGAACTTGTCTAATCCCTTCTTAAAGCTGTCACCACTTCCTCTGGCAGAGAGTTCCAGAGACCAGTGATCCTCTGGGTGATCTGTAATGCACTGTACCCTAGGTTTGTATGAACTAGAAGCTATGGGATAATGGAGCAGTTGCCTTGAAAAATAGGCATGCGTACTCTCTTTCCCTTGAGACTAGGGATGGGCACGAAATGAAAAAATTGTGTTTTATTTCATTTCGTTTCCATCCCCATTTCGTTTCGATACTAATGAACTTTTAAAATAGTTTTGTTAGTAAACAAAACAAAATGAAAATGAACCGCTATGCTCCCCTGGCTTGGCTTCCAATTCCAATTTTAAAAAAAGCTTCCCAGGGGCACTCCCTTTGGAACAAATCTCTCCAAATTTGAAGGGCTTAAAGGGCAGAGTCCAAGGGAGCTACCAATCAAATTTGGTCCCCTTGGACCCAGAGGAGCCATTTTAGATAGTAACTTAATGGTTCATTTAAAACAAACAAACAAACAAAGGCTGTTTCATTACTATCCAAAACGAAACGCTGCCTGTCGTTTCATTAGCTTACAAAACAATTTGTAAGAGACTACAGTGGTACCTTGTATAAAGGAATTAATTCGTTCCAAATGAAATTATGTTAAGCAAATTTTCCTTTGTACAAATTTCCCATAGGAATGCATTGAAAACAGAGTAAGCCCATTTTTATGTTGTATGGATTTTCCCCATAGGCGATTCTGTTAAGCAAATTCCCCCTATCTTCAGAATTTTTTATGTTGTACAGATTTGATGTTATACAAGCTGTTTGTTATACAAGGACCCACTGTACTTGAAGTGGTATGGGATGGTATATAAACAGAACACTTTTAAAAAAGCATTTTGTTTTTCATAAGGTGCCTATCTCTACCTGAGACCCATCCCTTTGGGTCAAAAAAAATCTGCCAATGGTTTTAAGGAAGGCAAAACTTCTGCTTTTCATGTGGATTATGCAACACATTCTGCTTTTATTTTGTACCAGTACCTAAAAGTCTTGCATCTAAGAAGTCATGTCCTTTTGCATGTGTGTGTGTGATGTCAAGATGTCTCTATGTACATAATCCCACTATCATTTTGTTTCTTTTACTGGCTGGGTACTTCTTTTTTATTCAAATGGGACTAGGTATCTGTATCTGAAACTGTGTGATAAGTTACCCACAGTTGTTGCTGGTTCAGATGCTTGCCACTGCCACCCTCTCCAGATGATCAAATATTGCCTGGCATAAACTGATATACACACATAGCAAGACATAAAACATTTTTCTTTAACTACATTTGTGTCTTTCTGTGAACGTCAAGCCATTTCTTCTAGTTGTAAAACATTAATGGGCTAGGTTTCTGGTTTAATTATCTAATTACTATTCATTCTCTTTCCTCCTTTGTAAACTTTGGATATCTGAGACAGGGGGAAAGATCCCATAAACCAGCCCTACAGAAATGAATAAGACTAACTACACTGCTGTATTAGTGTTTGTGCTAGAACACATGCTCTTTGTCCTTTATTGAGATTCATCAGTAGACTGATTCCACTGTCAAGACCTGACAATGAGAATTGTTTGTGAGGGCGAGCATTCATCCAAAAGAAATTAAAAGCATTTGTGGTGATGCTTCTTGCTAATACCATTTTGTTTCCTTGTTCAAAACTTTTTTAAAAAATGCACCTCGAATATGGAAGAAAAGTATTGTACTGTAAGTGGAAACCCTAGCCTTTTGAAAATATTTCTATATTTCTTTAAATGATAATGTTTTTGCTTCAAATATGAAGCATAAAAACCCTTAGAAATCCTTCATTCTAGTTTTTCTGCTCAATTCCCTGCCTTGAGGTTAGCAGTCTGAGAGAGAGAGAGAGAGAGAGAGGGAGAGGGAGAGTTCTATTTCTTGATATCTTCTGTGCAATATGCTAAAGCATTAATTAGATTTGCTCTTAAAGAAGTGAAAAAGGAGTACATTTTGCTGTACTTCAGCAGTAATTCTGTTGTTGTTGGTAAATTATTACTGTATGACATTTCTGAAATTTAATGCAGAGATATCTTTGAGGTTTCCTGTCTCTGCACAATGCCAGAAAACAACTCAGTGCAATACTGCCATCTACTGCTACTTTGGGTGAGGTAGAATATGCTCTCAGACATCACACTCAAAGATATCAAGCTAGTTGTTCCTTAATTATTCAATGCTGTGCCTACTTTTTGAGGTCTGAGAAAATTTCACTCCTTATCTCTCCTTTACCAGTATCCAAGCTTGTTTTAACAAAATTAAAATTGTTTTAAAAGGTTCAAAATAAGTGTCAATACTTTTTCTGCTCACAAAAAGCTAATAAAATGCAGGTTGCCATAAGAAATAGCAGGAGCCAAAGAAATGTAATATAGAAGATGATATTCCATCAAAGTCTCATACCTGCTTAAAATTTTTCACACACCCATCGGAGGGCACGCCTCCGAGTTGGGAAGCCAATGTGCTAAACATACACAATTCCCAAAGTAAACAAAATGCATGTGTGATTGGAAAAGGTTAAAAACAAAACTCATGGGATGAACTCCTGCTGAGGTGGGAGTTGTGTGCAACGTGAACCTGTGGAAGTGTTAGCCAGAATCGTGCCAGGGCAGACGTGCTATTCACTAAACTCTTCTGCATGTGTCACTCAGGAATCATAGCTAGAGATTGTCACAAAATGATTTTTTTTGTTTTGTTTTGGAACGGAAAAAAATGATTTTTTAAAGAAAAACAAAACAAACTGGAAAGTTTCCATTTATTCCATTTTGTTTTTCATTAGGTTTTTCATTGAGCAATGCATTCTTATGGAAAACTGCTTTAAACAACATGTGCCTTGCCCCCCCCCCCCCAATTGGGTGTGTTGGGGGAGAAAGGTGCGGGTTGTTTAAAATGGCTTTAGCCACCTAGGCAAGCACTTGCCTTGATGGTTAAAGACATTTTAAACAACCCGCCACTTTCCCCACAATCAGGTGTGTTGGGGCAGAAGCGTGGGTCGTTTAAAATGTCTTCAGTCACCGAGGCAAGTGCTTGCCTCAGTGGCTAAAGACATTTAAAGGACTTGTGCCT
>JAHTLZ010000330.1:60529179-60735206 GCA_023846285.1 Phrynocephalus versicolor
TCTTTAGCCACCAAAGCAAGTGCTTGCCTCAGTGGCTAAAGACATTTTAAAAAACCTGCACTAACCCCCCCCCGCAACATGCACTGCTTGCTTCAGGGACTAATTTTTTTTTAAACCCTGTGCTTTGCCCCCTCAGTCGGGCGCATTTGGGGGGGGGGGAGCACAGGGTTTTTAAACTTTTTTTTTTTAGCCTCTGAAGTAAGCGGCGATGGCCGCCGCCGCCGCTTGATTTGGGGGCTAAAAATAACTTTTAAAACCCCACACCGTTCCCCCCACACACATGCCTGAAAAACAGTAAAAAAAACCACATAAAAGATATAAACAAACAGTCAAACACATAAAAACACAAACTGAAAAATGAAACAAAACAAAAAAACCAAAATGAATTTTCTTTTAAAAATCAAATGAAACAAAAAAAGAAAAGAAAAACAAGATGGAAAATGAAACAAAACACCATTTTAGCATTTCATGCCAATCTTTAGTTATAATGTAAACATACAATACAGTATAGTAATCTTAGAACTGCACAGCCGGGAGGGACCCTATGGATGATTGAGACTAGCCCTTGTCAAGGAGGCATAGTCAGGAACTGAACTCTCAAGGTCTGCTTCTCCAGCCAGGTACCACAAACCACTGAGCACTCCAGAGCCACATAACTGATGCTGCAAACCAATTCTGAAGAACTCCACCAATAATGCCAACACCATGGCATTCTTAAAAATGTTCGCATGGTCTAAAGACATGGTTCCTTTGTTAGGTGATCACTGTTGAAATAGTAAGCAAAGTCTAAGACAGTTCAAAGAAGTGTAATCCAATCTGCACCCCAACCCCCAAAATGTCTTGTGTTTTAAATTTTAAGTACAGAACCTTTTGCAAAACAAAACAAAACACCACCTAATAGGCATGCTTGCTGGATTCCAAGTGAAAGGGAGCTGCCTGCAAAATCTTTTCCCTTTTTTCTACCGAGACAATAAAGCTTAGTCTGGTTTAAGGATTTGGGAGTCATTTTGTATGCATGTATGATGCCCTTGTGTTTTGTACACCGACATTTCACGTTGGGATTATACTTTGTTTTTCAATAGCCATTGGTGGCATTTTTGATGGCACTGCACCTTTTCTGCCAAGGCAAAACAAATCAAACCCCACTTATCACATGAATCATTGTTAAAGTCAGCAGTAATCCACTGTGTAAAATCTACCCATAAAAGCGGGGAGGAGAGAGTGGGGAGTCAAACCTGGAACACATTAAATTAGTTCCAGTATGTCCAGGCTAAAGCTCTGCATTGCTTGCTTAAGCAGGCAAAACGGAAACAGGCAGTTTATAACAAGCAGTCTGGTTCAAGAACAGTGGGGTTCATTTGAAAAAGATTTATATCCCTCACTTACATAAACATTACAAATGCAGGCTGCAAGGAGGGAGGCAAATCTTTATCGAAATCTTTCTTAAGAACTTTTTCATTGTGAATAAAATGGACAGCATGTGCTCTTGTTTGAAGATTCGCCAGTATTTGCACAATAATCTTTTTCAGTGCTCTTGGCTAATTAAAATGCTTTTTTTTCCACAGTGATAGCAGACCACCTACTATTAACTCTATGTTATTGCTGGAAAAAAACGTCAGAAGCCAGAGCATGGTAGTCAGAGAAGAGAGCTGGCAATGGCAGCATAGAAATGTCACATTGGTGGAGAGGAAATAGTTGGGCTCAGATCTAGGGTCCACACAACAATTCTCAAGTTTTCTTAAAAACAAGAGGGCATATATGCATAATGGCAGTAGAAAAGCTGCAACACCTGAAGGAATTGATTGTAAAATGTATAGTGTCTCGGAAGTCGAAAGTGTGAGCTATGAGCCCAGGCATCTTTTATTCAAATTCATGTTTTCCATGTTATCACCAGGATGGACAAAGGAAAATTTTCTCTCTCTCTCAACATTGCCTCCTATCTGTGATACAGAAATAGTTGTTCTTCCCATGTGACATGTAAACACTACTGAGAGTGCTTGGGAGCATTCAAAAAACTAATAAAATATATTTTTATTTATATATTTTATTATATATTTTTAAAAAAGAAAAATACTGCATCAATGGTCCAATTTGTTTGATTTGTAAAAATATACCGTGGTACCTTGTATAAAGGAATTAATTCGTTCCAAATGAAATTATGTTAAGCATATTTCCTTTATACAAATTCCAATAGGAATGCATTGAAAATGGAGTGATCCCATTTTTATGTTGTACGAATTCTCCCCATAGGCAATTATGTTAAGCAAATTTCCTCTATCTCCGGAATTTTTTATGTTGTACAAATTTTATATAATACAAGCTGTTTGTTGTACAAGGATCCACTGTACTGCAATGCCCATGTGATGGTGGCCCAGCCTATTTTTAAAGCTCTGTTTAGTTTGTTCCTTATTTACCATGTATTTCTAGAAGCATCATCTGGATATTAAGTTTTAAAGAATCTGTGGGTGGCTGAGAAAATTATTCCTGCAAATCTCACCAACAGTGCTGCAGATTGTATCTGTACATGGCACTTGTGCTTTCCTTATTGGCACTAAAATTATTTGCTTTATCTCTCCCACCGTAATGACTATTTTTGGCTTACAGGGTGCTGTTTGAAGCCCGCTCTGTCTGTCCTTCAGAACTCTACTTTGCCACTGGATGAGTGACAACATCACAGACCAATCAATGTTGTCCATTTAGTTAATTGAGTCAGGAGTCGGCAGATTACTGTATATATGCTGAAATCCAGTAGTACATTGCAACTACAATAGGGCTTTTGAATCAATGGAACTGACAGAGAAATTAACTCCCCAAAGCCCCAGAAATTCTGTGGGCCTATTCTGGATTTTAGTACTGGGTTTTAGCCACTGTATTATACTAGCTTGAATCTTGTTGGGGTTGGTATAAAGTTTACATAACCTGTTGCAGCTAGTTACTGCTATTTGACGAGGTGACAGTACACATCTTGGTTGCACAATCAGACCAACAACTATACATTTGACAGAGATGTGCTCCAACACCTTGTTAATCAGTTGCAATAGCTGCACCAGATTGCACAAACCTTATGAGATCACTGATAGGATTCTAGCCATGACATGATGTGATATGATTTGTGATTGGATACGTAGCAAACGGCGTAGATGTGGGCTTCTAGGTTTGCAGGATCATACCACTTCTCACAGTGTTACTGTTGCAGATCTCCAGAAGAAAATCCAGCCCCCCCCCCCCAACACACAGCAGCAGTGTTTGTACAAGATATACGCACCCTTCTTACTGTGCTTGGCAGGAGTTTCCACTTCTTGGAAACTCCGTAGGATGCTAGCCTATTAATTAATTAATTAAATAATAAAACATATTTTTTTAAAAAAAATAATTTTACTCTTCTGCATCATAACAAAATCGTTAAACTGTAACAAAATGTATTATCAGTCACTCAGATTCCTCGACAGGGCAGCCATTTTCAAACTGAAGGCAAATAGCATTGAAATTGTTTCCGTGAAGCACAGCCCTACTGGTCGCTGTACAGCCCTGGATCCATCATTTTTTTTCCTTTGTGGGGTGATGAATCTTTCTCAGCAGCCAATATTTGCTTATCGTTTCAGAATCTTTCCAAATAACAATGTTGTGGCTGCTGTATGTACTTGTCTCTGTCCTCCTCAGTCTATGCCTTTTATTAGCTATTAGAATCAAGCTTTTCAGATTGAAATTCTGGTTTGATAGAATAATGAACTAGGATATAGTAATTTTGAATATATTCATATTATGCAAAATATGAGTCAGACTTATTGTATAATTTCTTGGGGGGGTGATGTACTTAAAATCCTCCCGGCTCCTATTCCTGTTGGGCCACAGCCAGACCAATAAAACCTAGCAAAAGAGTGTAAACTTCTATTGCTGAATAATAAATACAACTATATCAAGCTCAGTAGCACAACTTAAGGAACTTGATAATTTCTATAAACGTTTGCATGTATTCAGAAGATTTGGCATCTGGCAATTATTGGTATTTAATTTGTTTGAGGAGGGTCGTTTGTGTTTAAGCCTTCCATTTGTGGCATAATAAAATCAACAGCAGAATCTGTCAGGTTTTGCTGAGAAGAAACCAAAGCAATTAAGAGGCTGAAGGTTTAATGAAAGCAGGAAATTGCCACTCAAAAGGGGAGGAATTCTGAGCAGCATGGGAGTGACCCTTGAGCAGAAAAAGAAAAAGATTTTAAAGTCATTTTAAGCTTCATGTTGTGCAAAATGACTGGAGCTCTCACCTGAAAGAACATTTTGATACCTCAACCTCATCTGATGGTGTTATTTCTGTTGCTTTGCTGCTAGATACTGTTTTCAAGAACCAAATATATTTTCCCATTTTGGAATAAATCAAGCTTATATGAGAAGTGATCACTGATTTTTTCACTGAAACTGTTTTCAAAACTTTCTCCAAAACATTGTGGTTTTTTCTTTTGTTTTTTGCTTTGCTTTGCTTTGTTTAGTTCAAGCTGCCAAATTATTGTGAAGACGTAGAATGACAAAGAATTGTTGGCAGGTTTGGGCTCAGTCACTTTGGAAAGATAACCAAATATCTTCTTAAAAGTAAATCTCTGAACAAAATTCACTTGGCTTAATACAGGGCTGTCCAAACTTTGGCCATCCAGATGTTTTGAACCACAACTCCCAGAATTCCAACACTGTATTGCCAATGACAAAGGACTGTGGGAGTTGTGGCCCAAAACATCTGGAAGGCTGAAGTTTGAACAACACTGGCTTAATATACTGTATCATATTTTCATTCCATGATGTAACTTGAATGGGGTATTAGGACATCTTATAATTCAGTGGGAACGTGTCAATCGTTATTAAGGACAGTAAGTGGTCCCCTTCTTGGATGCATAATGGAATATAGTGAAGACATTTGAGTATGTCAGGGAAGCCAACAGCAATGGCGTCAAGAGGCTAGACTCCATTATAAGCCTGGATACCTAGCAAAGTCACCTAAGGCATAATGTTCATAGCTGAGGCACCAGATTAAGATGCCTCCAGCCTCTTCAGCACTAACTGATATATCAGCAGAAGAGCCCGGATAGTTTCACTGGTGATGGGGACAGAGCAACTTCTGGAGGGCAGCTATTGGGCAGCAGTTATAGTTGAAGGAGATACTGATGAAAGATCTTTCATAGACAGTGGTGGTGACACTGAAATTAACTTTTGTTTGTACTGCACAGAAATGGGCAAGGGTAAACCACTGCTGGACCTTTCTTACCTTGAAAAAACCTATTATGAGACAATCTAAATTGAAAAAAGAAATATTGCTGGATGATGAGACTCCCAGATCAAAAAAGCTCTCAGGCAGTACTCGGTCAGGACAAGTATGAATAGTGCTGTCACAGACACAGCTAGAATAAAGCCAAAAGGACATCAAGTAGTTCATGTGCACAGAGGTGAAAAGAAATCCCAATATATACAATTGAAACATGGAACATGTGAACTGAATCAAGGTAAACTGGAAACTGTAAAACAAGAAATGGAACGTTTAAACTTGTCAGTGCTTGGTGTCAGTGAATTAACGTAGAATGGAATGGGAAATTTTCAGTCAGATTTGTAAAAAAGTGTTTTCCTCTGGAAATGGCAATAAAGTGTGGTTCTAATACTGAGACTAATAGCTTATGGGCTATAATGCAGTGTTTGACTAAATAATATTAATCAGACTTTTGGAAAACCTATCAGTGTGTCCATGATTCAATCTGTACTTCACCTACAGATGCTAAAAAGGATTAAATTCAAAGATTTTATGTGAGCATTCAGGAGGAAATTGATCACACACCAAAAAAGACATGCTTTTAACCATAGGTGACTAGAACTTAAAAGCAGGAAGCAAAGGATAACCAAATGTCATTGGAAATTTTTATTTAGAGGTCAGAAATGAAGCAGGAGAATGACTTGTAGGATTCTTTGATACCAACGATCTGTTCATCATAAGTACATGCTTCAAGCAATTGAACAGACAACTGTACAGATGAATATCACCCGATGGCCAAGGTGGTAATCAAATATACTATGTAGTGTAATTAGAAGTAAGAGATGGACAAGTTGTATTCTGTCTGCCAAAACAAAACCAGGAACAGATTGTGGTACTGATCATGAACTCTTAATATTGAACCTTAGAGTAAAGCTGAAAAAGAACACTAAAAGAATCATAATACCAAAATATAATTTAAACAATATTTCTGATGAATTTAAAGTCCACATAAAGAACATATTTGTATTGCTAAACTCAGTAGACCATGAAACAAAAGAACAGTGTATTGAAACCAGAGGTAGTATTAGGAAATAATGCAAAAAGGCAGTTCTTGTAATTTATGAAATAAAAAAGAAAAACATAGATTATAGTTGAAAGCTGTTCTGAAAGCACAGAAACAAATCACCACGGATAGATGGGATGCTGATAAAACTGTTTCAAGCCACAAGGAGTATTTGTACACAACCCCTAAACTCCGCCACAAATGGCTCTCAGCTCCGGAGCTTAAAATTGTTTCCCCACCAGCTCCGGAGTTTACAGAAAATTAAGTGTGGCCACGCCCACCTAAGCACGTCCCAGCGCACTTTTCAGGTACCTGCTCTTGGAGGGTGAAAAACCCCAGATCCGGATGTAAAGGAGTGATTGCCCGGCTCTCCTCGCTTCTGTTTGTTGTTGTTTTTGCCTCCCGCCCCTTTAAGGGAAGGAATCAGGATGACGGGGAGGCTTGGACCGGCAAACGGAGGTGAGCCTGCGTTCTTTTGTCCCCTTTTTTCTCCCTCCCCTCACACAGACAGGATCAAGGAAGTGCAGAGGGGTGGGGATGCAGGAAGAGCAACGAACCCCCAAGATCTCTGGTCCGAATTTAAGTGGCCAGCGGATCTTAGGGGTCATGTGAAAAGGCCCAAGGATAGAATCTAGCAATATCCTCTATAGCTATAGCTATCGATATAAATAAAACAAGAATTGTTCAATACACATTCCAGTGCCCATGCAAATAATGTGATACTCAAGATGTTGCAACAAAGATTTTTATATTATGTGGTGTGAGAAATGCTGGCTGTTCAAGATGGTTTCCCGAAAAGGAAATCTAGTTTTCGTTCCAATCACTGGTGGACATTCTATTAGTGAGCTAGCCCTATTCCATGAACTAACTGAATTTTCCAGAAGATAACTTGACCCCATGATTTCTTTGTTTCTCAGTTTCTTGACAAACAGAATGGTTTACTGTAGGCAAAGGTGTCAGATAAGGGTACATTTTATTGCCCTATCTAGTCAATTTGCATACAGAACATTTCATATCAAAAGCTGGACTGATTCGAATAAAGGAAGAGTGAAAATTGGTGGAAGAAACATTAATAGTGTAAGATATGCAGATGACACCATCTTATTGGCAGAAAGCAACAATGATGTGAAACAACGTTTAGAGAAAGTGACAAAAGAAAGTGCCAGAGCAGGACGACCATTGAACACTAAGAATATAAAATCATGAGTAGAACATAATTGTACAACTTGAATGTTTTACGATGAAGAAACTGAGATTATTTAATACTGTGTATAATGTGTATACCTTGGCTCTGTCATCAATCCAAATGGAGACTGCAGCCAAGAAACCAGAAAGATGAGGCTTAAAGTGGCAGTAGTGAAGGATGTGTCACTGGAGACCAAGACCCAGATCAATTGTAAAACTCAGTATGCTTGGATGTTAAAGCTGGACAATGGAGAAGGATGACAGGGGGAAATGGTTTATTCGTAATGTTGTGCTGGAGGAGAACTTTGGGGATACTCAGGACTACAAGAAAAACAAATAAGTAGGTCTTAGAGCAAATGAAGCCTGAACTATCTCTGAAGGTGAAAATAACAAAACAAAGGCAGACCTGCTTTGCACACATCATGAGAAGGCAAGATTCTCTGGGAAAGATAGTAATACTAGGGAAAGTTGGAGGCAACCAGAAAAGAGGAAGACCAAATATTAGGTTGATTGATTCCACAAAGGAACCACAGGCTTGAGTTTACAAGAGCTGGACAGGTCTGTTGAGGTCAGTCATTCTTAGCATCACAATACATTTGTGGTGACTTGTCAGCACATAACCACAAAAGTGAGTGGATATGATTTAGTTTTTGCACCAAGTAATATTGCTGGAATATAATCAGTCTCGCTCAGTGCAGTGACTAGAGCCGTCTGGCATCTTGTAAATGTGAAACAGAGCACCTTCTCCTTGGTTCTGAGAAGGGAAAAACACTCCTCTATCTTCCCTCAGGCTGCTCATCTGCCTCCCTGAAACTTCCAGGCATTTAGTTTCATGCAGTCACTTGGGGCCTTTTTACACGACCCCTAAGATCCGCTGGTCCCTTAAATTCGGACCAGAGATCTTGAGGGTTTGTCGCTCTCCCTGCTTTCCCACCCCCTCCGCACTTCCTTGTTCTGTCTGCGTGAGGGGAGGGAGAAAAAAAGGGAGAAAAGAATGCACTCTTACCTCCGGAGTGCCGGTGGAAGTTGCTCCGACCCCCCGTCACTTCCTGGTTCCTCTTAAAGGGGCAGGAGGCAAAACAACAACAACAAAAAGAAGCGAGGAGAGCCCGGCACTCTCCGCATCAAAATTTTCCACTCTCCCAGAGCAGGTACTTGAAAGGTGCGCTGGGTCGCGCTTAGGTGGGCGGGGTCGCACTTAATTTTCTGTTAGCGCCGGAGCTGGTAGGGAAACATTTTTAAGCTCCGGAGCTGGGAGCCATTTGCAGCAGAGCTTAGGGGTCGTGTATAAACGCCCTTGGTTACTGCACAACACCTACATTTAGGAGACTGGGACAGACTTAATTAATTGGCAATAGGATTAGCACATTAATAAGCACTAGTAATTATATTTATTGAGTCTGAAAAGTATTAAGTATGAAAAGTTAAAAGTTGCAAACATGAATGTTGGAAGTAAAGCTTGAAATTCAATGTTGTAACTTCCTTAAAATACTGATTAGAGATGGGGACAAATCATAACAATTGTGATTCATTTTGATTCTTGATTTGATAAGGCCAACAAATAACAAAAAAATGAAGTTATGATTTTTCTGACAAATTGATGAATTAATTCATAAATTCAATTTTTATTTAAAGCACTATAGAATGGCCTCCGGGGCATCTAGAGAAACCAAATTTGCATGGATGCTTCCCATGATTCACCTCTACAAGTTTGGTGAAGTTTGGGTTCTGGATGTATATATGTGCATATATACCCCCAAAGTCTCCCCAACCCAGGAAAGTGTCCTTTAACTAGTGACTTGAGTAAACCCAGTTTCCACCAAACTTGGAGGGATTGTAGAGAGGAGAGTCAGAGGAAGCTTCTCTGCAAACTTGGTACATGGGAGGAAATTTCCTAGGAGGTACCCTCTTTGGGTGTCCAGAACATGGACACCAGAAATCCAATCTTCCCCAGCCCTGGAACGATTGTAGAGAAGTATCAGGAAAAGCTTCCTGCCAAATCTGGTGGCTCGATTAATCAAAAATAACTAATAATTCATCAGTTCTTATCCACTGGGAGCATTGTTTGAATGCGAATCAACACATGAGCAATTTTTGAATGAATTTTGCAATTCATTTTGTAATTTGTGCCCATCTCTAAATACTGATATTTCCTCTTTATACATAATCAATACAGTACCTAAATTGCTTTTATTTTAGGAAGAGACAAAATGGAGCATATGAGGAGCTAGGAAATGGGCTTCTCTCTCTTTTTTTCAGATATAGAATTGTCAAGTCCTAGAGCAGTGTTGGCTAACCTATGACATGGGTGCCAAAGGTGGCACTCAGAGTCCTTTCTGTGGGCACCTGACATTGACTCTAAACAGCTACCTGTATTCAGGTTCAGTTGTTGTACTGGCACTTTGCAAAAAAATAGTGGGTTTTGAATTGCAGTTTGGGCACTCGGTCCCTAAAAGGTTCGCCATCACTGTCCTAGAGCAGTGATGGTGAACCTTCGGCACTCCAGATGTTTTGGACCACAACTCCCACAGTCCTTTGTCATTGGCAGTACAGGCTGGGAATTCTGGGAGTTGTCCAAAACATCTGGAGTGCCAAAGGTTCACCACCACTATCCTAGAGGGTAACTGCTTTGATCTAGGTTTTAGGAGTTTGCAGCATATGCTGCTACACAATACATTTGCATCATGCTCAGTAGTAATGTTGGTGCCATACGAAATACAGGTATACAGGTATTGCCAGATATCACTTACAAAATCCCACCAGAGATTCCACAAAGAAGTGTAGAAGCCTTCTATCTAAAAATCACTTATGAATCCCCTGCATAAAAGCAAAAGTGGGAGCCCAGTTACTTAGTGGGTGAAATTTAATAGGCCTATTCTTTGTGTAAAAAGAATTTTATGGTTCTAGATATGTTTGTGACATTACTTTCAGCACGGTTCTTTAATTCCCGAGTATAGGACAGTATTTTGAAAAATATTTATGGTTTTGTTATGTTGTAAAATATATATTCTTTTCTTTATATCCATGAATATACTAAAATTGCAACCAGCTGACATCACCAGGGGTAGAACATTTTTCTGGAGCTCCAGTTTAACATAAAACAGAGTAACGGAAAGCAAGATGTACAGACATCTCTCTACTGATCCTAGTATTTTGTTAAAATGGCAAACTGACACAAGCAAAAATGAGGCAGGAGAGAACTGTCTTCATTGGAGCCACCCAGAGTACTGTGGCTTTTAATGTAGAATTTGGAAAGCTCAGAATTGACCTCCTTTTTATTATTTTTACTGCCTCCCTTGATGATAGACAAACAAGGCTAACCTGAGGCCAACATAACCAGCAGGAAATTTGGGTCACGGGTAGTTACATTTTTTAAACTTGTGTTTTAAAGGCTGTTCAATCAGTGTAATTGATTGGTTTGTAACAGCACTGAGCACTCCTAAATCATTAGAAGCAGTGGCTAGTTAATGACAAACGGCTAGAGGATTTTGTTTGAGGCAAATTTCCTAACTCTCTGTGGTGTTTGCCTGCTCTCCAAAAGGGTTGGCTTGCTCCCTGTTTTCATTTGTGTTGCAGCCCAGTTGGTTTATTTACATAAAACATTCCTATTTAGAGATGACAGATTTTTTCTCTCTCTCTCTGGAAGGGAGGAGAGAATGAAGGAGAACAACAACAACAAGCAAACAGAGAGAGAGAGAGAGAGTACTGGAAAACAGAAATGTACTTTGAAGGAAGCCAAATACATTTTGACTGTATGTTCTCCAGCTCTTTGTGTTGTTTATTTCCATTCCTTGAAGACAACACATTTAAGGAAGAAAATGTTACTTAAATGTGTATGTGTTTATGTATGTATTTACTTTATCAATTAAACATGTAAGCCTAAAACGTAATGGCTGAGGAACGTGTAGCCTTCCTGAGGTTGTTGAGCTGCATCTCTATAATACGTAGGCAGTATTTGGAGATTATTGGAGTTATAGCAGAACAACATCCAAAGTGGTACATGCTCTCTCCACCCTGCTCTACTTTTCAGTGCATATATGTGGTAGATGACCTAGTAACATTCTGATTCATTGTCAAAACATGTCACTGCTACCATGTTTCCCTGAAAATAAGACACTGTCTTATATTTATTTTTTATCAAGAAGACACACTAGGGCTTATTTTCAGGGGATGTCTTACTTTTATTAAGTATAATATGCTTGAATGTCAGCCCTGCACACAACCATAGCCATGCCCATCACTAGGTTTTATTATCAGGGTAGGGTTTATATTTAACAAATGCATAGAAATCCTGCTAGGGCTTATTTTTGGGGGAGGTCTTATTTTCAGGGAAACAGGGTATTCCTGAAGCATATTGATTTTTTTACTCTAATGTCTTCCTCTTTCTTTTGTTTCCCACAAATGCTTTGGAATCAAGTTTAAAACTTGTTTTTGTTTGTGGTTTTTATTATCATTATCATTGTCATTATCATAATCATCACATTTAACTGCCGTGCCAACAAACTGTAGCAATCATCATAGGAAAACATCACAATGATTTATTTTAAAACTTTAATACTCTAATCCTATTTAATTTATAATCAGCTCTGTGTTTCAGGTTCTGCCATCAAGTTCATTCTAACTTTGGTGACTTTTCCAATATTTCCAATATTTTTAGGTACAGAATATTCAGAAGTGCTTTAGTCTCCCACGACAAGCAATAGTGTAATTGAACTCCACACACAGCTCACTGTGATATCCAGCCAGCTGTTCTGAAACATAGACCTCACAGACCAAATTCTGTGCTTAGTGTAGTAAACAACTCTAAAGTAGGCCCATTACTCAATGGGGTTTTAGTCCACTGAGGTTTGTTTACAAATTGTAATACTCCTGGTTTTGCATTGGGTTTAGCCTGCTTGAAATCTATTTAAAAATTACTGCCTGCACAACATACAGCTCGGTGTGCTTTTTGTCAGAAAGCAACTTATATTAAACAGCTACAAAGGGGTTGTTTCTTTAAATTCAGCTGTGAACATGATTTAATTTGAATTGTTTGGGCATGTGTACTCACCTATCTCACAATAAATGGTGTCTGTGGGAGTTGTTAAGTATTGGATGTCAGAATCATGGGTTTCAAGCTGCTGAGTAACTGTACAATTTCAGCTGTTTTCCCCTCCCCCTTTACTTGGAAAACTGATTGGTACTATTCCACTCTGGGGAGAAAAGAATTAAAACATGATGAAGGACCTCAAGATAATCGCTTTAGCCCTTCCCTCTTCCTTTACAGAAGTGCAGCAACTGGAGGAGCTGGCTTCTGGCATAGGAAAGTGAATGAAGAAGGAGTGACTGTTAATACCGCTGTGCCTTGGTTGAGGGAAAACTCACATTCCCAAAGAGAGAAGGGGAAAGGAAAGAAGGAGGTAACAGTGGCAGTCGTGCCTCTGCCACTGCTTCACCCTGCCCTGCTCCCCCTCCACCAGTGGCACCAGGCAACCGAACAATTTCTCATCCAGTGTCTGTCAATTTCTTATCCAGTGTCTCCTTAGCAATTTGACAGGAAGCGAGGAAGCTGGTGGGAATGTCTAGATTGATTCTTGCAAGTTCCCTCTCTCTGTGTGTTTGTAAGCCAATTGTCTCCTCAGCTTTGCTTTTTTTAAATTGAGATAGATGGGCAACAACTGAACAACTTTCTCCTTTTTTCTGTTAAAGACAAGGAACCCAGGAAAAAATGGGAAGCTAAACCCCTGTGGTGCTGATTCCCTTTTAAATACAAGGGGAAAAAATTGAAAATCCCATGTAACCTCCTCAGCCAATATGCATTGGATTAAAAGTCATACCAAGAGGATGCACACATTGACCCTAAAACCATGAGCCTTTAAGCTGAGTTCAACCCCACCCCCTCCAGCTCCCGATTCATTTCATTAAAGTTGCAATTAGAAAAGCCCATTTGAAGTAATGGAACTTATGGAGGAGGTGACTCAGTAAACCCCCATTGATTCAGTGTGCCTACTCTAGAATGATCAACTGCACTAAAAACAACAGGATTTGTAAGGAGGAGAACCACTCAGTCTGTTAATAGCTGCTGCAGGTCCTGCGTCCATTGAACTACCTCAGAATTTGCCTCAGCAATCTGATCGAGCCCCAGCACCGTCTTAATGGCTTCCTGCTCAGGGGTGAAACCAATGGTGAAATAAATGTTGGCACATCATATTTCCAGCACTGCTGCTCGGCATTCTCCTAGTGAGTGGGCCTTATCCCAGAAGGCACAATGTTAAATTGCCCCATTTAGTGTTGGTGCATTTAGCACTCAGCTCTCTTGGAACATATCCCAAGCACTAAGCAGGGTATTACTGTACTAATAAATACTGGCAAGTATACTTAATTATTTCAAACATCTCCAACTCAGCTTTAAGACACTAAAAAGGTAGAGCAAAAGTTTAAAAATACAAACAGCCGTGAAACTTGAGTTTACAAATTGTGGGTGGGGCTTTCATATCTTACAGACTTTTGTTCCCATTATATGGTGAGAGACTCCCTTCAGGCCCAATCATGGGACTGAAAGTCTGCAAAGCAGCATGAGGTAGAGGGGTCCTCTCAGCTCCCTGCCATTCCGTTGCCACTTCTCTGTCCGGTAGGAAGAAAAGTATTCCAAGGCATTGTGGGAGTTGCAAGGATTCCCGGGGGCTCGCCGAGCTGCATGCTAGGGTGAGTTCCAAGGGAGGCTGCCTCCAGATACGGTAGAGTGTTGTCTTAAGGTGAGGTGGGGAACCCTTGGCCTTCTAGATGTTTTGGACTACAACCTCCAGAATTCCAAGCTATACTGCCAATGATAGAGGACTGTGAGACTTGTGGTCCAAAACATCTGGATGACTAAAGTTTGTCCATCCTCCCACACCACCCACCCCAGGTTAAGGGCTTTTTGCTCCCATGATTCAGTCTGTGGGATGTTTCTCACCAAATAATGGGACAGAAGTCCTTAAGATGCAAAAGTCCCATCCCCACTAGGCACAGCCACTGAAGTAACTTTAAGAAGGTAGCCATTAGTGACCATGAAAAAGCCTCTCTAAAATGTAAAATTATATCCATTGTTTCAACGTTAAGAAAGAATGACACAAATTTCGGGGGGGGGGGGTGTCCAGAGCCTTGGTATAGCCCGTAACACAGCTATCTCTCTAGTCCTGGCTAGGTATATTTTTGAAAACTTTAGGATACACGGGGGGAGGGGGGCAGACTCAGAATACTATAGTGCTGAAGGGGTTTAAAGATCATTACTTGAGACTGGGCGTTAGCCTCAGAAACAGATGCTAATGTAGCTTGTGCAGTAAGATGACTGCATGCTCCCTACCTAGTCCTTGTGGACCTGGTAGCAGCATCTTGCAGCCATTTGTCATTTTGAACACTTCAAAGAGAGTGGAACACAGTATACTGTAGTAATCAGGATATGATGTAACTGAAGCACATGTTATCCTGGCCAAGTCCACATTTTCCAAGAATGTGCTCTATTCCCTTTTCTAATCCATTCTGTTTAGAAAGCTCAGGGCTGCTTGCTAAACTGTTCACAGGTTCTTCTGTCTGGAAAACTTTCATAATCTCATTATGATGAAACCTTGCATCTCTACAACCCAGAAAGTGCATGAACATTAGAGGAATTTGTCACTCTTGAAGCCATGTCCTGTTGTGGAAATGGATATTTCACATTATCTGTTTCTCTTTTCCCTCTCATTCTTTCCAGACAGCAATACTGTGATTAGAGATATGCATGAATAAAAAAAATGGTGTTTCAGTTTTTCGTTTTTCGTTGAGGGGTCCATTTTGGTTTGTTTTCATTTTTTGGGCAAAAAATCATTTTCGTTTTTCGTTTTTCATTTTTACCCGCTTTTTGCGTGATTTTTAAAGCACTTCCGTGCGTGGGCGTCCCCCAACGCCCTAGACCAGAGGGAAAACACTAAAAAAATGATGCTGGCAGAGACACACAGTATAGACTAGGTACGCAGAGAGGCTGCAAAGACAGTGGTGGGCGTTGCCCAGGGTGCAAGGCAGCCGCAGAGTGACTACACTGTGGGGCAGGGGAGGGTACTCACCAAGAGGTACGCATGCACGCACGCACACAGGGAGGCTGCAGGACTGAAGCTAGAGAGAAATCTCTTCTTTCTCTTCCCTAAGAGCCAGGCTGCAGCTGGCAGGAACACCTGCCTGGCTGGCCTAAAGTGAAAATAACGAGTCGCAGAGACAGCAATCCCACCCTAACTCCCACCGGAGACTGCAAGGAGGACGGGGGCTGCCAGATCTTTTTATGCCCTCTGTGGCTGCCAGACCTGTCCAGTCTGAAACCTGGGCATGCTATTGGTTGAAGTTGTCCAATAATTTACATGATCCCATCACATGGCTTGCCTCCATTTTGTGGCTGGAGTGGCAACATCCATTTTGTCATCCTTAAATGGAAAAGAGAAATACATCGCGATGGGAGAAGACAAAAACAAACGTTTTAAGGACCCCAACCCCCCCCCCCAGTAGGTGTTATCAGATAGTATAAATAATTATTGCTGTGTTTTTATGGATCTCCAGGGCGTTTTTTAACATTTAAAACAGCTCATTTCATTGCGCGTCTCCATTAACGAAAAACAAAACGTAACGAACCTAATTTTCATGGTTCTGTTCGGTTCATTCCAATTTCATCACAATGTTCGTTATTCGTTTCGTTATGTAATGAAATGAATAATGAATAACGGAAACGAAAAAAGTTCGTTTCGTGCCCATCTCTAACTGTGATATTAAAATGAACGTTGTGTAGACAATGCCTGTTGCCAGGTTTTTTCTTTTTTAAAAAGAAAAAAATCAAATTTAACAATTGCACAATTCTCCGTTCAGAAACTATTCCCTAAATCGTCAGGGTGAGTGCTTGCTTTAGTGTTTTTCAAGTAAAGATGAAGCGTCTGCTTCTGCCTCTTCCACTTTCATCATGATTGCTTTGGAAGCATACAGCTCAGGTGGTATCTAAAATGGGTCCATTCTACACTGCTGTCAGTGGAGGCTGAGAAGTTGATCACTGATGGGCGTGAAGAAGATGTAATCAGTATTGTATGTTGTAAGCTGCCCAGAGTGGCCAGATGGGCAGGGTATAAATTTAACAAATGTAATGCTCAAGCCAAACACACATTGCTGTTTTAATATGGGTTGGGCAGTTTGACATAAACTGTCTTATCAGAGTCTCTGTGAATCACATCCTGGGTACTGTTTCAAGAAATTCACAAAGAGACTTTGGTGCCCCTATATAACTAAGGACTGGTCCTCATGAGGAACACAAGTAGAAGGTCTAAAAATTCCAGAAGAAGTTACACAAATGGTGAATAATCATACTAATATTGCTAATATAGTGGTACCTTGTATAAAAAAATTAATTCATTCCAAATGAAATTATGTTATGCAAATTTTCCTTTATACAAATTTCCCATAGGAATGCATTGACAACAGAGTAATCCCTAATCGTGACCATTTTTATGTTGTATGGATTCGCCCCATAGACGATTCTGTTAAGCAGATTTGCCCTATCTCCTGAATTTTTTATGTTGTACAGATTTTATGTTATACAAACCGTTTGTTATACGAGGGTCCACTGTATGCTGTATATGGGAGCAGAACTCATCTGCGTTTGTTTGTGCATACAGTGCGTATACCCAGATTGCTTATATGTTTGTGCTGCTTTTAAATGATTTTTAACTGAAATGTCAGGCCCCTCCAAATATATTAACTGTATTTTTATTATTAGCTTTAATTTACTTTTTACGTGAAAGAACAATTTGTGTTTCTCCAGTAAAAAAGAAATTGCAACTTCCTTTAAATGGCCAAGGGGGATATTTTAGATGTAAGGTTCCAAATACCTTAAAAGGCTGTTTTTTGACCCTGGAATAAGGAATATATCACAAGGCTGAGATAATCTAGCATTGTATTAAAAGCCAGTGGGATGCTGCTGCTTATTAAAAGTGAAAATATTTAAAGTTCAAACCCGGGCCAGATTCTACAGCTGTGACTTTCCATTGTGGTTTGTTTGATTGATTGATTTTGTTTTAATCAATAGTCAAGAAGATTTGAATGGTGTGAGGCCTTAATTATTGATTGCAACATAATTTCTTTCTCCATTGTAGACTATTTGGTAGACCATTAAAAAGCCCTTAACCCCCATTTACTTGCTCACTACCTGTAAATATAAATCTTAATTCACAATGTTCCAATGTGGCAAAAGATGTTATGAATATGGCAGCTCTATAAATAGTGACCTCCAAAATGGTCTGTCTTCAACAGCCCTTATAAACTCAGTGCTCTGGCTTCCTTTACAGAGCCCATCTATGTTATATTGAGGCTTTCCCACCCTGCCCCATCAGCTATGTCTTATAAAAATATATAGATGGGACCCAGTTTTCTTTTTGCAAAGCCCATTCTTTCAAGAGAGTTGGATTAAAATCAAGAAATACCTGGGCAGACAATTGTGCTGAGAAAGACTTGAGTTTTTAAATTTCAAGAAAATGTACTATATGGCCTCACCAGCTGATCATTTCTGAACATTCATATCATGGAACATTTCTGGCTATTGAGGCTCCTGTGGCTTGCCATTCATTATGGGGAAGCCATGAGATACTCTTAGTGTTGGGGCAAGTCTTTAATTTCTGAAATTCACACTTATGGAATATGATTTCAGCCACTGTTTTAGCCCATATTGTTGAAATAGATCATGGCCTAATGGAGTTTCCTGACAGAATTTGTGAGAAGTCGAGGTGGGTACCTGCAGACCACGAGGTGAATTTGGGCTGCAGTTTTCCAACTTCCTGAACATCTGCTATGCTGGCAAAGCCTACTGGGAGTTGTAGGGCAAAATGTCTTCAGGGACTGTGCTGTACTTGAGAAAATCTATTTTAAAGAGGCTAACACAGTGTAGTGTTGTTTTTGACTAGTATCATAGATTGCCTGCCGGTTTGATATTGATGTGTTATTATTATGATGTTTATTGTTGTTCTGCTCTTTTATTTTTATTGCATTATTGTAAACCACTCGGAGTTCTGGTTAGAAGACGGGCAATAAATAAATAAATAAATAAATAAATAAATAAATAAATAAATAAATAAATAAATCGTTACCAGAAATTGAATTTGCACCTTTCCAAAATATCTGAAGATTAATTCTTTGTTTTATTATTATTTGTTGATAAAATGTTTTTGTATGATGCAATTATAATAAAGGGTACTGTATTTCTTTTTTCTATTTTCAGAGTATTGGGGATTCAGCATTGCCTAGTGTCCTGAACCAGTTGTTGCCTATCATCAAGCCTCATAATAACAGAACAGATAGTGATTATACTCCTGAAGATCTCCTTGTGTTGTTGGTGTATATTTACTCCATAGTTGGGGATACCAACACCGGAAAAGAGTTAGAGGAGGCTGAAAAAGATGTGAAGGAAGCCCTAGTCCAGGCAATTTGCAATGAACCCAAGCTATCTCTCTTGCTGCAGAAAATAACTGGTAAGTGTACATTTTGAATCCTTTGGCCCAAATACAATTTCTCTTTCTAGTTCAAGCAGAAGACTGGTTCAGACATTATCCAAGTCTCAGAATTCCATCAGCTAATGCCATGGGTTGAATATATTTACAAATTGTTGCATTGTACTGAGGCATGCAGAATCCATCTGCATCTTTTTGGTAATTCCACCCAACCATATCTAGTGAAGAAGAGGAAAGCCAGTCAAAGCAAGTGAAAGCTGCAATAGTATGCCTTTTGCCCTGATGTTAGACTGCTTGAATTTAATATGACTTACCAGTGAGTACACATATAGAGTGGACCTTCGTATAACGAGAGGTTTGTTTAACAGAAAATCTGCTTAAAGGAAAAAATTTCCGGAGATGGGGGAAATCACTTAACAGAATCGCCTATGGGGCGAATCTGTACAACAGAAAAACGGACGCAATTAGAGATTAATCCGTTTTCAGTGCATTCCTATGGGAAATTTGTACAAAGGAAAATTTGCTGAACAGAAATTCATTTGGAACGAATTAATTTCTTTATACAAGGTACCACTGTATAAAGTTGTACTGTAAAACCAACAGTGCAGAGTGTGCCTACTCAGAGATAAACTGTTGAATTTGGTAAGATTTAATCCTTGGCAAGCAAGTCCAAGACTACTGCAAAAAAGAATTTTGTAACTCCACTTTGGATCCCGTTCATTTACTATCACTTGGCATAGTCAAATTATGAGCAAAGAGTATGTGACACTTTTTTCTTCAGGAGCCTAAAGCAATGAAGGATATGAAACACAGACTATCTAGGGCTCACTAGGACACACTTGTGGAAGTATATTTTTCACTCAACCTTCTTGAATTGGAAGGGTGACCTCAACTTTCTGACAGTTTTTCAGAGTAACTATAGACAATGGTACTTGCCTATTTACATTAAATAAAGTGTATCCTCAGTCTGAATTGTCTCTGCAATTACAGTGGACCCTCGTATAACAAACAATTTGTATAACATAAAATCTATACAACATAAAAAGTTCCGGAGATAGGGGAAATTTGCTTAACAGAATTATCTATGGGGCGAATCTGCACAATATAAAATGGTTGCGATTAGGGATTACTCTATTTTCAATGCATTCCTATAGGAAATTTGTATAAAGGAACATTTGCTTAAGAGAATTTCATTTGGAATGAATTAATTCCATTATACAAGGTAGCACTGTATGTCTGTAAACAAATCTGATTCACTGCCTGGCACAATGAGATTTGTATCCTCATTGGCTGATTTTTTATTGGCTGGGATAATTTATATTGGAAAGAAGATAAAGCACTTAAACTTTTGTGGTGAAATACTTGCTGACAGAAAAAAAAGTAAAGAAACAGTACTTGAACCAGCATGAAAGGTAGAATGGAGGGTGGGGGGAACCTTGAGTGCTCCATTTGCACAGAAATTTCTATTTTGGTGAGCATGCAGCATGAGAAATCTCTAGGCCTTCAGAAATTGGAACCTCGTTTTCCAGGTTTCAAGGCCCTTCTGTCAAGGTCAAAGCTCCATTTCATTTGTGGGAGAGTCAATATAATCATTTGGGACATGTCCCATGAATGGGTTTCTCTTGTCAGAAAATAAGGAATGCAAAATCTTGGCCACAATATAGCAGGAAGCAAATAGGCTGCAAGGCTGATTCTGTCCCTGCCTCACCACCAGTCTTTTTGTGTCTCCCAAGAGGCCCCACCGACGCCTGCTATCACCAAGGGAAAAAAATTGTACAGCTTCTGAGAACTTGTGATTTTGCAAGGCCATTCTACCTTATTTAATCTTAGTTTAACTTGTTCCACATTTAAACACTATTTACTTCTTTTTCTGTTGCTGAAAATTTAAGTTCTATCTTGATCGTATTGTCTTAATTATATTCTGAACTCTTCAGTTAGTGTAACTCACTTCCATGACTAAGACATCCTTCCTTATTAAAACTGTTCTTTTACACCACTAACAATGGTTAGGGGCTGTCTTGGCTTACAGAGCCAGAGAGTTACAATTCTCTAGCGGGGATGGTGGAGTGTCTGCTGCTGCTGCTGCTGCTGCTGCTGCTTCTCACGGCTACATTATTAAACTACAGTACTGGTATTGGGAATAGTAACTCTACACTAAAAAGTAGATTTCTAAATTGCTGCATAAGTGTCTCTGAATGAATTAGGAATGGTTTTGGTTTTGAGGGAATGAAAAATAGAAAGAAATGGATAAAAATCAAAACCTTGATTAATGAACGTCATAACTAAGCATGTGTGCCTTTGCTTGTGATGAGGTTTAATTTTAATGTAAATGCATGTGTGCCTTTGCTTGTGAAGAGGTTTAATTTTAATGTAAATGCAAAAATATTTAATAAAATAATGATAATGAAATTGATAAATAAATACAGTTACTGATGACAATTTTAAAAAGCAATTCAACCACTTTGGCCCTGTTCCTCTCCTTTGGTCAGACTTCTCCTCTTTGACAATCTCCCATTGGGAGAGTCGCCCACAAGCTACTGACCAATACGAAAATTGGTTGTTGGTTCCACTGAAGTGGTCAGTCCCTGCTTTAAGATAAAAGCAAAAAAGTGTTCTGCTTAAATACTGCCCTATAGCACTTCAGGCACTCTCTGGGTGGTTTAGAACTGAGTTTTGCAGGTGTCATGAGATAAGATTTTAAATTGTTGTTGTGTGAACCTAACGTACATCTAGTTATAAAAGCCCCTGTTCTAATCTCTCATGTCACATTTATGCCCCATATGCTACTCAGCATCACATTTTGTCAAGGTTTGTTCTCAAAGTGAATTGGCATATTGAATTCTGGTAGAATGACTATACAGTAATTGCTGCACACCTGTGGAATATTTGTTTGATAGGTGACACTTTGCACATGCTCACTTTTCCGTATGCTGAATCATTGTTGCATCAGCCAAGAGTATAAAAGGAGGCTTGATGTATGGCACATGTGGTTGGGGTATGTTGGAGAGAGCAGCACGTCATTTTGCCCGTCGGATTGGTGAGTTCCTGGATTGTTGGATCACTGGACTGGACTGTATTTTGACTACACTTACGCCTGCCGATTCTACAAAGTTTGCTGTATGTATAGTTTGCAAATGCAGATAAGTTTGGCGAAGGGAATCACAGCTGCGTCTGTGTTTTTATTTTAAGCACTTCTATTTGGCTCTTCTGTAGCCCACACCAACTGCATTTCTGCTAGGCAGTACAAAGCTCTGCCAGGTTATAACTTATTTTGGTTATAAACCTTGACACTTTTGATTCCAGAACACCTTCAAAACTTCAAGTTGACCAGAAGCGTGGGCATGAAGCGGGAAAAGAAGTGAGGGAAACCCAATTCTGTAAGAGGAAGTCAACTACCAGTAGAATAAAAATCAGGGGTATTACAGTGGAGCCTTGTATAACAAACAGCTTGCATAACATAAAATTTGTACAACATAAAAATTCCGGAGATAGGGGAAATTTGCTTAACATAATCGTCTATGGGGAAAATCCGTACAACATAAAAATGGGATCACTCCGTTTTCAATGCATTCCTATGGGAATTTGTAGAAAGGAAAATTTGCTTAACATAATTTCATTTGGAACGAATTAATTCCTTTATACAAGGTACCACTGTATTTGGATTTATTCATAACAGATATGAACTCTTTGTGACTCATCATTAAATACTGGTTATAAAGATATGTTGGAACATGCTTCTTCCATTTATTGGAGTAAAGTTGGCCTTGGAAAGTCAAAATTAATTTAAAAGGTATGTTTGTTAAATCACTGCTTTGTGCACTTCAATTCCTGTCCTCTTTGGCGCTACAAAACAGAAACACGTCTAAAAGGAAAATTAAACATGTTATTTTAAAAAAATGAGTGTTAGATGATTAAAAAGGAAGCAAATTAAGGACCTTGTCAGTTTGTTTTGCAGTTCCTGAGATGACTAATGTGAGACAATTTAGATGTCATTAGAACAGAACTCATTTGGATTGAAGTTCAGAACTATATACTAACACTTCAGAAGGATAGTAATTTTAGGTACATCCTGTAAAACTATGCCAGTCTGCTCCAATTCTTTTAAAATATCTAATTGAATCTCCCATCACTGCAGCATCCCCAATCAACAAGGCCATTGAGGATAATGAGTATTGCCGTCCAACATATGTTGACTAGGGTGGGGGATATAATAGTCTATTACATCTGGAAAAACTTGAGATCACGTGTGCTAACATTTGATAAAGGTTCTGTTGTATTAATGAACCTTTAATTAAGCAAATTGCTCCTCCAGTCCCCTGTTGGAACTTCTAGTTAAATTCCTTTAGATGTTTAATTTTCATATGTGTGTAGTATAACTGAGAACATGGTTGAAATCCTGTTACAGTGGTCCCTCGCCCATTCACTGTTCATATACTGCCATTCCGCTGTATCTCTGGACCACAGTATATGAAACAAGACCCCATGGGGCAAGGGGGGAAAGGCCTGGGGTAAGGCAGGAGCGCCTGTCGGGGGCCTCAGAAATGACTTCCGGTTCGCAGGGAGGCCATTTTGGGGCCTCCAAAAGACCTGGAAAGGCCCTCGCAGGCCCATTCGGGGCAGCACCAGGCTGGGGGTAAGTACAAGAGCCCCCAGCTACCCCGCCCCAGGCCCAACCCGACCTGCATCCACATATCGCGCATTTTCAATTATCCCGGGTCAGGTTGGGTCCCTAACCCCCGAATAGGTGTGTGTGGGGGTGTCACTGTATAAGTTAGACTGTGCACAGCCGATGATGTCATCGGCAGTGGCATTTTTTTTGTCAGTTAAACTTCTCTGACTTTTCCTCTGAAGATCCTGAGGCTCCCATCCCTTTCATTATCTTAGAAGCCCCTGAGGACCACAGAATGGAAGAGGGAAGTCTTTAAGTACCAAAAAATCACCACCACTGAAATCTTCAGTCTTTAAAGACTTCCATCTCCCATTGCAGGGCTCTGAGTGGTTTCACAACATTAAAAGTGATTACACTGGATCCTTAGAGTGTATATAGAAGATGTTGGAAGTCTTTAATTTAAGAAGAAATGCCTAGATGCCCTAAGCACATCCGATCTCGCCTGATTTCGGAAGCTAAGCAGGGTTGGCCCTGGTTAGTACTTGGATGGGAGACCACTAGGGAATACCAGGTGTTGTAGGCGCCTGGAGTAGGAACTGGCAAACCACTCCAGTATTCCTGGCAAGAAAACTCCATGGACATGGAGTCACGAAGAGTCAGTCATGACTGTAACAACACAACACAACACAACACAACACAACACAACACACACACACCGGTATTAATGACATTATCAACCTTATAAGGCATGTCTTTTGCACCATGATTTCAGAATCTAATTCAGAAACTTTATTTTGAATCTTGTGATGTTTGTAAGAGAGTCTGTAATTGGCTCACATTTGGCAGTAAATGGAGGGAAATGTGCACTTTGAACAAAGCTGTTGAATATGATGAATGCATGTCAGTCTTTCCATATCTGAATACCGCTGGAGGTTTTTTATTTGACAGCAGTGAATGAGCAATTAAGCTGAACATTGCATTGAGCCTTTGGTAAACCTTTCATCTGCACCATATACACTAGAATAATAATTTGATCATTACTGTGGTGTAGCATTAACATATAATGTGGAAATCATGGCATTTCAAGAATTATGTGCAGGTAGAAGTTAAAGGTGTGGCTATATAAATCTCTATAGATTTTGAGCTATAAAACCCTAAACAGCTCAGATCAGTGGTGGCAAACCTTCGGTGCTCCAGATGTTTTAGAGCACACCTCCCAGAATTCCGAGCCTAGATTCCCAATGACAAAGGACTGTAAGAGTTGTGGTCCAAAACATCTGGAGGGCTGAAGGTTCACCACCCCTGGCTTAGATCCAAGTCATCCTAAAGACTGCATTTCCCCATAATGAGTCTGTCTTAAGTTTTAAAATCTCCAGGGGAAATCCTCCTTTCTGGGCCTATCACCTTCACAGGTGTGGTTGGTGAGGACCTGAATAAAGGGCCTTCTCTGTTATTGGCCCAAAATTATAGCTCTTCCTCCCTCAGGTGGTCTCCGCTTTGCTATCTTTCCACAAGCAGCCAAAGCCTGTTCTCTTTGGATCTGTTTCCCCCCCCTCAGTAGCTGGATACATAAGCGGAGCAGCCTAAATATAGGGCTGTTGTGTTTCTGTTATTTTTTAAATGTGTTTTTGAAATTCTTTTTATCTGCCAGTTTTAATATTATCTCTGTTTCGTTTTTAAATTTTGTTTGGATTTTTGAGGTTTTAATTTGTAATATTGTTTGCTTCAATACTAAATAAATAACAACAACAAATGTATGAGTATATACATAAGAACATAAGAAGAACCATGCTGGATCAGGCCAACAGCCCATCTAGTCCAGCTTCCTGTATCTCACAGTGGCCCCACCAGATGCGTCTGTAACCTGTGATGGACTTTTCCTCCAGGAATCTGTCCAATCCCCTTTTGAAGGCATCCAGGCCAGATGCCATCACCACATCCTGTGGCAGGGAGTTCCACAGACTAACAACGCGCTGGGTGAAAAAATATTTTCTTTTGTCTGTTCTTACTCTCCCAGCCCTCAGTTTGAGTTTATGTCCCCTAGTTCTGGTATTTTGTGAGAGGGAGAAGATCCACTTTACTCATGCCCTGCATAATTTTGTACGTCTCAATCATATCCCCCCTCAGGCGCCTTTTTTCCATAATAAAAAGCCCCAAATGTTTTAGCCTTTCCTCATAAGGGAGGTGCCCCAGCCCAGTAATCATTTTAGTCGCTCTCTTCTGCACCTTTTCCAGTTCCACTATGTCTTTCTTGAGATGCAGTGACCAGAATTGTACACAATACTCCAGGTGCGGCCTTACTATTGTTTTGTATAATGGCATTATAATATTGGCTGTTTTATTTTCAATCCCCTTTTTGATAATCCCTAGCATGGAATTGGCCTTCTTCACCGCTGCCGTACATTGGGTAGACACCTTCATGGAGCTGTCCACCAACACACCAAGATCTCTTTCCTGATCCATCACGGATAACTCAGAGCCCATGAGTTGATAGATAAAGTTTTGATTTTTTGCTCCAATATGCATTACTTTACATTTGGCTACATTAAATCACATTTGCCATTTTGCAGCCCATTCCCCCAGTTTGGAGAGATCCTTCTGGAGTTCTTCACAATCTTCTCTGGTTTTTACCACATGGAAAAATTTTGTGTCATCCGCAAACTTTGCCACCGCACTGTTTATCCCTGTCTCCAGTGATACTTATACCTATAGGGACCATTTCTATGACATTTCACACATTCTCTCCAACTTACACTTGAACCTATATGTGGGTTGAAACATATATGTAAATGTGATCTAGCTTTCTTATTGGATTACTCATAAACATGTCCAAACCCACTTATAAGTTCATGGGGGGGGGGATGACATGTCATAAAAATCTTCCCTCTACAAGTCTTTCAGAAAGTCATGGACAATTTCACTGCTACGTGGCAAGACTGGCAGTAGGCAGTTGCAGTGGTTCCAATGACTGCTTTATAAATTGACTGACAGTTGATGAACAGTATTTCCAAGAGGCTGCTGCCTCTTAAGTGACTAACTGGCTTTTCCTCACTGTCTCTCTATCTCTCTCTGGGTATTTGTACACGACCCCTAAACTCCGCTGCAAATGGCTCCCAGCTCCGGAGCTTAAAATTGTTTCCCCATGGGCTCCGGAGTTTACAGAAAATTAAGTGCGGCCACGCCCACCTAAGCGCGTCCCAGCGTACTTTTCAGGTACCTGCTCTTGGAGGGTGAAAAATCCCAGATCCGGATGTAAAGGAGTGAGTGCCCGGCTCTCCTCGCTTCTGTTTGTGTTTTTTTTTTCCTCCCACCCCTTTAAGAGAAGGAATCAGGACGACAACGGGGCTTGGGGAGGCTTGGACCGGCAAACGGAGGTGAGCCTGCATTATTTTGTCCCCTTTTTTCTCCCTCCCCTCACGCAAACAGGATCAAGGAAGTGTGGAGGGGTGGGGACGCAGGAAGAGCAACGAACCTTCAAGATCTCTGGTCCGAATTTAAGTGGCCAGCGGATCTTAGGGGTGGTGTGAAAAGGCTCTCTGTCTCTGTCTGTCTCTGTCTGTCTGTCTGTCTCTCTCTCTCTCTCTCTCTCTCTCTGTGTATGCAAAACATTGCTATACCTTATTAGTTAAGAATTGCTTACTAAAATATTTCAACCAACCCTTTTTATTGTCAAATATTATTAGTAAACAATACTCTAATTGATCTATTTATTCATTTAAATAAAATAAAAATCTTTCTCAGTATGAAATAACTCCCCAAGGCATATATGGTTATATAGTATGTTATAAATATGAGAATTTTTTAAAACTTTATTTTTAATTCATTAAACATTAAATCTTGGCAAATAAAATACATACTCCCCCAGGCTAATTAATTTAATGGAATTAATTCACTAATTTGCAGCTGATTCAAAATTGTGTTAGGACATGAATATTCAATATCCAGGGTCCCTTATGTCTGAAGAACTGGGCTTGTCTACAAATCTTACACTAAAATATATCATATCTACCCTTAAATGGGTACATTTCCTTCCTGAACCCTATGCAGTATTCGAGGCTGTGTTTATGCAGCCCTCCTCTGACAATTAGCAATAGCTTACGCCAATGCCTTTTGCTATTTGAAATTGTCAGCATGACTTTCCTTCCCAAGTCTGCATGTAGATGTTGACTAAACAGATATTAAATCTTGCTTCAATGTGGCAATGTGAATAGCAACATCACACCCGTCACATCTGACAGGAGGCTAGTTGGCCCAGGAGTGAATGGGTAAGAATGATAAGTCACAGATGCAGGTCTTTTTTGTAACAGAGAAGAACTGCTGAAGAGCATACAAGGAACAGCCAGGACCCTTCTGCTGATGCTCCCAGCATTTTTACCTGAGATAGCTGCCTCATGTTGTCTAATGGTAGGGCCAGCCTTGAACACCTGTGCTGATCTTTGGAGAGGCGCTAATAAGGAGCTAATTTTAGTCTCTCCAGATGGAGAGTAGTCTTGAGAATCATGTTAGAAGGAATAAATGCACGAGAGCTGTAATTTTACGTCTTCTTTTCAAGACTTGAGAAGTACCAGGAGTTGCACACACTGCTCTTTGCTATATATCCATATACGATATTTTCTATGTATACCACACTACTTTTTTATAAAATCATGACACCAAAAATTAAGGGCTGTGGTATACATGGAAGTAAGCCTTTCGGGGTGGGTGGGTGGAGGAGAACCCAAACTCACCTTGCTATTTCCCTCCGTCTTTCCTTGAGTTCACCACCACCACCACCCTACTGTTTTCTTTCATTTTCCTGTTCTAAACACTCCTCTCGGCTTTGGTAAGTTAGTTGTTGTTGTTCTTGTTGTTTGCAGGATCAGGCTCCATCAGGCTTGAGCAGCCCATTAAGAAATGCACTGTGAAAAGAAAAAAGCCACACCTCTTTTTAGCATGAAAAGGCATTTCTTAATGGACTGCTCAAGCCCAATGCAGCCTGATCCTGCAAAAAAACAAACCCACCAAAGCTGAGAGGAGTAAAGGTAACAGTGGGGGTTGTTGCGGTGGAGGAAACCTCAAGGAAAATTTATTAATTTTATTTATTTGGGGGTCTAAAAAGTGTTTGTGGGAGTCTAATAAAAGGTAGTGTCTTATAGACAGAAAAATACGGTAGCTCTGCTTATCTTTCTAGTGTTTTCCTGCGGTTGCAGGGTCTGCTAGCTTTGCTTTTATACTTCTTTTAATTTCAGTGACTGATTATGTTCTAAAATAATGAACTTAAAAGAAGTTAAATACGTGTTCATGTTGGCATCACTTTCAAATATCTGCACATATTGGCATCCCTTTCAAAAATCACATTCAGCACACTTTCATCTGCTATACTTGTATGTTTGTAGTACATGATTTGAATGCAACAGACAGCTGAAAGGAACTGTTCTGCCTTTTTGCATAGCCTTAATTTGTAACAGATTTATTTTCCTTGTTGGAATTTTTCCAGCAAAAATCAAGAGCAAAGATTTAGGCCAATCATTGTTGTAAATTATAACAGCAAACATTACTTTTTCATTTAAAGATTTCCTTTGGCAGTTAAACACGAAAATGGGATCTTTAAAAAGGACTGCCTGAAATTTTGTATCCCAGAACAGCTAAATCAGTCTAGATCTTCAGACTTACAGACTTTTTTTTATGTATAAATCGTTTCAAGGTAAGATAAATACCTTAAAAAAAGAGTGTGGGGGGGAATAGATTACCTATAGATAAGCAAGTTTTCAGGAGTTCCCCCACCTCAACATTCCATAATGTAAACATTAAAAAAAAACCACTGGGGAAAAAAGCCTCAGATGAGACACTCATCAGTACATGCTGTGAAGGCCATTGCACAGTGTTTGAAAGCTAAACCATCAACCAAGAAGTGTGAGCATGACAGGCCTAGAATGTGTTTTAATGCTAAAGAAAACATGGTGCTCAAAACTAATTTGTGTTGCATTGTGGTGAAG
Source organism: Phrynocephalus versicolor (assembly GCA_023846285.1). Classification (NCBI taxonomy): domain Eukaryota; kingdom Metazoa; phylum Chordata; class Lepidosauria; order Squamata; family Agamidae; genus Phrynocephalus; species Phrynocephalus versicolor. The sequence goes on from JAHTLZ010000330.1 coordinate 60,558,707, forward strand.
TGAGGTTTGACATCCACCGCTGACACAATAGACTTTCATTTCTGTTGGAAAAGGGGATCTCCTTCTAAAATCTGAACAAAGGGGTGAAAACCAGTAGGGAAATCTAGAGTCTTCCACCTCTGCCATGTTGACTCTCGATCTTCCCTTCAGTAATATATTTCAGTAGGTCGTTTGTGCCATGATGAATGTATGTGTCCAAGATGAGAATTTGTTTTTCTTAATAATCCACTCTATTTCTTTTCTTCCCCTATTTGATGAAATACCTCTTCATTCTTTTTTCTGTCAGCCCATTGGATGTGAAGGATTTCCGTATGTCTGGATTGCAAATGTATATATTCTGTTCAGCATCTCCTTCTTAACAGTTCACAGTTCACACCCATAAAGGAGTTACCATACATAATGCTTTAACATCCTCAGTCTCAAAGATACAGTAAGCTGTTTGTTACATAGCATTTTATTCGGCCTCATAAACAGCCCAGATACATATATTTGGCCCCTTGGTCTCTTAGCAAATTGTTACACTTAGTAAGTTAGAAATGAATAAATGTAGGCATATTACAAGTGTAGACATGCTACAATAAATTGCATACCACACTAAGTCTTAAATAAAATCATCATCATAATTATCATCTTCCAATTGCAAAGCTGAACGGCACCCTGTGCGTCATCAAGTCGAGACAGAAGGGAATTGACCTCTCAACCTTTGGCTTTTCTGCTAGAGACCTAAACCAGTGAGCTGCAATAAAATACAAAAATGAAAAAGAAGTAAGAGAATGTGAAATCAACAATATAGAGTTGAATATAAAGGGCAACGTGGAAGAACTACAATGCAAGGCTTCCACTTACGCAGTTGTCCCCAGAACCATATTTTGGTCATGCACATTTGAGTAGATTCTGCACAGGCTAAACCTGTCAATACCAGAAGAATTCCAGAAATGTGTCTTATCTCTCACTCATCTTGCACAGCTGTAGTTAGTAAAAGAGTGTGCTTCATACTCCTTTATTGCTTGAGGGACAGGAGAGGAAGGATACTCTCACTTTCCCATAACTACTTGTAGATCGCCAGCCACTTAGTTATCATGTGGTAGTAACCGTTCCTAAGACTGGGACACTGATGATTGGTAGAAAGAAACAGCAGAGAAAGAGGCAGCAATAATGGGTGGGGAAAAGAGTCAAGAATATCACACTGCACTGAGGTGGGCAAATGTTAGAAGTCCAAGGGCTATGCATGCTCACTCCTACCTACACTTTGTACCTGCTGGACATACCTATGCCAACTTTTTGCCTCCTCAAATGAAAAAAATCCCCTTTTTAAAAACCAAGAATGCCATTTTCATCTTTAGTGGCCACTCCCCCCCACCAAACAATTTATAAATTGTGAGGAGTGGAGAGGTAGAAGTCATGGGAGTCAAATTATGCCAAAATCATCTCCCATATCCCTGCATTTGAGTCCCTGGTCAGGCTGCATGGAGTTTACGGAGTGCATATTACCATACCCTCCTCTGCACTGATTGGACAGCAGCCATCTGATTTCAGAGAGATTTGGTCTAGCTTCAAAGCAGGACCAGTTGATATTTATTTATTTATTTATTTATTTATATAGCTTGTATGCCGCCCACTACCCAAAGGTCTCTGGGCGGCTCACAAACAAAATGGACAATTATTGTAGATATTATTCGCCCAGATAACATAAGGAATGAAAAAGAAATACTAAACTAAGTCCCGTTGATTGCAGCAGCTTCATTCAAAGTATGACAAAACTCTGAATCCAAACCAATATATTGGGGAGTGAATGATTTAATCATTATTTAGATTGGAATCCTGTCTGTGTTGTTGTTGACAAGGATACATTCAGACTTTTCCAAGCTACTACGGGGACATCAAATAATATGTGCATTGCAGATTGAGTATAAATTAAATGTAGCAAAGTACAGCAGACCATACAGTAGACTGTAAAGAATGTAGGTTTTTAAAAAGTCGAATCATGCACAGGCTGGAGCCTTTGGGACTTGATCTTTTGAATAAATGCACATTGTAATTTATATTTTAATTTTGTATTCAAAATGATAGGTACATTTAAATTCCCATTGAAGCTGTAAGCTCTCTTACGCTCTCATGTGTTACCTATTGGCTCTGTTTTCAGCACTTGGCCTGAGCAGGCAATAAAGGGAGATAGTGATTTCCATAGAGATGTTTATAACATGAAGCTGCCTGGCTGTCGTCTTCCCCTTGAACTTGAGGCATATCCCTTCCCGCCTGCAGGCCCCCTGAATTCTTGCCAACTTCACAAGTCATCCAGCTGGGGCAGGAAACTGATATGTTACAGTATTCATTAACTATTTCTGTTTCTCCAAGCACAGAAGCACAACACCATTTGGAGGTCACCCGCACACCACATTTCAGTAAACTTTATAATTGGCAAACAAGCTTCTCTTTAAATTAATCTGCATTGGGGGGGGGGCTTGTACAAACATATGAAGGGTAAGCCTCCCTGTCATCCCTTTGCTTTTTAATCTGAGTCACTTCTTTGGAAAGAATTATTGGTTTGGCACAAAGCAATCTGTGCCTGTTTTAAACAGGAGTATTCTTTTCTCTTAGCTTGTTTTTTGTCAGACTACTTGTGTACAACTTGGTAACACGGGAATGTTACTACAATAGTGGGATACCTTTGAGTGCAAGCTAGTCCTTACCTTCTAGCATGAAATTCAGATTGGCTTTAGTTGTACTTTTACATTTTGTAACCCTTGTTAAGGCATTTGTTATAAATGATAATAAAATGTTATCCTCACTTTCTGAATATAGTACAGCTGTACATTACTCAGTAAAATGAACTATGTATGGGGCTTTTAAAAAGTGCAGATGATAATTAGAATTATAAATATGTAGGGTGGACCCTTGTATAACAAACAGTTTGTATAACATAAAATTTGTACAGTATAAAAAATTCCGGAGATAGGGGAAATTTGCTTAACATGCCTATGGGGCGAATCTGTACAACATAAAAATGGGATCACTCTGTTTTCAATGCATTCCTATGGGAAATTTGTATAAAGGAAAATTTGTATAAATGAAAATTTGTTTAACATAATTTCATTTGGAACGAATTAATTCCTTTATACAAGGTACCACATTGAATGCCTAACTGATTACACGCTGGAAGAATTTTATTCCTCATTGCTCCCTTTTTCCCCCCAGCTAAAATGTACAAGTCTTAGACTGCATCAATCTCTTGCACAAAGCAAAGCAAAGCAAAGCAAAGTGTTCAGTTTATATAGTGCCCCATACCACTTCAAGTAGTCTCTGGGCAGTTTACAGATCTATTACAGTATGCAGACTACACATTGCCTTTACCTTTGTACTTTTTAATCATACATGCCAAAGTTTCTTTGCCATGGTCTCCATTATTTACACTTGGGCATCTTTTCTGGTCTCTTCATAGCTGTACTGTACTCCCCAATTTCAGTCTTCCGATTTTTTTTGGCTGCAAGTCTCAGTTTGGGTTGATAGTTGAACTCTGGTACAAGAAATGTTTTAACAATTTCATTTGCTTCGTTGTCATCATTAAAGTGGTGATGTAATGTGGCGATAAAGATGTGACTTCAGGACAGAGAACTGCAAATCGAGCATTTCAGAAAACCAAATGAAAAAAAATCAGTTAAATTTACAGCTACTTCTTAGTTTGACTGAGGATAACTCCTGCTTATCCTCCTGAAAACCCCAAGCTTCAGTATATCAAAAAAGAATGTTAAGCTGAAGAGTCTGTTCTTTGCTCTTGTGTGCCTGCCTTGTGTGGAATGACTACTGATCAAAGTAAAGCAAACGCATGAAATACAACTATGCAGCTTGCCTATCGGTCCAGTTTATCAAAGAAGATGGGTTGTCAGATGGCATGGGTTTATTAGAGGTCTGCATCCAATTATTCTCAGAAGGTCTGCAGAGTGTTATGGTGCAGTGAGCCTCCCTGAGGGGAAGTCAAACTCCACATCTCATATTTTTCCATGTGGCATTTTAAGTTAACTCAAGTTACTTGCCTTCAGATTATTGTTTCTGGGAACATTGGCATTTAACATGGAATGCTGGCCAATTGGCATTACTCTTGGGCAGTTCTTAAGGCCTGTGTTCTCGACAAAGTCCACTCCATGTTAAATGCCTCACCAAAGGCTGCACGACTCCAATGATTCTCCTGTAGGGGTACAAAGATAGCCATGGCTTATTTTGATGTTTTGACAAGGTGGCTGCAGTTCAGGGTTTACATATCTAGTATGGTTTAAGTTTCAAATTGCTTTTACGATAGCCATGTGCCAGCCTCTTAGAGACAGTCCAGATGATCTTCTTCAATTGTAATCCCTGGCTGTCCAGCCTAATCAAAATTTGCCCTTTGTTTTAAAAAATATACCTGAGCCACAGTCTAGGATACTCCTTGATATGTCAAAGGGTTTTCACGTGTCCAACACAGTTTGCTTGTTTTGTATAAGAGCTTTTGAAGGTAAATCCCAGAACTCTTTGCATCTTTAATCAAGACTCAAAAATGAATTGCTAGCAGAAGCTTCCCTTCAAAGAGCAGATGTCAGCTGTTTGACTGAACACACCAACATAGTTGTATAGCTTATTGGGGGGGGGGGGGTTGAATTCAAGTTGTGTCTTGTTTATGCTAAGTTCCAGAATTTGGAAAGGCTACTTGTTTGGAATGCAACTCATAGTATACCCTGAATGCACAAATAAAATGCATCTTGTTCTTGCATATGTGAATGAAGAATACTGGGAACTGAAGTCCAAAAAAAAAAAAAAAAGATGTTTCCAGGCTCTGGTGAGTGCTCTGCAGAGGTGGGGAAGCCATTTTTTCGTTTTGCCAATACAGTAGGACCCTGGCATCTGCTGGGGATTGGTTCTAGGCCTTCCCTTGGATAAAGAAAACCATGAATAAGAAAGAACGCCTAACCCCCCCCCAACTGCTGTTTAGTGACATTAGCTTGCTTTACATCTGCTGTTTTGTGACAGTAGCTTGCTTTACGGCTGCTGTTTTGTGACAGTAGCCTGCTTTACGGCTGCTGTTTATTATGACAGTAGCTTGCTATATAGCTGCTGTTTGTGATAGTAGCTTGCTTTGCAGCTGCTGGTCTATTTATTTATTTATTTTCCTCTGCCATCTGTGGATAACTGAATCAGTGGTTAATGAATTAGTGGATACAGGGGTCCTACTCTAATGACTTTTGGAAAAAATACAGCATCATTTTTGTTTTAAGGAAATGAAGCATCTGTAGCTAGGGAGATTGAACTTTACATCCAAGAAGTAGAAGAAACAGCTCATAACAAAAAAGGATTCCATACCCTACATAGAAGATGACTACACAGAAGATTTCATTTGTTCCTGTTAATGTGAGGAGACATTAGGATGAAATTCATAGTTAAGCAAATGCAAGCAAAGTCAAGGCATTCTGATAGGCTAGTAGGGTTTAAAAATTGACTAAATCCTAGAAATGTTTGTAAAACCAGTGAAGACCTTGCCTGTGGAAGTGCTTTGTTTTAATATTTATTCAACAGGGAGTTTGGGGGTTGCTAGTATGTGTATGATAAAATTGTCATTAGCTCATGCAATCAATCTAATATGTGACTGGAATCATTTGTGGAAAATATATCTGCGTAAAACTAACTAATGGTTCCAAAACAATGCAATAAGCTATTTCATGCTTCTGAGGCTCAAGCTATGGCACTTTAGCCAGACAGTTTATGGAAAGTGCATGAGAACATTATTAAAGTATAAAAATTAATTGGAATCAATGAAAATCTGTAGCCATCTGACAGAGAAGGGTGGAAATGCTTTTTATTCTTGCATACATGCAGGAATCAAGGACATTTCCATCCTGTAGAAAAATGGTTTTAAGGTCAGGAGCCGCAGCGACCTCCAGAGCTTGCTCCAGGTGAAGTGCTGCCCAGGACATCTTGAGGAGGCCACATCCATACAAAGCGCGGCCTGGGGCAACCTGTGGAGGCCACAGACTGGTAGCGCTGAGCCCAGGGCACAGTCCGGAGGCTGCAGACAGGCGGCGCCAGGCCTGGGGCAAGCTCTGAAGGCCTAGTACAGGCCCACTGCGTAACCCGGAAGTCATTTCCAGTCAGCATTGGGCCCGGACGAACACCCCAGAGGCCCATTCAGGCATTGCTGGGACTGCGGAAGAGGCCACTTCCAGTCCACCAGACGTCATTTCCAGTTTACTGGAAGTCACTTCTGGTTTGCTGGATGTCACTTCTGGTCTGTGCCAAGGCCCGGGAAGCCTGGTGCAGGCCCACTGCACAGCTCAGAGGCCTGTTCTGGGCAGCGCCAGGCTTGGGGTGAGCTCCAGAGACCCCTCACAGACCCACTGTACAGCCTGGAATGAGCTCTGGAGGCCTGTTTCAGACAGCACAGGGCCCACACTCAGGTGAGCTTTGCTCACAAACTGGAGCAAGGCTCGCAAACCAAGGCAAAACTTTACTAAATTTTTTGCTCAGTTTGCAAAATGCTCGCCATCCAAGGTACTCATAAGCCAAGGAACCACTGTCCAAATTTCTTGCCAAGTGCCAATTAACCAAGTGCCAGTTGTGTTCCTGGTCGCATATCCATCATGTGATATGGTATAGAAGCAGGAACACAAGCAGCACCTCATTAATTAGCGATAAACTTCCATCACACTCTACACAATTTGATCTATGCGTGTGTAAATTGCCAAAAAGATTCCAGCCATTGAGTGAGTCTCTATATATGACTGTGATGCAAAAATAGCCATGGCCCATTCAAGTTGTGGCCCTAAACAAATTCTCTAGAAAATAAACTCTTTGACGTGAGTCAGATGACTTATCCTTGTGAATTGAAAATTGGAGTGTGTTGTCAAAGTTGATATGCTTTAATGGTTAGATTTGAAGTAAAGGTATGTGGGAGCGAGGTGGAATGTAGCTTTTGAATCTCCTCACAAAACAGCACTACTGTAAATGTATGTCCATAAATGAAGACTTTTACATTACCAACATATATAGTCTTGCATGCCAAGTGTACATATAGCTGTTTATCTGCAAAAGGTTGAGTAGGTTTTCAGTTTGTTCAAACTTATTACTTTCAATTGTCCGTTTGAACTATAGTGCTTTCAAATAAGAAAATTGTATTACTGGTAAATCGTACAGACTCCCAAAGAGTTCCCTGTTCTTTCACTGGTAATTTCTTACAAGAAAGTACAGTGCGTCCTGGACTGTAGCCTACATCTTAGCATTTGCAGTCCAGTGTATCTATGAAACTAATCCCATTAAACTCAGATGGGCTGCCCTAAACAAGCATGTGCGTGAGTCACCAAGTAATCTGAATTTTGGATCAAGTTGCTAAAAAACTTTGATGTTGTGCTGTATTCCCCCCTCCCCCCCACACACACAAAGTAATCAACACTTTGTGGGAAAAAACATGCTTGACCTAATATAAAATAGATAAGTCAACAGTGTTAGATGGTATCTGAAATATTTTGGAGTTACCTGAAAATTTGTAGGACCAGCACTGCAATTTTCTTCCTTTGAACTCTCCATAGGAAGGAGAGCCTGTTTAGTGATGATTCAAGAGAGAACTTTTCCTGTGGCTGTTCCCAGATTTAGCTTGCTTTTTGGTCTAGCTGTGGACACAGTCTGGTTCAGTCTATTTCCCAGAGATCGTAAATCTATCGAGCCTCGCTCTGTGCCCTTTTTTGGTCCACCCAGAGGGCTGCTCTTTCTTTTAAAGCTGGGCAGGAGTGATAAGGGCTGGGTTGTGTATTCATGGAAGGGTTACTTGAAAGGAGATTGCATCTAGCAAAGCCAACCTTTCCAGTGAAATCCAATGTGATCCTATATCACTGTCTGATCCTACCCTAACTTTCCCATCTTTTCACTTGATTGGAAGTAAGCCTTACTAAGTAGAAACAAGTAGGAATGTCAGATGTCGACGGGACTTACTAAATAGTTCAGATATTTTCAAGATTTTGAATCTTTGAAATTGCATCCTAAGAGTATTAGTTCGGATCCAAAACAGAGCAAGCTACAGTCGGTCTAGTTTTCTCTTTAAAATGGTATTTGAGTCCCTTTGCAATAGAGCAATGCTTGACTATAGCTAAATAGGCTGAAGCGGAAATGGAATGTAGTTCCTTAGCAGTGTAAATTTTAATATTTTCACCAAATGGCTGGTTGAGGAAAAGCAAATTAATTTTCCTATATGAAAAACCTAAGACCATGCCTGCAGTCCATGGGTTAATATCTAGGCATTTTAAGAATGGAGGCATAAATTGAAATATTGTCCATGATAGGTGAAACACAATGTTATGTTAGAGTGTAGTTCAACTTTGGTTTTCCTTAATCTCTCCTGCAGCCCTCTGCACTATCTAGAAATGTGCTCTGAGGGGTTTCCCATCCCTCTGGAACAATTTTGTGGGTAAATTGTTGTTTTCGTGTTTCTGCTAATAGAACTTTATTTGGCACTGAAATTACAGTAGTGAATCTAGGTCTTTGATTTTACTTTTCTGTTTTGAATAGAACACAAGTTTTAAATGCAAAATGCAGGTTCTGACTATTTTTAATTCAAGTTAAAACACTCAACTTTTTCCACAATTTGAAAGACTCCGTAAGAAATAACAGACGATACATCACAAATAGTTTTCCAGTGGTATGATGACATAGGTAATGTATGCATTGCTAATAACTGTAAGCATGTTTTATCACAAGATGACAGGAAGACAAATCAAACACCCAATCACTCAATCATCTATTAGTGCATGTTAAGTATAGGTTAATAATAGATATCAAGTTCATTAATGTTAAGTGTTATACTTCCACCTTCCATTGCCTTATAATCATTCTGCACTATTAAGTGGCTCTTAACTCCATTAGATGCAAGCGGTATAGACCCATGATATCGAATCTTAAGAACCCCAAGTGCAAGAAAGTTTGTTGAAAGAATTTTCTTCTCATCTTCCCCTTCAAGATGTCTCTTGATTAGAGGAGATTCAGTTAGAGTGGGCCAAAGTGGGAGATCACTTAGTTTAGCTTATTATTCTTATTACAGTCCATAGCCAGCAAAAATTTAAAAATAAATAAACATAATACTGATTGCATTTCTAAGACCGTCACAGTGTTAAAACATTGCAGAGGGGTGGGGATTTAAAGGAAAGATACAGTATAGCTTAAGTTACAGTGCTTGTATTCTTGTCTTCATAGGGTTTCCAAAGCATTTGGACTGTTTCAGGAAAGACTTTTGACTTGTAATAAAACATCCCAGGAACCACAGCAACAGTAGCAACTAAACAGTAGATGGGAAGGTGATCACTCTGTCTGTAGTTTCTAATCTGCTTCCAAAAGTGAGAAGTCCTTTGAGGACTCAAAGGAAAGAACAATAAGGGGAACAAGTCAATGATGGAACAGCAGAATCCAGCATAAGGGAGAGAAGGTGATCTCTCTTTACTCTACGTACACCTCTAAATAAATTGGAGTACAAAAAACTATCTGCAGTTGTTTCTGAGTGTTGCAAAGGGAGCTGAGAAGAGGAAAAACCTAATTATATCTCTAGTGCAGCATTAGATGTAGTCCATGGTAGTTATCCTTTCAACGCTAATTACTGGGATGCATTTGTGCTTGTTTGGAGGTAAAGATCAACTAAACCCTCCACGGCTTGGGACCAGAATACTTGTCGGAGCGTATCTCCCGGAGGTCAGCTGGGGTCAGGCCCACTAGAATGTCGCAGGTGTGTTCACTTAAGGTGGCCACACCCAGGGAGGCGCGGAAGTCGCTCACGCGCAACCGCACCTTCTCTGTGGTGGGCCCAACGTTGTGGAATCATCTTCCTAGTGAGCTGCGCCTAGCACAGTCCCTGCCTGCCTTCAAAAAAGCTTTGAAAACCTTGCTTTTCAGGGAGGCATATGGCAACCTTTTATTTTATTTTATTTTATTATATTTTATTTTTTGCTCGCCCCTGATGCTTCGTGCTGAGGGTCTCTCCCTCTTTATTTATTAGTTTTTTATTTGTCATTTACTGTTGGTTTTATTCTCGTTTGTAAACTGCCCAGAGTTCCTTTTGGAAGATGGGCGGTATTAAAATGCAACAAATAAATCAATAAATAATAAATAAGTCAAATATACATAAATTGAAACTCTTTAAGTTATGCTCTGTTAAGGAGATGCTGTGTTGTGTTGGTGGAAATTGTAGTTTTATGCAGTTCTCTGAGGCCTCTCCGCCCCTCCCCCCCCCCCGTGTTCTTTTGGTGAACAGTGAATTGCAGTTTAGTTTCTGTTTCCTGTAAGACAGAAAGAACTTTGTAGATGAAGGGAATTTTTGTCAAGAGGGGAAGCTTTGGTAAATTGTATCATTTTCATAATAGTATTTTCATGATTTCCAGTCACTGTGGCGTGTCAAAGTGAACTGGGAATGGGAAAAATCTTTTAAGTGCTAGCTTCCAATTCCATACTATAACTCAGCTTCAGTTTTGGCAATGAAGTTGCCTGAGTGGCAGGTTTATTATATTGTGGGTGTCCTTATCTAAAAGAAATGTTCTAAACATTGCTTATGCTATAAATCTCTCTCTCTCTCTCTCTCTCTCTCTCTCTCAACAGATAATAAGGAAAAATTGGTTTCCCTTCACATATTCTCTCGGATTGCCATAAAAGTGTTTCCACATAAAACACATGGAACATGCTATTTTATTTTTTAAAAAACCCAAACCCCTAAGCCATGACACTTTAAGAAACATTTCTATTATTTTAACTCATTATTTTTTGTGATTTTGTTTATGAAACCAGTTTCCTCAAGATGGTCTGTAGCAAGTACTGAGTTAGAACCATAGAGCAAGATCTATTAGCTTCCTAACTTCCCATCAGTGTCCATATTTTGACTAGCGAACCTCATCTTCAGGAAGCCTAAAGAAAAGAAGATTGAGTGGCGATATGATAGCACTTTTCAAATATTTGAAGGGCTGTCATACTAGAGGAGGGGCATAATCTTTTCTCAATCATCCCAGAGTGCAGGACACAGAACAACGGGTTCAAGTTTACGAGAGCTCAGCTTTCAGCTGAATATCAGGAAAAATGTCTTAAGTGTTAGAGCAGTACAGCAAAGGAACCAATTACCTCAAGAGGCAGTGAGTGCTTCCAGCACTGGAACATTCAAGATAAATGAGAACAAACACCTGGCAGGTATCATTTGATTTGTAACCATGTGTCGGGAAGGGTGTGTGTGGACATGATGGCCATGTAGGCCCCTTCCAACCTCACTACTCTATGATTCTATGGTTCAGATGTGATATCAAAACACCCCATAGGACCTCTTGTTAGGTGCCACCCAATTGGAAACACCTTATAATGACTGCAATACAGCTTTCAAGGTACAGTCACCCCCCCCCCACTATATTGCAGTTCATCTACTGCAGTTCCTGTATATCATGGAACCGCAGTATATGAGGGCAGGGGCTCCTGGGTCAAGGTGTGTGGCCCTGTTTGGGGCCTCCTGCATTTACTTACCCCAGGCCTGGCGCTGCCCCAAGTGGGCCTCTGACAGGCCCGGGAAGCCCATCAGAGGCTCGCTTGTGCAGCACCAAGCCTGGGGTAATTTCAGGAGGCCCGAAACAGTACAAATAGCAGCTGCAGAAGGTGCTAGTACTCCTTCCATGGTTCACATCTTGTACAGCCTTACTTACAGCCCTTATAGGACACATAGAATGTTAATACATTGTTTGTACAGATACAAAACCCATAAAAAAACCTATATCCTTGGGTCCTGCTGGAAATAAGTGTAGATAGAGACCCTAAAGCTTTAAAACCACCTTCTCACCGAAGTTTGATGCAGGGGCCTATAGAAGTGAGAAGGTGATTTTAAGATCTAACCTTCTTCAGTGCTGCTTGCCCAAAGATTTGTTTCCCTGCCTAGAGATGTGAAGAAGCATAAAAATTCATTGGTGCGAACCTTTTTGTTCAGTGTAGTAAATTTCTCTTGTGCCTTTTAAACACAGTTCAAATTCCCATCTAGTTGCTCCCTTACTTAAATTAAGTCATAGAATAGGCCTATTTGACTCAGTGGAACTTACAGAGAAGTTGACTCACCAAATCTCCATTGATTCAGTGGCCAGACTCTTGTGAAATTTACTACACTGAGCAACAGGAATTTGCAATTGAGACTTGGGGCTTGCTGATTCTTAAAGAAACTCTGCATTTTTGGCCTCTAGCAGTTTCTGTATATTTTGATTAGAAGAAAAGCCAACTGAACCCGAGATAGTGGCTTCCCCAAAGGCATAAAATTAAAGTGATGCCTTGGCTGAGATAATTTTATTGGAAATATAACTAAAGTCATGGAAGACAAGACTATTGATTAAAGACCTAGCAATGATGATCCATAAGGTTCTGTCCAAGTTTGCAGTTGTAACAGTATTATAATTATTATTATTGAAAAATACCAGGCACAATTAAAATTATGAAAACATTGACTGGTATTATAACAGATGCAAGTTTTGATTAAAAACTTATGTACAGTATCAGTTAAATTATCAGCTCTGTATGTATGCTGTATCTAATAATGCTGGGTTTTGTAGCTCTGATGGTGTTATTTCTGAGACTTGCAACTACTTATTATTGTTATGCCTTGGTTTACGAGCACAATCCATTACAGAAACATGTTTGTAAACCTAAACACTGATATCAAAACAGATTTCCCCATAGGAAATAATAATCTAAAACTCAGATTATCTGTTCTGGGTCTCCACAGACCACATACTGTACACTCAAAATGCCAAAACTCAGAAAAGAAGTTGGCTAGAAGTTGACATCCTCATCATGGTTTAGCTACCTGGCTGTGGAATCTGCTCTTCTTGGGACTAACAACTGGATTTTACTCTCTATTTTTAATGTGACAATAATAAACTGCAATTTGTAGCCTTATACACACTTGACTAGCAGCACCATGAATATAAATTGTATGAAAAATAATAAAGGATGTTGGAAACAAATTAAAGAAAAATATATATAAAAAAACCTAACCTGTACAAGGGAGACCTCGGTTCCTCTCTCCTACCCTTGCTTTTGAGGCTTGCCTGAGAGGTTCCAGGCAGTCTCCCACAGGGAGTGGTGGAGAGGTATGGTTGGCTCACTTGTGATCATGTGACCTGCTCCAGTGCTTGTGTTGCAAGACATTGCTCGTTGATCAAGGCAAACTTGATCAGATTTGGTTTCTTATCTTGCAAATCACTCCTAAACCAAGGAACTCGTAAACCAAGGTATTACTGTATGCTTGCTTGCTTGCTTGCTATATGCTGTCTCCAGGCCAAGAGGCATCATGCTTCAGGCTTCCATTTACTGCCGAACAACAGCAGGAGGTGGCCACTGCCCTCATATTCTGTCCCCTTCCCTGCTTCTCTGCCCAGAATGATTGCCATGGGGCTTCCTAGCTTTCACAGTGCCTGCAGTGGTTTCATTGCCAACTCCAAAATCCTTTCATGTAGAGTGAATATATAGGCCACCATAGCTGTCTGTGCCACTGATCTCTGTTTTAGCTGATTCTCCTAAGAGAACAAATGTTTTAATGTAGGAAAGATGCAAACTCATTGTGGATTATATTTTATTGGTTCACCTTGCTGATGTATGCATTTGACGGAGTCACATTTTTTTTTATTTTTTTTGGCTGTTAAGACTGGCGTCAAAAGGAAGTATTTGAATTCCAGAAAACCCACAATTCCAAGGCGAGAGTCAGACAGCTTTCCCTACGAATGACTCCCGGTTCTTTTCTCCTTTTTTCCTTTTTGTAAAGAGGCATCTTTGACATTTTAGAGTCTTAGTTAGGTCAAGATGAATCCATGAGGGTCCATAATCGATGTGCCTTATTCCTGCCCCCAGCCCTCCGTTTCAGCAGTTTGTTTCAGTGACACCTCAGCGTGTGACAGTTACTAGAGCACCAATCTGTGGGAGATGCTTGCAAGCCCATCGGACCCAGCGGGTCAGCTGCTTGACAAATGGCGAGGGTTCAGAGTTTTTCCATGAATAATGACTTAACTTTGTCAGTTGTTTTGGCCTCTGCTGTACAGTTATATATTTCCAGAACAGATGGAGCGGCTCTCATCTGCCATCCTCTGTCTTTTGAACTTCCTGTTCAGTGGTATGGTTCTCATCAACACGGACTCTGCAGAGAGCACCTACTTTTATATACTGAAATGTTTTGGGGGTGTTATCTTCCCTTCTTTTTTAACCTAGCCAAAAGCAAAAAACAAAAACAAAAAAAGGGATATTTCTCTAACAAGACCCAAATGTTGAGAAGTATTGCCATTCAATTGAAAGTTAATAAGCAGGATATGAGACTTTAATTGCTGACAATTAAATGTTGGGGAAAACTGAACTTTGATTTCACTACTCAACATTCTAACTGTTGGTTCAGTTGCACTGAAATTTTGTGCTGTTGATTGTCAGGGGGCTAAATGAAGGAGGCTGGAGGAGCAGTGTGGTCACATCAGATGTCAGTGCTGATGTAGTAGTCACTCTCACACAGCCATAGAATGTCACCTGCATCTACATCAAGCATGTCCAAACTTTGGCCCTCCTGATGTTTTGGACCACAACTCCCGGAATTCTAAGCTTAGATTGCCAATGACAAAGTACTGTGGGAGTTGTGGTCCAAAATATCTGGAGGACCGAAGTTTGGACAACCCTGATCTACATGAATAGTGAAGTCAAATCACATCTTGGACTCCATTAACAACCAAAACACTAGCAGAAACACTACTCATAAGAACAGCCTTGCTTGGAACAGGCCACAGCCCATCCAGTCCAGCATTCTGCCTCACACAGTGGCTTCAGAGTATTCCCAAGCAGATGTCTTCACCTGCTTACGATTCCCCACAAATGGCTTCGCCCATAATTGCATCCCCAAAACACTTATGGATGAAGAATGCTATGGATATTGCTGAACAGCAGTATCAGAGAAAATTGCCATAGTTATTTTTCTGATTCATGGACAGCAGCTTTTGTGTTTTGTGTTTTTGTGGATGGGTTTCACTGGGTTTTTACTCAACAGTATTATCACTCTTCGGAACCTCAGGAGGAAATATATCACTAACATCCATGTTATTCCCCTCCTCCCTTTCAAGCAGAGCCTGTTTCATTAGCCTTTGATAGTCCCTTTATGCTTTAGACAAATAACATTAAACAGGCCTCCTTCATGTGGACAACAGAAATGTAGTGTTTTGTGCTTTCTCTTAAAAACTCCCGAGTAGGATGCTTTTGAAGTGAAACAGTGCCTCCTCACCAACTGAAGGGGAAGTAGCTATTTGGAAGGCTTTGCAAAATAACATTTGGACATAAGTGTTAGAAAGGCAGCAAAGAATGGGATCAAAAATACACATTTCAAAATGGTTACACGAAAGAGGAGTATAATGAGATAGATATGTAAATTCAAGACTAACTGGCACAAACGTGAACATTTCTTCACTCTCAAAAACAAAGAAAACTGTCAATAAAAATAAAGACACAAAGGTTTCCTGCAACTCTCCTGTCCATTTTTTAAATTTAACAATAAGCGACAGTAGAGGGAAGTGTCATAGTTCATGAGCTTTGAAAGATATGCATGTTTATAGGTTTAATGATAAACAATGAATGCATGGTGGTCTTGTTTATATATGTTGTCTTGCTGACAACAAAAGCCTTAAGCTGCTTTATGTTCTCAGTGTAAGACTGGATTTATATCAAAAATACAACAGCTGCATCACAACCACTTCACATGATGCAACCTTGGATCCCCAGATCCCCTTGAGCTACAATTCCCAGAACTCCTGGCCAGAACAGCTAGTGGTGAAGGCTTCTAGAAGTTGTCGTACATCTGGGGACCCAAAAGTGGGGGAGTCACTGTATTAGAACAAACTACTGTAAATCTTCTGATTTCCATTTTTTTCTGCCAGGAACGTACTACTGATCTGCCCTGATATATTGAAACTGCCTCAGATTGTTGCTATAATTGTGTGTTCTGATTTTCCCGCCTCAAAGTGCTTGTTGCAGTGTTTCTCATCCTAGGAGAATCTCAGTCCTCTATTCCCAACAATACCTTCTTTTCTAGTAAAGTTGCTCTTTATTCTTTTATTTCTTCTGTTCTGCTTCTGCTTATATGCCACCTCATATCAGTTCAAGCATTCTCTGGGCTGTTTACAATTCAATTATGTAGGCTACACAGTGCCCCCTCCCAGCAAGCTGTGTACTCATTTTACCGACCTTGGAAGGATAGAAAGCTGAGTCATCCATGAGCCGGCTACCTGGGATTGAACCCCAGGTCATGAACACAGTTTTAGCTGCAGTACAGACATTTAACCACTGCGCCACGAGGCTCTTCTTTGGCCTACCATTTTCCACTTTCACCACATAGCATCTTTTAAAGCCACGGCTGTGGGTAAGGATTGAACCTTATGTCTTCCACGATCCTGAGTATACCTCACAAATAAGCAAGGCAAAGGGGTTCCACAGCAGGGATGCTGGGTCCACGCCTGAACTTGTCCCTTCCACAAGGTAGTCTGGAGCCCTGCTCCCGTTGCCCCAAGTTGCCTGGTGCTGCATCATCAGGTTGCAGGTACCTCTCCTGGGTTACCCACCCAAGATCCAACCTAACCCAAGTGGACTCTGGGGAGAAGCACAGCGTAAGGGAAGACCCAGCTGGCCGATGTGCAGGAGTCTCACTGCTCTACTCACAAAGCTGGTGCCTCTGTTGGCAGTGGCTTCAGTGCTGCATTGCCTGATGCTTCTGCTCTCAGTGTCAGGCCTCATACCTCTGCGCTAGAGATGGGCACAAATAAAAAAAAATGGCATTTCGTTTGTCGTTTGGAGGGTCCGTTTCCGTTCGTTTCCGTTTTTCGTGAATTTTTTTTGCAAAAAATTCATTTTTGTTTTCGTTCGTTTGGTTACCATTTTGTTACCATTAATTTTGATTTTTTGTGATTTTTTTAGCATTTTAAGCAATTCACTCATATTGCAGTAACAGAAACGAAATGCACGACAAAATTTCCGGTGTTTCTGTTCATTTCGTTTCATTTTAGAGACAAAATTCGTTTGTCATTTTGTTATGTAATGAAACGAAAAAACGAAAACAAAAACGAAAAATTGTTCGTTTCGGGCCCATCTCTACTCTGCACTCAAGCCGCCTCCTCTGGAAAAAACAGGAACACTTCCCACCACCCCATATCTGGATCATGGCACCAGATGCTTTCCCACCCTTTTGCGCTCTTCTTCACAACGCTACTGGCATTTTCCTACACCACCCCAGTAACATACTGATTGCGCCTAAATGTAGTTAAAATACAGAGCAAAGGATTGTCATTGACATCCCTTAGTAGTATGGTGCTTATAAAATGTACTGTCTGTAGCATTCATTGGAATGCTTCAGTTAATGAAAGAGGATTGCTCTCAAGTCTCAAACTCATGAAAGATTCTTATGAACGGCAATATGAAAACAAAAACGCTCTAGTTATGATTGTACTGAAAAGCAGCATTTTGAATCCTTATCTGAGCAGGAGTGGCAGATGTTGTTCTTTTGCGTATGAGTGTCTGTGATCTTTTTCCCACAGTGCAAAATTAGCCAGTTTGCTTGTCTGGTGAATCAGTCGACCCCTTTGTTCACTGTGAAGAAGTGAACACACTAGCTGTTTCAGCTCAGGCCCAGCCTTCCCCTATTGCTGGGTTTCCCCCAAAAGATCTTTGGAGATGAATCTGCTCATGAAATAAAGCCACTTTTTATGCTTTCTTAGCATACAAACAGCATTTGCCAAAGAAGTATCTGTGAACTTATACTGAGGCAACATCAGCCTGCTTCCCTGACTTCCTGTTCTGAATAGCTAAAACTAAGGATAAACTGTGTTGCTGCTCAAGGTAGGAAGGATTCCCTGCCAGAACCTATTTATCACTTCAGTGGCTTTCTCCTATTAACATCCGTCTGATGTTAATCAAAAGAGTTACAAGGAGAGTTTTCTTTTCTCTTTTCCTTCAGCCCTGCCAGCAATAGTGTCTTCTTCAAAGATTAAAATAAACGCTCAGCGTTGGCTACTGGATTTTCCCATCTATCTTAAAAAATAAAAATAAAAAAGACAGTGGAGGGGCTATCTCACATTGACTCAGGTGCTCGTTCGTGAACACTAATGTCTGTCTTTTCAACATGGGTGAGGGGAAGAGATAACAGCTTTTTGCCAGTTAATTTTAAATTGAATTAAACCTATCGAACTAGTAATTTTGAAATGGCTGCCACAGTATCCCCTACATGACTGCCCTTTTATGTTAAGAGTTCATGGCATTTTCATATATATATTATACAGGGGACCCTTGTATAACAAACAGCTTGTATAACATAAAATCTGTACAACATAAAAAATTCTGGAGATAGGGGAAATTTGCTTAACATAATCGCCTATGGGGAAAATCCGTACAACATAAAAATGGGATTACTCCATTTTCAATGCATTCCTATGGGAATTTGTATAAAGGAAATTTTGCTTAACATATTTTCATTTGGAACAAATTAATTCCTTTATACAAGATACCACTGTACTTTACTTCCTCTTTGTTTTGGAAGCAGAAAGAAAACTCAAGTGCATTAAAATAATAATGAGGAGATACTTGACGGGGATATCCAGTGTGGTGTGTTGAATAGTGGTGCGATGAACTAGGACTTGGGATTTGGGGACCAGTTTCAGGGCCAGTGATGCCAGAGGAGCAAAAAGCTTCCTTGTTGGGTGTATGATAGCTTTTCTGTTGTGACGAATGTTCCTGTGCTCTCAGATGAATGAAGAGATACAATTGGCTGACTGTTTAAAGAAAGGAATTAGGTCAAATGATTATTACAGTGATTTGCTGTTCTGGGAAAGAAGAATCATTCTGTGTTCCTGGTATATTGTGCTTCTTTTAACTTCTGTGCTTTTTAATATTGCAAGGCCCTTCAGGTATGCTTTGCAGAAAGATATCTCACCAATTACCAATTATAATAATAATAAAACATGATCATACAGCAGGATTTAATGGCAAGTTTTCGCCAAACTAATCCATGTTCCAATTCATTCCATGGAAACCTTTCTTGTGTCTGATTTTAATATGAGGAGAGATTAACTTTGTTACCTGTCTAATAAAAACAACATCTCAATTGCTGCAGCTCCAATAGGGGGTTGTGATGGCTAAAAGCCAACAATCATTCAAGTTCTGGTGGGCTAATTATTTTCTGCTGTAGTTGGCCAGAGATATCCTTCTACCTCCCACCTGTTACAGAGATGCTTTTTATTTTAGAGGGTATGTTGTCTACAGCTAGATCTAACGGACAAAGTCTGAGTACGAAATGTCATATGCATGCATTTCACAGAGAGAGTTGGGGGGTCATGTGAGCTCTTCATTTTCCTTCTGTCTTCAACATATCACAATATTGCCTCCTTTCCTCCCCTCCATGGATATACTGCAGTCACATGTCCAAAAGCCTTCAGTCTAGAAAACAGGCATTTAATTTTTTTCATTTCCAACAGAGAGCAAAAACTACTGGTTGACGGATTAGGCTAAAAACAGACAAGAAAAAAGACCACTTACTCAGAATCCTTTTTTACAAGCATCTGGTTGACCAGAACTTCAATGAACCTGCAGGGGAATTCAATCTCAGATGGAGGTAGAAGTATCAAAGTGTCCAGCGCAATGTAGTTGACTTTTAATTTCATTAACTAACGTGTATGTCAATTGACAGGTCCGTTCACCAAAGGAGAATTTGGTTCTTCAACTCAACTGCCTACTCTGTTACAAAAGCTCAATCCTTAATGCTAGAAGAAACGTTTTAATGGCGTGTTACCAGGATTTTGGCTTGCAGAGAGAACCATGACCTGGCCAAAAAGACATAGATCCACAATGCCCCATATCATGAGATGGTGGTGCAGTGGAAAGAGTGACAGACTATAATCTGGGAAACAGGGTTTGAATCCCCACTCAGCCATGGAAACTTACTAGGGGAGTGGAACTGGTACATCCACTCCTTAAATATCTCTCTTACCATGAAAGCCCTATTAGGGGCTCTATAACCTGTCTCTGACTTGATGACACAGAACACACACACACATATCATGAAATTAAAATGAAGCTAAATGAGATGTGGTTGAGCTAGAAGGTCTAAGCGGGTGGCGGGGAGATAACCACTATTTTAATCGGAAATAAATGGGAATTGAATAGTATCTGAACTCTGAATGCACTGAAAAATAGTTCCTAAACTATATATAAATTTGGTATCTTTTGTAGGCCACCTTTCTTCTGATGGAGGGATGTATTATTTTATTATATGTGATAGCTTTAATGTCTGAGCGGCCGCCACCTCCTTTCTCCCAGCTGGTAACAAGGCTTACTGATCCAGTGCAAAAGTGTTAGTTAGAATGCATGCTGCGTACATAATGTATCTTTTGCAGGTAGTACTACAACTGTCTAGCTTATCACCTCATATGCAAACACATTATTTTGCAGTTCTTACATAAAGAGCTGCCTCTGTGGTATCACGGGGGCTCATTGCCTAGTCTCCAATTAGTAATTCAAACCAAGAGCACATTTACTCAGAAGTATAGGCTGTGATCCTGTACATACTTACTGGGAGTGGGCTCCATTGGATAAAGTTAGGTACCTCTCTGGGTAGACATATACAGAATTGCCGTTTTAATATGTTTTAGGAAAAAGACATTCAACTTTTATTTATCAGCAATTTTGGCGACTGTAAAACCCATTTATGTTGACCATTTTGTGAACCTGCCAGATACATTTAATAAAATTAACAGTAATGCTTTGTCTGGTACCCAGTGTTTTGATTTCCACTGGAGTGTATAAACATTTCATAAAATTATCATGAGGACAGTATCTGTTGCCATTTCTTACTGAATGCCAGTAACAGCCCTTGAGGTTATTAAACTGTTTTAACAATTTAACAAATAACTGGATTGGGCCAGATTGGTTTAATTAGCAAGCTTTCCCTCAGTGATTCATTGTTTTATTTTACCTGATTGTAGCTTTGCTGTAAGCTAAAAACACAGACCTACCATGCTAGAGCTACACAGTAGTTTCTCTCTCTTTTGGTTTATGAAAACAAAAAGATTATTTTTATATTTGTACTTGAGGGACATCAAAAGGTGTTGGTCTCAAGTTTTTCTTTGATGTCAGGAGTTTTAAATGAAGAAGTGATGGTATTAAAAGCTTCTCATCATAAAAGAAACATTTGCTGATAGTGAACCCCTTTTCATTATTTGCTTCCATTGCACTCCATCTTTTCTCTTTTGCTTCTTTATTTGTACAAATGGGACTCAACAAATACGGTAGCAGAAAAGCCAAATGAAAAGCATATGTGCTTGCTCAGGAATTTGGCTGCTCCTTTAAAAAAAAGCATTTCAATTAGGTCAGCAATCCTTTCCCACCATACCTGAGATTAAGCCCCAATGAACACAGCTAGACTTGTGGAGCTATGCAGTTCTGAACACACCCACTCACTACTACAGCTTTTCTTGTTAATTTGCTTCAGGTATGTTCTATTAAATCCAGATTAGTTGTCCCGAAGTTTCAATTCAGCACTTTTGTAAGAATTATTTGGAAAACATACTGATAGGTCTATAAGGTAAAGGTAAAGGTTCCCCACACACATTTGTGCTAGTCGTGTCCTTCTCTAGGGGCGGTGCTCATCTCCGTATTCAAGCCGAAGAGCCAGTGTTGTGCAAGTCCATGGCTTACGTGGCCAGCATGGCTGCAAGGAAACACTGTTTTTAACCTTTCTGCTTTTTACAGCGGTACCTATTTATCTACTTGCATTTACATGCTTTCGAACTGCTAGGTTGGCAAGAGCTGGGTTTATCAGCAGAAGCTTGCTCCACTGCATGGCACCTGGGATTCGAACCACCGAGCTGCTGACTTTGCTGCCAACAGTTTTCGGAGCCTTAGTCCGCTGAGTAACCATGCCTAAGATGGCAGAACAGCTGTTCCATCACCATACACCTGTGCTGGGTGTAGCCCTCCGGATGTTGGTAGACTGAAAATTCCATTAGCCCTAGACAACATAGACAAACGTGCGAAATGGCGGAAGTTGCACTTCAGTGCCATCTAGAGAGGGGCATTTTGCCTAACTCTGTACTAGGCTGTTACAGCCATTGTTAAACTTACTCTCTGCTAAGGTACCAGCAGCTCATGGTGTGAAGTGGGGAGGATAAATTATCAGCTCCTCAATTTTGGATGTGTTATTTATGCCATATATTTTGCAACAGCTGCTTCTGCCAAATTTTGCTGGTAGGAATAGTTCCTCATTTGCATTGTCCTCCCACCTCAGTGGTACTCTAAGGCTCTGTACTGGCTGTCTCTTGCTTGTGCAATCTGTAGAGCTGTGGAATAGTTCAGTTATCATAACATATAGAAAGCATGAACTAGACCAGTGTTGGCGAACCTATGGCATGGGTGCCATAGGTGGCGCTCAGAGCCCTTTCTGTGGGCACCCGACATCTCCCCTTCACAGCCACTTATATTCAGGTTAAATTGCTGTATTGACACTTTGAAAAATTAGTGGGATTTGAATCGCAGTTTGGGCACTTGGTCTCTAAAAGTTTCGCCATCACTGAACTAGACCATGCAGATCTAAGATTGGTGGTGGTGGTGATGTTGTCGTCATCATCAGTTAGCAACAGCTTAGAAAGAAGACACTAATACTACTTCCCCACTATGTTCTACCACCTCTTTTTATGATAAAAATATCTGATGGTTACCTTGAGCCCCTTCAAAGTACAGTGGGACCTCGGTTAATGAAATTAATTTGTTCTGCGGGCTGTTTTGCTGTGCAAAAATTCTGGAGGTCCAAAAAAAAGGCAAAAAAGCCTTTTCCCCCCAGACCTTTTTATAAAATGCATTTTAAAGGCATGCAGAGCCAGGCACACACCCCCGGCAGTGAAGTGCAAACATGGACAAAAGAAAGCAGCAAGAAAAACCCCAGCCTGTTCTGACCAAACGTAAAATGGAAAAAATGCAAATATTTTCAAAAGCAAGCAGTAAAACAAACCCAGCCTGTTCCTGCCTGCAGAGCAATGAAAGAGAGTGCAAAGATGGACAAAAGAAAGCAAGGAAAACTCAGCTCCCTACATTTGCAAGTTCAATACGTCCAAAACCTGCTGCAAAAAATGTCCAGAATGGCTCCAAAACACGATGAAAAAACTGGTCCAACTCCTCCCACCCCTCCACGAACTATGGGGGGTTGCAATGCATCCTGGGTACACAAAAATTTCATTATCCGAGGCAACCCATAGGAAAATTTCATTAACCAAAACATCCCTATTTCTGGAAATTTTGTTTCGTTATCCACTTTTTTCGTTAACAGCGGCATTCGTTATGTGAGGTATTGCTGTAAAATAATATTGAATGGATTGGCTTATATTGAATGCATTGGAGGACATTCACTGCAAAAATTTTGGTTTATGTCTGCAAAAATTGAGGTACAGAGCACAGAGGTACAGAGCACAGAGAGAACGCCTAGTTTCCTGAGCTCCTTGACTTCTGAAGATGCCGGCCATAGAGCCTGGCAAAACGTCAGGAAGAAAAGCTTCCAGAACACGGCCAAACAGCCCAAAAACTTGCAACAGTTACTGTAATAGTTTTTAAAAGAGCCAAACTTTCAGTCTCCAGCTGGGTGTGAAAAATAATTTTGAGATGAGACTCCAAAACCTTTACATCTCCAACAGGTGGTCTCTCATCAGGGTGTTTGCCCTGTTTGCTGTCAACAGATTCTTTTCTGTTGATTTCTCAAGTCTTAAGCGAGGATTTTGTATGAAGCTATTATTGTAACCTTATTGCTTTTCTTTCCTTATTCTTATTTATTTACTTATTTATTTATATTTATATACTGCCCAACTTTCTGAAGGGACTCTGGGCGGTTCACAACAAAATAATCCATATAGTTCAGCTATAAAACAAATGTTAAACAAACCCCATCGATCAGAACATTAAAATCAATTTAAAAAACATAGGATATATAATGGCAGCAAAAAAGAAGAGGGGAAAAGGATGAACTACCATTAGTCGCCAAAAGCAGCCTTGGAAGAGTTTTTAATCGCTTCCTAAGGGCTGAGAGGGGCTCCATGGTCCTAATATCACTGGGAAGCTGGTTCCACCAAATGGGACCCGCCACAGAAAAGCCATGGTTCCGGGTAGAGGTCTTAATGAGCTTCCCGTAGGGTAGCGACTCTAAGGATATCTAAGCATAATGTATTTTCTTCAGACTGGCTACCATTTTCAAATCATGAATGTATTAGTTCTGCAAGTGCTTTGGATGGTGAGAAGTCTACTGCAGCTTTGCCAGACTTCAAAGGCTATAGTTAGAAGCTTGAAGTACAGTTATTTTGCCATTAGCAGTTGCTTTTCGTTAAGTAGTAGAGTAAGAAGTCAACTCAAGAGATGATCTGAGAAGGCTGTGGTTCTTCCCATGGTGGTCTCTTTTCCACTAAGCTTTCATTATTCTGTTTATAGTCAGACCAAACAGATAGGTATACTCTAATGAAGAGAAGTTAAAGTAGCCACAGATAATACACTGTTACTTAGAGCAACCAAAAATAAATGGTCTGGCATTTCTTGGTGCCCATGTAGTTAATACTTTGGTTCCTATAAGTAGTGTTTTGCTTCTTTCAAAGTTTTTATAATTGGGGCTGGTTTGGTCTTTTTCTTGGGCAGTGAAGGTTTTCGGGGACCTGCTCTTTTCTTTTGTGGTTTCTTAGCAGCAAGGGTGTGTCTTCGGTTGGAAATCTTTAGGGCTGGAAAGAGTTTACCCTTTGTAGGTTGGCTTTTATTTCTAAGAGCACATTTAATGCTACTTAACTCAACAGTGGTCACTATTATTTCCTAGTTAATTGAGGATTGGCATTGTGTATATATTATGAACACCTGCCTGGTTCTTGATCTATTGTTTCCAAAGAGTTGTTTGGTTCCAGCAGTTTTATATTGTCTGGGAACGTTTTTTCAGCTGAGACTCTCCCGTGTGCTATAAAATCCCATGTTTTCTCAGCACATGCAGGGGAGCTTTTCTCTCAACCGTTACTAAAAGATTTCCCAGTCCTCCAGCAGTAGTTTTGTGGGTACATAGCAGGGAATAACAGGATAGATAGCAACCTCTTCCCAGTTGCGCTGGATTCTGCTACTGTACCAGTAGAATGCCACCAGTAGATGGAATGAGTATTGAATCTTATGCTTGTTTTGCTTTATTTTTGTCTCCCGAAGATTCAGACAGAATTTGTATAAGCTTACATCATATTCAATAGACCCATTTCTTCATGCAAAATCGGGCTTCACCTGTATCCAAATGGAAATGGGACAAAGAAATAGATATATATGCATCTTTTCTTGACAGTTTTGGAAGTAATTGACTAGTAATTAGCCTGTATGTTTTGTTTTGTTTGTTTGTTTTTGAATATTTTTACCCTGCCTTTCTCCTTAGAAAAAGGACCCAAGGCAGCTTACAATAGTGAGGGACAATATACAGCCCAATATATTTCAGACATATTCAAGTTTTAGAACAGGGAATGGAGGGGTATCTTAGTTGTTCAGTGGACTTAGGCTCCAAAACTGTTGACTGCAAAGTCGACTGCTCAGCGGTTTGAATCCCGGGTGCCACGCAGGAGAGCAAGCTCCTGCTGATAACCCCAGCTCCTGCCAACCTGGCAGTTAGAAAGCATGTTAATGCAAGTAGATATATAGGTACCGCCGTAAAAAGCAGGAAGGTAAAACAGTGTTTCCTTGTAGCCATGCCAGCCACGTGGCCATGGACTTGCACAACACTGGCTCTTTGGCTTGAATACGGAGATGAGCACCGCCCCTAGAGTTGGACACGACTAGCATGCATGTGTGGGAGGAACCTGTACATTTTTTTTATTTACTGCATTAAGCGGCAACATTAAAGCTAAAAAAGAATGAGGGTAGTTAAAGAAATGAATAAAAATTCCATTATGAGGGATGGAACTAACATTGAAAACACAGATGTATTTATGAAGTTAGTCAATGTAATCATGTGAGATTGACCATCTAAAGTTATGAAGGATGGAAACTAAACATTGAAAACATACTGTCAATGCAATCATACAAGGAGAGGTATAAACCCAAAGTTATAAGTGATTATAAGTCTGTGTGGCCATGTATGGTAGATTCATATAAAAGTCACATAATAGGTAGTCCATCATTCAGAAAAAGCTTGCCTGAAGAGAAAAGTATTTGCCTTGTTCTGGAAAGACAGCAGAGATGGGACAGCCCTGGCCTCTAGTGGGAGGGAGTTCCAGAGTCCGGGCACAGCAGCCAAAAAGGCCCTTTTATGTGTTCCTACGAGACGTACCTGTGGAGAGAAGGACCTCTCCTGATGACCTTAACACCCGAGTCAGTTCATACTGTGATATTCAATCTTTGAGGTAGCTTGGACCCAGGTCATACAGTGCTTTGTAGGTTAAGGTCAGCACTTTGAATTGTGCCCAATAGCTGATTGGCAGCCAGTGGAGCTGCTTTAATAGCGGTGTAATGTGATCTCTGTACCCTGCCCCAATAAACAACCTGGATGCTGCCAGATTTGCAAAAGAGTTAAAATGCTGCTAAATACCTTGAAGTAATATAACTGAAGTAGAGGGGTAGAGGGGTACATGTGAGTAGGGCTTTTAAAGGTTTTTTTTAAAACTGGAATAGCAGTTCTAGTTAAGTGACTATATCACCTGTATATTAAAAGCTTTATTTTTATTAACAATTAAATCAAAATATTTTTTAAAAAATAAGCATGAAATTACATTGTCTCTTATTCTTGTTCAGTATTCAAAGTACTATAATGAAATCTGTTTCACTGACATGGCCTTCGTAAGTGGAATTCTATGTAATTTCAGATCTCTTTTTATCAGAAAAGAGCTGCACAATTAATTTGTGCAAATTCCCCTGTCATTTTTTTTCTATAACTACTTTAAATCTTCTAATACACTCCATTTAAAATGACTACGGATGTCTTTCTGGTTTCAGATTATGCTACTGTATGATAGGTTGTGTTATATGACTCTACCTTGTTTTTCCACAACTGCCAGCACTGGATATCCCAGTCTATAATTTATTCCATACAGATTTTAAATCAGTCAAAAAGGTGTGTAAAGCCATAACATGTTTAGGACAAAAGCACAGCTACAATGTTTTGAAACATTTCTGTTGCAGTCTGTCGTGACTGCTGAAGGTTTTTGAAAGAGGGCAGAGACAAGATGAACAAACTGCAAGTTGGTGTTATTATTTGTTTGCATGAAGAACCCACCTCTTTGTGTGGGTTCTTGTGTAGAGTTGCCTATCTTCCATATTTCATCTTATTAAGGTCTGTATCAGGAATGCTGAGCTAACAACACACACAAAAACTGTTGTACATGAGATTTTTTTCCAGTACATTTCAAGCTCATGTTTGATTGTGACGTGTCAAAAAGCTTTGGATTTATGATTTACTTTTTCTTATCACATTGTGGGAAAACTTCCCTGCCCAAGCAGGAAAACCTCAGACCTCCTTTTTAAAAGAATGTCTTATGTACACCGGTACCTTGTATAAAGGAATTAATTTGTTCCAAATGAAATTATGTTAAGCAAATTTTCCTTTATACAAATTTCCCATAGGAGTGTATTGAAAACAGAGTAATCTGTAATCACAACCATTTTTATGTTGTACAGATTCTCCCCAAATTTCCCTATCTCCAGAATTTTTTATGTTGTACAGATTTTATGTTATACAAACCATTTGTTATACCAGGGTCCACTGTATCTAATGTAATGTTATTATGGAAGTAACTGGACACATTTGCTTCATTCTGGACTCATTGCGAGCAAGATGATGAAGGATTTCTCTGGATGAAAAACATAAAACTAGAACACCTTGGGTCCTTTTCCAAGGGGAAAGGCAGAGTAAAAATACTCTAAATAATTGAATCAATAAATAAAAATAAGCCCACTATAAAAATGAGTTTCAGCAACTGTGGCTTTAGAATGATTGTAAATGTGCTTTGCAGTGTGTAGTTTTGACTTGCATGTATGTAATTGACAAAAAAATAAAATCAGGATGATGCTAGCTTGAGGAGTATTTCATTTCTAAATAAACCTCTGGGTCATCTGAGACATTTATAAATCAGATGTTTTGCAATGCAGAAGTTAAAAATAATTCTCAGATTTTAGCATGATTAGTTTGTGGAATATGCTGAAGTGCAGGAAATAAAAAATACATGAACAGCCCTTCAGAATTTGCAGGCGTGTTAATTCTTTGCTGAACTCATAAGGAACAGTGAGCTGAGCCACCTAGAGGCTTTGGGCTGTATTGCCAAAAGGGCCTGGATATGGAACTGACAGAATACTGTCACAATTTACTGTTCAATCTATGTTGGCATCACCTCTGTCATCCAGTCTTAAACTATGTTTGGCTTATGTACCTTTTCCATCTTTCTCTTGCACATTGCCTCAGTAGGAAAAAGCAAATTTTAGCGCAAATGTCAAATGCAGCAGCCATTAAAGCAGCCTTTCAATATCCCAGCACTGTCCACTTGCTTGAGGAGACAATTTTTTTTTAAGTTTATTGCATCAAGTAATAAATGGGAAACATTAGTGGCCATGCTGACTGTAGGATCCTGGGAGAGATACTCCCCCCCCCCAAAAAAAAAGTCTCTAAACATATTCCTTGTTCTAGCAAGTTGCCTTCGTTGAATAGAAACTGCAAAACACTCCGGAAGTGGTTTTGAGGAGGGTTGTGCATGGTTCAAAGTGATTTGATATGAAACTAAAAATTAAATTTAGAAGGATGCTAATGGAAATGACCTGGCCTTTCCATTCTGGTTTCAGTTGTTTTTCTTTCACCCTTTCTCTACGCAGTTGTCTTCAGCTCAGATCCTTGCTCCACAGCGAGGTCTCCTCCCAAGGCACAGAAAACAAGACAGTGCAGTTGTTCACAGGCCCTAAAAAAAAGTCTCTACCTTTCCATCTTCCTTATCAGCCAGTTCTTCTCAATGGTGCTTTTTATCTCTTAATAAGAGAGGAAAAACCCACTCCTTAACCCATCTCAGTAGCTTTCAAGCCCTATCTTCCCTTCCTTCCAAGCCCCTGACAAGTCCCATGGAGCTTCTTGCTCTCTACAACGTAGTACAGTGTCACACAGTGTCATTTTGTTTTAGAGCAAATACACTTTGGTGGTGGTGGTGGGGAGGAACTGGAACTTTGCTGGGAACCAGCTTGGGGCGCTTTTACACAACCCCTAAAATCCGAGGCATAGGGCTCCCAGATGCGGAGCTTTAAATTGTTTTCCCACCAGCTGCGCACTTAAAAAAAAATTAAGTACGACCACACCCGCCTAAGCGCATCCCAGTGCATTTTCCAAGTACCTGGCCTCCGGAGGTGAAAAAATTTTCTGATGCGGATTGAAAAGCAGTGAGTGCAAGGCTCTCCTTGCCTTCTGTTTGCCCCCCCCCCTTTATGAGACTGGAATGCTTCTGGGGCTGCTCCGACCGGCAGACGGAGGTGAGCCTGCATTCTTTTCTCCCTTTTTTTCTCCCTCCTCTCAAAGCAGACAGGAGCAATGGCATGCGGAAGGGTGGGAACACAGCAAGAGGAGCAAACCCCCATGATCTCTGGTCCGAATTTATGTTGCCAGCGGATCTTAGGGGTCATGTAAAAGCACCCTTGGAGGAGACAAAGGCACAGGGCAGAGGGAGCTTCCTACCTTCATGCACGATTTGCTGCAAAATGATAGCCAACATCCTTTTACTTATGCCTGCTGGTATCAGTCAAATGGCATGAATTGCCTTTACAAATTGCTGCTAATTAAGAAGTTGAGACTAGCACTTCTTATCGCATACCAAGTTGCAGGACTAGGCACACTTAAGGAAATGTAAGCCGCTACTTCTCATCTAGCACCAGTTTGCTGCTGCAGTCTATACCACTGGACATGTAACAGTGCGTATAAATAACAGAATTCTGGCTAATGTAAGACAAATTGGTGTGCTTTAAATGCCAGAAAAAATGTTTTCAGAATTGAGACGTGTTAGCTGTTAGATCATCTCAACAGAGAGCTAACGTTACCTTTCGCTCAAAAAAAAAAAAAGCATATGGAATCAAACACCTGATATTTGTGGAAGTAATTTGTGGGAACCACTTTAACAAAAGGAAAATGGGATTGCCTTTAGAAATTGCCATAAAATCCTGGCAACTGCACTGTATACTTTTATAGAATAAAAAGACAATTTTTCTTGGCAATAAAATTGTTTTGTGTTTTGTAAGTGGACTATTGAGACCCCTCAGTAACAAGAGATTAGATACTGAAGATGTAGAAGTGAAAAGAAATTTTATTTCGGGGAAGAAGCAGAAGTTAGTTGTGAGTAATTAAATTCCTGCTTGAAGACTAGATCAGAAAACAAACGTGTTACAGGCCTGTTTCACTACATACAAACCAGTACTAGAAATATAATATGTGAATAATCTAAGAAAAAACATTGCTTAGTTTTGTAACTATTGTGGAAATGAGTACAACCGAAAGTTAGGTTGTGGTGTCTTTTTGAAAATTGACATCTACTTGTAATACTGACTATTTCTGAATTATAAGATTAGAAACTTCCTGCAGGGACAATTTTAAGGATGGTTTTGGATTTCTTTCCAGATTTTTTATATATATTGTTCACTTAGAGTAGAAATTTGCAGAGGCCAGTGAAGGAGTCCAAAAAAAAAAAAAAGCAGCAATAAAGTGCCCCAAAAGTTCATGAATAACTAAAAATAAAAAAATACAATAATTTTAAACAATGTAAGTAATGATGTTGAAGAATCAAACAGAAGGAGCGAGGGGGAAAATAGGATAATAATATACATACACATAAAGCTCTCGCACCCAGAAACCAAGAGCAGCAAACAGACAAAGGCAAAAACAGAATCAGAAGCCAACTAAAACAACTAGACTTTGGGGAGATTCATGCCCCCTCCTTGCACTATTTGATGGATTCCCTTTTCTTCTTTGAGTTTAGCAGGTGAGCCAGGCAGTGATAAAAATAAAAGAAGTGGGGCGGGGTAAAAAAACAAACAGGGGGGAGCATACAGTATATGGAAAGGAAGCAAGATGGAGGCGTGGCAGCTTAGGCAAACAACAATCTAAGATGAAAGATGGCAGGAGCTTAGTGGGAGGTAAATCCTACAGAGAACAACTGAAGCAAACTACATTACTGTACTGTACTTCACTGGCTGCCAGGCCCTTTTACAGATTCAAAATTCTCTCCCGAATAGAATTAGTTTGACTGGCTAGAGACAGCCCTCATATTGCTATTGGATGAACAACATTTCAGGTCATTTGATGGACAGAGGATGAAAAGGTACTGAAAGATGACATGAAAAAAGGAACAGAAAAGAAAAACAAAACTTCCAAGCACCCTTGTTTTATACAGACAATATCATTTGTACTTTGAGGCTACCTTTTGGCAGTGGGTGAAAGAACACAGCTTACCAAAAAAGAGCCTTTTTGTGAGCTTTGGTTTAAATATGAAAGGCCCATTTCTAGTCACACATAGGATGCCAGCTGCGTGGCTATTGAAGACTATATTATCATTCCTTTAAAAAAAAAAAGGTTTTTCTGGAATTCCATGGAACTACCATGAAGTGAAGCAGGCCAGTCTAGAAAAAGATTTGAAGAGGCTTTTCATTGTTTTCTTCCAATTAAAATGATTTTTATGGAGGGCACTCACTCCTTGATAGGTCAGTGGTTTTTGATTGATTGATTGATTGATGAATATTTTTACCCCGCCTTTCTCCTTGGAAAAGGACTCAAGGCGGCTTACAGTAAGGAGAGACAATATACACTCCATTTCACTTAACACATATTCAGTTTGAGAAACAGGGAATTGAGAGGTATTTTACAGCATTAGAAGGCAACATTAAAACTAACAATTTATAACATAGTGTCAATGCAATCACACAGGGAGAGATATAAACACAAAGTTATAAGTGGTTATAAAGACAAAATCTGTGTAACCATGTATGGTAGATCATAAAAAGACACAGTAGGTAGTCCATAATTCAGGGAAAGCTAGCCTGAAGAGAAATGTCTTTGCCTGTTTCTGGAAAGACAACAGAGATGGGGCAGTCCTGGCCTCCAGTGCGAGCACCATTTGAAATGTAGGAAGCTGAGCTTCTGTCACTTGCGTGCCTGTTGATGTGCTTTTTGAATTATTGGGGGGGGTGATTTCCCACTTGAAACAATTTACAGTAATTGTTTGGTGCCTTATTTGCTGACTTATTTTCTATACCCTTCCTAATGATCCCTCGTATTGAGTTTTGCTTTTTTCACTGCTGCTGTACCTTCATTGATACCTTCATTGAGCTGTCCACCAGGACACCAAGGTCTCTTTCCTAGTTTGTTGCAGAGTTCTGACCCCATCAGTTTATAAATGTAATTGGTTTTGGTTTTTTTGCCCCAGCATGCATCACTCAGCACTTGCTAATGTTGAAATTCTTTTGCCCATTTTTGGGCAAACATTTTTGGTTTAAAATCTCTTTACAATGTGGACTATAAGAGTGGAAGAGCAATATTAAACTGAGAACTAGAGCAGTAGCATCCGCCCCATTCCATGACATGGTCTCCATTTGCACTCTGGAATCATGCCTGGGGAGGTAACAAGGTTGTCATGGGGAAAATCAGGAAGAGACTTATTGCCTTTGTCATTTCTAAGTGTCTGCTTATGCATTTCAACCTATGAAAAGATACTGGGCAGAACATTAAAACATGCAGCAGGTTTTACAGTAAATGTAAAAATAATTGTGACTAAATATAATTGTGGTGATTCTCCAGAAAACACTTTGTGACCCCTTAGGGGACGTGACTCCCAGGCTGGGAACCAATGAATTACAGATACAGTGGTACCTTGTATAACGTAATTAATTCGTTCCAAATTAAATTACATTATACAAGGTTTTCGTTATACAAACCCTAATTTCCCATAGGAATGCATTGGAAGTGGATTTAATCCGTTCCAATGCATTCCAATGGCACAGGGAATTCCCTCCACCCCAACACCCGGCACAGGGAATTCCCTCCCCCCGACCACCCGGCGCAGGGAATCCCCTTCCCCCCACCACCCGCACAGGGAATTCCCTCCCCCCCACCTGGCGCAAGGAATTCCCTCCCCCCACTCACCTCTTGCCAGAGCCCCGGAGGCTCCCGGCAGGCAGGAGGGCGCACCAGCGGCGGCGGCGGCCTGCTTCCCCTCCCGCCCCGCGTCCGATGGGGAGCGCTGGGCCGGTGGAGAAGCAGCGGCGGCGGCGGCGGCGGCGGTTGGGGTGGTCGAGGAGGAGGAGGAGGAGGAGGG
This sequence comes from Phrynocephalus versicolor, assembly GCA_023846285.1. Taxonomy (NCBI): domain Eukaryota; kingdom Metazoa; phylum Chordata; class Lepidosauria; order Squamata; family Agamidae; genus Phrynocephalus; species Phrynocephalus versicolor. Next base: position 60,592,024 of record JAHTLZ010000330.1, read on the forward strand.
TTGGGGTGGAGGAGGAGGAGGAGGAGGGAGCGGAAGATGCGCCGCCATCCCGCCTCTTTCTCTTGCGCACCCGCTCTCCCTCCTTGCCTCCCTCCCGCAGGAGAGGGCGCGCGTGCGGGCGAAGAAGGAGCGCGAGGAAGGTGCCGTTGGCCACCTATTAAAGCTGAGGCACTGTCTGTGGGGTGGCTCCGCCGCCGCGTCCCCCTTCCTCCCTCCCCCCTCCCCTCCCCTCCCCATGCCGCCCCTCTGAGGCCACCTTATGGGCGCCAGTGGCTCCAAGTCGCAGGGCCTCTGGCCTTTTGGCTCGGGCGGGCCGGCGGCTCCGAGGGCCCCGGCGGAGAGCAGCAGCAGCAGCAGGCTCTGGCCCAGGCGAGGGGCCTGTGCTCGGCCACCCCTTTCGTCTTCACCTGCCGAGGGTAAGAAGGAGAAGGAGAAGGAGAAGGAGAGCGCCGGCAGAGGGGGGTGGAGTTGGTCGGTCCCTCCCCGCAGCCGGAGGGGGAGGCCGGGAGGCGGCTGGGACACCCCCCCTTTTTTCCTGCCCCGACCCCTTTCTCTTCCCTGAGGGGGGGATAAGCTCTCTCTCTCTCTCTCTCTCTCTCTCTCTCTCTCTCTCTCTCTCTCACACACACACACACACACACACACACACACACACACACACACACCTACCTCCGGAGGAGGCGCCCCGGCCCCGGGAGGAGGAGAAGACGCGGGGGCTGAGCGGGGGCCAGGGGAGTCCGGCGGCGAGAAGGGGCGCCCTCCTCCTCCTCCTCCTCCTCGGCAGGGCGGCTCCGATGGGGGGCTGCCGGGCACCGGCCACGCCGAGGGGGAACCCCATGCGCCTCCCGGCCCCGGGGCTGCTGCAGCCGCCGCCTCCTCCTGCGGCCCGGCGGCAGGTGGGGGTGGTGGAGGGAAGGGAAGGTGGGGGTGGGGGGAGAAAGCCAGGTCAGGCCAACCATGCCTGGGGAGGGGGGAGGGGAGGGGAGGCAGAACACGGGCTGCCCCTTCCCCCACCACACACACGCCCACTCAGCCCCGTTGGGAGCGGAGGAAGAGGCAGAGAAAACAGGGAAGGGGGAAGGAGGGGGGGCAAAAAAAATCCGTTGTACGGATTTTTCGTTATACAAGTGTTACATTGTACGAGGTATGACTGTAAGCTTAAAATAATATAATTATAGCTTTAATGACATAAAATATACAAAAAAGAAGACTGAATAAATATACATGTATTTTAAATGGCAGACTAACATTTTAAATCTAATAAAAGAATAAATATAATATAGTAATAGAGAAAATATTTATGCTATACTAATAAATTCTATTTATAGTTTCTTATATATATATATAATGGATTTATATATTTATATATAGTTTTATATATATTTATAGTTTTCCTAAAATATTTCCTAAAAATATTATAGTTTTCCTAAAAATATTTCCTACTTCCTAAAATAATAATAACCTAAAACAGAAATACATAGCCCTGAAAACAGGCAGGATGCAAGGGACAGGGAAGGGAAGGGAAGGGAAGGGGACCATGATTTTTTTGGTAAAATAGGAAGAGGCTTGAGGGAAAGGATTTTAGAGGCACATCCGAATTCGCGAGACAGAGGAGAAACGGGTAGAATATCGTGGCCATATAATCTTCCGGTCAAGGATCCTGTATGGAGGGGAAAGCGGGTAGGGGAAAAAGAGAAAAGAGAAAGATTCATCAATAGAAGAATAAACTCCCCTTTCTTTGTTTTGTTAAAGAATGTCCCTGTTAAAGAAACTCTTTGGGAGAAGGCCACCACATTTACATCTGGTCAATATACATTTCCTAATAATCATCCTATCTACAAGCATCTCTTAAATTAAAGCAATTTGTTGATTGGACTACTTTGTCAACCAGGGGAGGCATTTAAAACTAGTTTTTGTTACTTGTGAGATCAAGGAATTCCCCCACTATCATATCAAGAAGGAACAAGTCAACATTATAATGCTTCTACTGAAAACAACGGCTCTTATTTTAGAAAGGCCTGCCTCACTACCACCACCACCACCCCAATAAGAGAGAAAATTAGACCACCAAAGGACATTTAAAAGCCATTAACAATTGCCTCACCTGATAGTTGGGGAAGATGGACTTTCGGTTGAAAGAGGGGAAGGAGAAGGAAAGAGGGTGGGGGCAGGAAGGGACGGGGAGGGTGTGTTTGGGGACAAAGGGCTAAAGAGGTCGGTGGTTTGGAGGGATTGGCAGGGTTTGAGCTGGGGAGGGAAACAGAAGGGGATGTATTGGGCAAGGGACAGCTTGTGTCTTCATATTCATTCTTCATTTCCTACAACCACAAGAAAAACAAGGCTGTCAATAGATATGCAGACTGGTTAGTTAGTTTGTCAATGAGTTAGCTATACAGCCCATCTGGCAGATAAGGCCACTCTTCACATTTGAAAACAATACAAATAACAGGTAAAAAATCCAACAAATTAATCTCTAATGTTAGCTAAATTAATCCTATTCAAATCTTATGCATCTAAGCTCCTCAGTCCACTCTTTTGGGGACAGGGATTCCATGTCAATTGCAGCTCCCAATGACATGGGGTGGAGGGAGATGAAAAATGTACCCTTGCCAATGATTTGCAGAGGACAGGTCACATTGGGCATGTAGACACGGAACCCATTGTAGAAGGGATGGAGCAGCAAAACTCTTCATGTGCTTACAGTCCTTTTTCGGAGTTGTGCTCTTATCCAAGTGGAGGAATCTGCATCATCTCACCTTTCTCCTTCTGTGGACCAAACAGTCTCGCATCTTCTTTCGGTGGGCCTTTTTAATGGCTGCGTCTTTGATACTGACCCACCGGAGGTCAGAGTCTGCAAAAGGAGGCCTTCTAACCATTTTATCTTCTCTAGTCTTGGGCCCCTGTGTTCAACAATCCACAGCAGCAGATCAGTTGCATTACTTGACAGCTTGTCAGGAAAAGAAAAGCATAAAACACACACGCACAAAAAAGAAATCCCTGCCATGACCTTTCTAATATCAACTTGGAAATATACCAACAAAGTAACTTGGGCAAAGCAAATATGACCAATTGCACTTTAAAAATATATCTGTGATTACTTGGTCCACTTTCAGCCCAAAAGGTAATCTGTTACAGGGGCTGATGTTTTTGATAGCTTGTTACTTGCAAAGTATATAGCAGTGGTGGCAAACCTTTGGCACTCCAACTGTTTTGGACCACAACCCACAGTCCTTTGCCATTGACAATACGGCTTGCAATTCCTTGAGTTGTGGTCCAAAACATCTGGACTGTTGAAAGTTCGCCACCGCTGCTATTATAGGGTCTTCTGTTCCTAGAGTCAAATATAAGTGAAATTGCTATTCCCAACCGGAAGTTCTCTGCAGTTTGTGCAAAGTATCTCCAGCATTTACTCTCCCTTTGAGATAGACCCTTGCAGCCAGGATGGACAGATGGGCTTATTGTTTAAAAGATGCAAGTAAGTTCAAAACAATTCTCAAAGCAGAAGTCATTTTGCATTTGGCCCATTTTGGCAACTGTGCTAAGGGCATCATTGGTGGAAAACATTATCTGGTACACCATTTACTTGGAAGTTCCAACCAAATCTTATGGGTTGATAGATTTGTCATATGCAGTACTCACACTGTCTTGTGGACACCTCTTTTCATCTGATTCCAGAAGTAAAGTTTGGTACAATAGTAATAATGGGATGAGAAACCACAAGGCACCCTTAAGAATCCCCATGGTGTCTGCCTGTAACCCCAACCTGTGTTTCCCTTTGCAGCAAAACCTGTGGGAAATGATGGTGGGAAGAGTCCTAAAGATGACACCATGCATGCCCATGATGGCTGTAGCCTCATGAGTTTACCACTGGAGGTGGCAATCATCCCCCTTAATGCCTTGTAAAAGTGGGCTACATTCTAGAAATCTAAAATAAGGTTCAAGTATGATTTCACATGAAACTTCTAACAGATGTTGATCTCACCAAGATTGTGGATGATCTTCCCAGCCCCAAGTACTTCCTCTCTCTCAGATGTTTCCCTGTAGAAAATGGAGAAGGTAATACTGTCAAAGCCAAGTTCATTTTGATACTACTGAGACTGTGGTGGTGGTGGTGGTGGGTTTAGAGGAATGAAATGCAATTATGTGGCAGAGTACTTACTGGAAATATACTGTTGATAGCTCTTTGGGTTCTCCATTGGGAGCTATCTGAAGTAATTCAACCTGGAGGTTAAAGAAGAGAAGATGGCATGAGGGAGCAGATCAGATGCCCAAATTTATGGCATACAGGCCCTAAAGTGATCTTCTGTTTGGTTCTTCCTAAAAGTGGGAGAAGTTAATTTATTTTGCACTTTTTTCTACTTTAATAATTCAGTTTTGTTTTGATATCCATATATAGAATCAATTTGATTTACATTTCTCAGAAAGTAAGAATTAAAGACTGGTGAAAGTCTCATTGGAAATAGTACAAATGCCCTGTTCAGTCATCTCTTTGGTGATTTGCTGCCTTTTAAAATATATGCAGTCGAGACCGCCACAGAGTAATAAAGAAATGGAAGAAAAAAAGAAGATTGCAAGCACCAGCCTCTATACATTAAGGGAAATCACCATCACTAATTCTAAAACATCCTCTATAGGACATTGTGAGAGTCCCAGGGAACAACACAAGCATTCTTTCCCAGGGGAATATGGTCTTTGGAAAACCACAGGGTGGACTTTGATCCAGCACAGTACTGTAGGCTTCACATATCCATCAATGAAGAGACAACCATTGAATAAGTTATGTAATCAAACAATTCCTTCTTGTCACTGTTTGGTACCAGTAAGGGACTCGATGAGGGCAAATCAAGGCAGAGGTAGTTCTGGTCAATCAAAAGGCAGATCAAGGAATAGGGATGGAGTCTGCACTGGATGGAGTTACCCTGTGCCCTGAGATCTCAAAGGTACACGACTTGGGAGTGCTCCTGGATTAATCTCTGAGCCTGGATGACCAGGTTTTGGTGGTGGCCAGAAGAGCATTTGCACAATCTAAACTAGGTACACGAACCAGTTATGTCCATTCCTGAAGAGATCTGATCCGGGCAATGTCATGCATACCTTCGTTACCACGTCACTGGATCACATAGCTCATCCTATGTGAGGCTGACAAGGGAACGCATCAGGAAACTGTAGATTGACAATGCAGCATCCAGATTGCTGACTTCGGCTGGTTACAGGGATCATATACCCACCCCACCCCCACCCTAGTTACAGCAGCTCCAATGGCTATCCCTCAGTCCACATGGCTGATTACCTGCATAACCTTTAAACTGATTGTTATGCATTACTGCTCTGACCAAGTCTTTGGTACTATTAGTGTTTGCCATCTCTTTTCTCTTTCTAGTATTTGCATACATTGTTTTAGCATTCATTTTGTCTTTAAATGATGGATGCCTCCTCTATATACCCACTGTTCTTGTAACCCACTATCATATGCTAGTTGTTTTCAACTTTAAACATTGTGCTTCAAGGAAGCTTAGGTCCTTTTAAGGAGAAAGGTAGGGTAAGATATTTTAAATAAATTTAATTAATGTAGCCAATATTGTAGTTATGTACAGTCAAGCTGCCTCTGGCTTTTGGTTGTGGTACTAATTTGGACCTCCAAAAGATCCTATCATTGCCTGATACAGTCTTTGGCTAATAATGTCTTTAGCAGTAATATCTTTTTTTGAAGAAAAGATGCTAAGGCTCAAACTTCAGGAAGGAAGTTATAACCCTCCAGGGCCAGGAGCAACAGAGAGATCCACATGAAGAACAAAAAAGAGCCACTCTGGATCAGGCCATGGGCCCATCTAGTCTAATTTCCTTTATCTCACAGTGGCCCCACCAAACGCCTCTGGAGGCACACAAGACTAGATATCTGTCTCCTGATACCACTCCCCTTTATCTGGCCTTTGAAGTTACTGGACATTTATTACAGGACACTTGGGGCAAAATAATTGTCCAGATCACATACACAGAATAACTATTTTGACTTTTACCCTGCTCTTTCTATCTTGAAGGTAGATCTCCTCTTGACCTTGCAGCGCTCTCCTAAAGCTCCTTCCGTTGGCGCAAGATGTGGAGAATGTCTACTTGCAACAGGAGTCAGTTGTCACCAACTGACTCCTGGAGCATCTGTTTAGAATCCTCTGACCTCAGAGCCCATGGAACCTTTGACTCTATAATGCGCCAAAGGCTTATTTCTGTCTCTCATCATTTGAATTTGTTAGCATGTTCTGCACATGGGGGGGGGCAGGTGGCATTCTTTAAGACCCAAGAGAGGTAGATCTTTAAAATCTCAAAAACAGGAAAGGATCCAGAAGCTGTCTGGAGACTGTTTAATAGAAAATAATCTAAATATCCAATAAATGCTGAGCATTAAAGGAGGCACTTCAAGGACCGTATATACTCAAGTATAAGACGACCCGAATATAAGTATAACCCATGTCAATATTTCCTTCCCGCTGCCTTCCCCAAGCGGCTGCAGGTAGCAGCAGCTGCCGCCACCACCACAGCAGTTCCCCTGCCCTTCGTCCTCCTCCTCCTCGTCCTCCTCCTCTTCTTATGATGGGAGGGGGCAGAATTGGCAAGTTTTTTAAACTTATTTTTCTCTCCCGAAACAAGCACCGATGGTGGACATTGGCGCTTGCTTTGGGAGAGAAAAAAGTTTCAAAAACTCACCTCTTCTCCCTCCCCCCCCACCCATCGGACACATAGAGGGAGAAGCGGTGGCTTTTTTAAACTTTTTTTCTCTCCTAAAACAAGTGCCACTGTCCACCATCAGCGCTTGCTTTGGGAGAGAGAAAAAGTTTTAAAAACCCACTGCTTCTCCCCACGGCCCATCAACCTACCGTATTCAGCCAGGTATAAGTCAAGGGCCCCTTTTTTCAGCCCCAAATTAGGGCTAAAAAACTCAACTGATATTTGAGTATATATGTCAATTCTACAGCAACTTCAGGGAGAACAACTTCCTTCCTTCCTTCCTTCCCCTCCTAATATCTTATATAAGAACACATTTTATCTGTAATAACCTTGGAATTCCTTGAGGAAAATGCAGTAAGGTTGAAATGTACTGGGATGTGTGCTCATTCTGTCTTTAAAACTATTTCTGAATACCTTTGGGACTTACCCTTATGAATATGATCGCCCCCTCCAATGCATTTCTATGGAAAACCCTGTTTCAAGATATGAAAATTTTAAATTAAGAAAATGCCATTGGAATGCATTAATTTTTGTAATTGGAGGTACCACTTTATTAGCTTATGTTAGAGGACTGTTGGGTTTTTAAAAAGCCTCACAGTGCTTGCTGTGATTATGTCCATAAATGTATACAGTATATGGTAATACAGTATATGCTGTCATCATCATTATTACATGAAATAACCATTCTACCATAAGAACCATTTTGAACTATAAAAGTTCAGAAAAGATGTTTCATGCTTCATCCTCTCAAGTGCTAGATTAAGGTATGATGATTTTTTGCAGTATTTAAACATTTGTCTTATAGTTCACTCCCGTAACTGTACCATGAAGCAACAAGAGACCCTGTAGTAACCCAACAAAATCACAAGTCATATTTAGTGCTTCCAGACTTGCTGTAGTGGGCCAGTATATAGCTTTCCCCCACTGATGTATCCATGGAGATTCCATACATTTCACTGGATTTTAAAGCTAATGACAATTCAGCACCCAGACAGATGAAGTTATGAATATCTGTTACCTGATGTATTGCAGTTTCCCTGTTAAATCTTCAGCATTAATAGCAGATATTAAAGGGTTGGTGATAATGATGGGGGTGGTGATGGAAAAATTCAACTTCTGAAATGGTGGATAGCTCTATGATGGATAGGAGTTTAAATATAAAGGGGAAAACAGAGCAAATGGAAGAATGATGATTTCGCATATACTGTACCAATCTTTCATTGAGAAGGTTTAATCGAGAGATTGAAGGACTAGTGGAGTTATGGAAATAGTGACAGTGGAGAAGAATACAAAAAAGGATTGTAACTGACAGAAAAAGAAAAGAAAAGATAATGTTAAAGACACTGCAGTCGTGAGTGGTAAGCTCTATGGGGTAGAACCCAGGGAAAAGGCAATGATTTTGCCTCAGATACCGGTGGAAGAAAAGAAAACAAACTCACATACATCACAGGGTTAATAATCCAGTGGGAGGAAATAGGAAAGCCAGAGTCAAACATGGGGCAAGAAATCTCCAGGGTGAAGATGGATAGTCCTTGGAAACCCCTCAGGGGTCAGTGGCAGAGTCCAAATCTCTAGGAGAAATGCCAAGAAGGAAGGAACAAGTCAAGGCTGCCGGTCATAGACTCCCCTGGTGAATGTTTTTCACTGGAATTATTTGCTTTTATTCAACCTTAGAAGTGTTTTTGTCACTGCTAGGAGGAAGACATTATGAATTGTTGCTTCAGCTCCCCTGTGGGTAAGTTCACGAGGAAAGGAGAAATGGACAATCAGAACATGTGGAACCACACAAGCATGTTTCTACAGCCACTTAAACTTGTAAGGGTAAATTTAAAGATGATTTCTCTATTTATATTGTTTTTACGTGTGTGTCTTTGTGTGCGTGCGCGTGCGTGTGTGTGTCTTTGTGTGTGTACATACACAAAGAGAGAGTAAACATCTTAATCTCCCATTTCCCAGTTTATTGCTTAACATTTGCCTGGGCATGTCAAAGGCAAGCTTAAGAAATTTTGGTCTGGGATGAATATAAAAACCTAGATCACATGACTCTTATAAGAAGAAAATAAAATTGATTCTCTACTCTCCAATACTCTTCAAATAGACAACTAATGGGTGATCTGGTTTTCCAATAGTGTTTATGCTCCAAGTCTAGGCCATTGGGTAGGTCTCTGAATGCACATCAAGGGGTTTAAGTCCTGGTGAAACAAAAACAGTGGAAGCTCTTTCCACATATTTACATTTTAACTCAGTAATGCCACAATAAATTGAATTTACTAATCTTCTCTTGCTCTCATTTTTTGAGATTTATCACCTGTGGATGCAAGGATGGCAACTGTAGTCCTGTAGATATTGTTGGACTCTAGCTTTCATCAACCACAGCTAATAGTCACAGTAGGGGAATGGCAGTAAAGCAATGATCTGGAGGCCCATCACTGCAGCTAAGAGACTATTAAAGAAGAGAACAACTGTGCTTGGCACATTCATGGTGAAATATTTGCCCAGGGATCCCCAGCCCCACAAAATTAAAAAAGAGAAAACTAGGCAGGAGCCACAGTTTATGCAAAGGATGACTATTAGTTCTACAAAGCTTGACTGACAGTTTGAAGTGATACAGGCCAGGCGTTTTATCTCCTCAGTAAAATACATAATGCTTTGCTTTTATTTCCGGATATTCCTGACGGGATATTCCCATTCATGATGGGAAAGGTGGCAAAATGCTGCACTTACTGTTACTCTGTAAGCTATATCTCAACAACTGGCTGGCTTAGTCTTGCCAGGGAATGGGATAGATTCTGTTTTGTACAACATGTAAAAGGTCAGAACTACAGCTGGCGTTTAGTCATTTTATTGGTTTGTTTTCATGAAACTGGTCCCTGCATGCCACTGTTTATGCACCAGCAATTTTCTGAAGGAAAGGAAAGGCTCAAGCTAAACAACGGCAATTCTATAGGCATCACTGTAGTACTATTGCAATAGCTACTATATTCAGCAAACCGTTCTCAATCTTATGTGGAAGGCCTACATGGAAAGCAAATGAGGCACCCACATAGGGTGATTGTTGCTATAGCGCCTTTTTCGGAGCAGTCAAGTGAAAGGCTTTCATTGGATAAGGCTATTTCAGAAGGTGAGCTTGACATCCCCCCTGTGTAAACAGACCTAATAACACTGACCACATCCATGAAATGTGAGATCTCAGAGCAACAGTTCTTAACCGGTATACAAGCAGACGGTCTCTGAGCTCTTGCTTTAATTTAATTTTATTCCAAACTTGGATAACCACTGCCAGGAAATTTAGCTCCCAGATTTACTCTTCACATGCAACAGTAACATAATAGTATTTGGTGATCCATTTTTTTAAACATGTCTTGGTACTGAAAATCAGAAATTTGTCTAGTATGTCTAAAATGTATATCGAACTAGAGCAAAGTTTATCTGGTTTGTATTTTAATTTGATTCTTCCTTTGAGGCTAAACAAAGTACACAATAAATGAAATGGTTGCACTGTTTTTTTTAATTGAACTATCTGGGATATATTCTTTATTATGTCATAATACCAAATAGCATTTATATTCTGCATGCATGACCCTGCCAAGTTTCTCGGGAAGGCAGAATTCTAGCATTTGTCTGACCAGTTCACCTCAACTGGTTTACTTCCTTGCTAAAGTTTACAAATACTGAACCAGAAGCAATGTGTTATAAGTATTTTTAAATAGCTTTTGTAAATACAGTAGGTGCCTTGCAAACGTAATTTGGTGCATGCATAACTAGTAGTGTTTTCTATTTACTATTTCATATTCATTGTCAAGGCAGGGAATTTTCATGGATTTCATATAGAGCTTTTCAAATTCTGTACAGTTCTGAAAGCAATCTTAACTTTTTTCTCTCTCTCTTCAGGAAAAAAATTACACAAAAGTAGCAAGCAATGCAGTAAGGTTTTAGAAATATTATTGCTTCAGTTTTTCAGTCCTGTAATGTGTAGCTGGAACAGATCACATTTGAAAAGTAATTTTTCAAACTCTGTTTCTTGCTAGGGGCGTGTGAAATTTCCGTGCTTATATAATGTGTTCTGCATAATATATGGATTCTAAACATCCACTCCCTTTAGAGCTTGTTGAGGGTGAGGAGGTATTTGGGGAAATAGGGAATTTCCTGATAGGATAGTTGATAGTGAGACCCAAGAGGGATGCTAGGTTTGCTGAAGGAAGCAACCACAATTGCACTTGATTAAAACAAACTCATAGCTGTGCTGTACAGAGATCAACATCTGTGTGATCTCTTCCTGCTTCTCGATAGTGAATTTCTAGAAGTGGAAGGTCTTTTGAAGAACTAAATCACTACAGGCAAAAATGAAGTTTAGGATCAGATAAAATAGATATGTGTTGAACAAAATCTAGACTGACCCAAGTGTATATTCAAATTTCTTATTAAAGAAATGTACAATATTCTGCTGGGATAAATTCCAAACATTAATTAGCTCTGTGCTGATCAATTCATACAAGCCGACTTCCCTGACTTCCTGGGGACCCTGTTTTGTCCTATGTGGCAAGGAAAGAAAAAGGGAGGGTTGCAGCCTCATCTTTTGGCCCCAGCAAGCCTTTCTGCAGCCATCGTGGCTGCACTGACTGCTGTTCCAGGTTGCTGCTGGCCAAATGTAGTGGCTGGTTGATTGTCAAGAGGAGCAAGCTCCTGGCTATGGTCTTTTTTAAATAAGCCTGATAATTGCCTTGTTGCCCACTCGGTACTAAACTTAATTGTTACACTAGGCTTTCCTATCCTTAATTTCAGCTTGTGCCTTGCTGTGCTTAGTTCCAGCCGAAGAGGACCGAGATGTAATTTTTGACTTTGGTCTTGGAGGAAACTTTAGGAAATGTTCTCAGTTTAAGATTTGTCAAAGTAATCTCACCCCTTGTGGCAGGAAGGAGCAATGACTTGCAGTCATATGGGCTCCTATCTCCTGTCTTCCCACCAATTCTTATGGGAGGCGGGAGGAATGGGTTGCATCAAATGGTGGGATCCAACATTAGATCTATTGATCAATGGTGTGCCACAGACCTTAGTCACAACAATACCACCAAAGGTACACATGGATTTTGAACTTGCCCCTCCATACTCATTTATATGTTGCACTTTCTTTAACTGTGGTTGCAGCAGAATACAGTGGTATCTTGTATAAAGGAATTAAGTCATTCCAAATGTAATTCTGTTAAGCAAATTTTCCTTTGTACAAATTTCCCATAGGAATGCATTGAAAATGAATTAAGCCCTGATCATGACCATTTTTCTGTTGTACGGATATGCCTCGTAGTGTTAAGCGATTTTTCCCTATCTCTGGAAATTTTTTCCTTTAAGCGGATTTTCTGTTAAACAAACCGCTTGTTCTATGAGGGTCCACTGTATTGTGAATTGTTGGATTCAATGGAAGTGGTTGTTAAATTGACAAAAACAACCCTTTGGGGTCTTGTCTTAGAAATTAGCCATGTCTCCAAACAAACACACACTTTGTTAAGCTGCTCTACAAGATATCTAATTTATATTCACTATTAGAAAATGCACATGTTTGTTCTAATCTAGAGTAAATGGAATCAAGATGATCCATATCTCAGTCAAGACCTGAGAGGAGCCCAAATCATTTTGCCATCTGAGGTGAAGAAAGAGATGTCATCACCTCTCCCTCCTACCCCCATTCACTCAGGTCAAGGTTTGTACTATCCAAAGCCAGACAAGGTATTTGGCATATGAGGCAGAAAATCGCACAAAAAAAGCTCCCTATCTTCTTAGCATAAAAATATAATAATATATTTAAAAGCTTACAATGTGCTGCCCTTCCCTGACACCCCAAATATGCTCCCTTGCAGCAAAATCAACAACTAGTCACTATATGTAGCTTACAAAAGCAGACAAAAGAGGTTGGGAAGATGACAGTGTTAATGACGGGGGGGGTATGACCTGTGATGCAACTGAGAATTGTAGTAGTCTGAGGTGCAGTCTGGACTCTTGACCCCACAATTTGCTAGGATAATTAAACATTCTGTATGAATGACAACAATGATTTAAAAGCCAATCGGAAACTTTGAAGTGACCCAAATCAACCCAGGACTATCTCCCTGTCTTGTCACATGCTCAGATGAATACAACATTGGAATAAAAAAACAGGAGGTGTGAGTTAGACTTCTACATGGTGTATTAGCAAAATTCAAGCAACCCTTACCTTTTGGTTCATAAACTAGTAACCTCAATATCATATACAGTGGTACCTCAACCTATGAATTTAATGTGTTCCGATTACATGCTCTTAAGTCGAACTACTCTTAAGTCAGCGTGCCTATCTAAAAAATTGGGGAAAAAAGTTAAAAAATCAAAAAAACGAAAAAAATATTTGTAAGTCGAGCAGACCATATCTAAAATTTGTAAGGCAGCAGTTAAAACACCAACAGTTTTCTGCTCTAAAGTTTAATTGCTCTTAAGTCGAGCTGCTCTTAAATCGGGGTACCACTGTAGACAAAAATTGGATAATCGAGACAGAGTCGATGTAATTTTTTGCTGTGAAGTTGAACAAGTATTGTGTTGGAAAGCCTGTTAAAATATGATCAGAGTCTTGCTTTTGAAGCTAAACGTGTGACAGCAACCTGATCTTTTCTATTTTGTAGTTTCTTACCCAGCTTTTATTCAGTTTTCTTCGTGTTCAATCAAAATCCATGCCATGAATTTCTTTCCTTTCTTTTTTTTCTTTTTCTGTTTCTGTTTCTGTTTGACTGAGCAAAAGGCAATAGCATTCTGATTCGTGTCAACAGAATGAAAGATTAGGAAAGTTTCCAACAGCCACCAAAATTGCTTTTAAATGAAGGACTCCCCGGCCTGCACAGTCATGTTAGTTCATGTTTTATATAATGCATTGTCCTTTAACCTCTCTTTACTTTTACCCTGGGATCCTGGCAAGCATGTGTTTAAACAGCATTGTCCCAGTTCTTTAATGTGTTCCATCTGTTGACTTGGCACTATTATGCAAAAGGTGTCACTTAGTTCCTATGGGTAATAGTTCACAGAGACTGGTGGGGGGGGGGAGTGCTTGCAAAGAAGCAGCCTATCCATTTCATCTCTTGGCAAAGTTTATTTTATTTTAACAAAACAAGATTGCACTGATTTATGAGAAAGGGTGGTGCTTGTATATATTATAAATAACAGGACTCTCATGTCTGACCCCCTCCCCCAACCTTTTTGGCTTTTTCTAGGTGTGCAGTATTGTAATGTGAAATAATTTAATAGTATTTTCTTCCCCAGAAGAGAAAGGTATTTGACTAGCCAGTATTAAAAACAAAGTGTTGGATTAGGTAGGCTTTAGTTCTTGGTGCAACACAGCAATTCTTCTTTTCATACTAGGAGTGTATGAATTTTGAGTGTTATTATCCAGGAATCATGATTCAGCTATTAAGAAGCATAACCCCACCCTACCCCTGGAATCTGACACTGTGGTACCTTGCATAGGTAAATAATCTTGGTGTTGTAGAAACTTATAAGGCAACATAAAATGTAAAGATAAAACTTAAAATAAAGGAAAGTTAAATTAACGAAAGAATGCCATCATTCTTTAAGAAGAGATTGAGAAATATGAGCTGCACAGTGGTTATAATCTTGCTGTGTGTGTTGTGTCGTTACAGTCGTGACCGACTCTTCGTGACTCCATATCCATGGAGTTTTCTTGGCAGGAACACTGGAGTGGTTTGCCAGTTCCTACTCCAGGCACCTACAGCACCTGGTATTCCTTGGTGGTCTCCCATCCAAGTACTAAACAGGGCCGACCCTGCTTAGCTTCCGAAATCAGGCGAGATCGGATGTGCTTAGGGCATCTACATTTGGCATCTAACAGATTGTGAGATAGGTGAGCAGAGGGAATGGGTACTGGAAGCACATAGTCCAAAATACACAGAAAACCACTATGTAGAGTAACCTAGCATTTCACCTAAGGACCCTAAGACTCTATGAAGGAACCAGGCTGAGAGGAGAGATGGCCTTAAATGTCAGAGCAATCTTCAGCTTCTCTAGTGCATCCATCTTCCATTTCTCATTATGCTGTACAAGCCATTGAGAAGCCCAAGCCTACCTAGCTTCCCAGGTACATGAAGCCCTTTAACATAGTGCCTTTAAAAAGTGACACTTCTATATCACCATTCTGTTCACAGATATGCAGAATAGCAAACAACACCTTCACTTAAGAAAAACCAAAAAACTGGACCCCACTATTTAATAATCACAATCCCCTCGGAAGCTTTAAATATAGATAAATAAAACCAGCTCCATCAGCAGTTTTATAAGAAGCTTGGTATTCGCCTCCCAACCTCGACCCCAAGTGATTATCAGATGTCTTTAAAACAGGAAGATAGAAGACTATGAGGCCTTACACTGCAAAATAACCTAGCAGCTTCAACTTGAACAGTTTTATCCTCTGATAGCTGTTGTGCGTTTTTCGGGCTGTTTGGCCGTGTTATGTAAGTTTTACTTCCTGACATTTCACCAGACTCTGCGGCCAGCATCAGAGTTTGGTGACCAAGATGCTGGCCCACAGAGTCTGGTGAAACATCAGGAAGAAAAACTTACAGAACACACCCAAACAGCCCGAAAAACTCACATCAGCTATCAGATCCTGGCCGTGAAAGCCTTTGATTATACCATTTTATCCTCGTTAGATGGTGGCTATTGTGACATCACCATTGTTGCAATTTGTAATTATTATAGCTAGCAGGCGTCCACGTCCACACCATAACTTCAACTCTACAACTAAGCCTCATATATGTTTTGTTTTGTTTCTTAATGTCTGGAAGACTATGGGTGAATATTCAGAACAAACCCTGGTGCAAAATCCCCGCTCCTTCTCCTTGTCTAAGTGGGTGGCTGCCAGAGGAGGCACACGCTTCTGCTATAACTGGATGATCATGCGAAGAGGAGGGATAGAGTAGTGTTTGGCAGCTGGAGATTGGGAAAACAAGCCAGGGTGGGGAGGAGGAAAGGGAATGCACAGCACCTGTGGTGGCAGTATTTACTAACCTGCACAAATCACTGACTTAAGGTTTGTGCCCATCTCTATTGAGAATTCTTACTGTTGAAAATCTCTGCTCAGATTAGCTGTGCTGCTGTGCATTGAGTTTCTACAGAATGACGCTTTTCTGCCACTTCTCTAAACTTCACAACAACTGGTCTATTTCTCTTTGCTGCCGCTAGTAATTTTCAGTGGTAAGCTCGGATTTACTGTGTTGGACTGCAGGCATAGTCTGTAATGTCTCTCGGCTTTCATTAGACTGACATCTGACCACCCTTAAAGCATATTTCTCTATTCCAAACTGGAAACAAGAAGCTAGGTGGTGGAATCTTGCTTTAATAGCTCTCAGTCTATTAACAGGATCATTGTCTGCTTTCCACCCCTGTCCTAGTGGTTTCCCTAATTATTCTGTTGTATAAGACTTCCTCCCCTGGCTTTTAGACTGACATGAAGAGGGGTTCTCCCCCTTCCTCAATAAAGAGGGCCACTGACAGCAAAAGAAAGAACTGTAAACAAAACAACACTAGAATGATTGCTTTGTTGGTTTGGAAATGTTTCAAATCATCTGCCAATAAAACCTGGGTATGATTTTTTTCTAGCAACATGACTTTTTACAGCAAGTGTGATTTGAAGAATTAATAATGAATTAGCACCACTGAATATTATGCCCCAATCTTTGCAAGTCTTTAAAATTTTTGTAAATATGCATGTCTCAGTAAATGGGAGTTATAACTTCATATGGTAACTCATGTGGTCATTTAAAATGTGGCCAGGTTCAACACCATTTGCAAAAAGCTCTCCATTCTATTAAGCATGCCTGAAACAACACACACACACACACACACACACACACACACACACACACACACACACACACACACACATTTTCTCTATGTTTGCAATTTTATGTTTATTGCTATTCAGATCTATGGCTGGAGGTAAATGAGAGACTCCAGCTATGTTCCATTCAAAATATTCTCATCTCAATCAATTTCAATGCTCCCATCCAGGAGTACTGATCAAGTGCTGAAAAAAGCAGACATCTGTTATAAAATGAACATGTGAAAATACAGTGTTGTTAATAATGGGGCTAGCTAGGCATATTATCACCAACTCAGAGGCTTTCCATAGCAAGGACCTGTATGTTTGGAGGCAAGCTGGCAGGGCTTTTACAAATGCAGCAGCTGGTTGAGATTAATTCATGAAACAGCAGCTCAGTAATATTGAAACCCTATAGTATCATGCGGGAATTTCCCATTAACAGGACTGAAATAAAAGCAGTGTAGTTTTATTCCATTCAAATGCAGACAGTATGGCTAATAATACTTCTTTTTTTTAATCACACTTCTCTTGTTTAGGACCCTTATAGCACAGTGGTTAAGCTGCTGCACTGCATCCAAGCTCTCACCATCTGGGGCTTCAGTCCCAAGTAGCTGGCTCAAGGTTCACTCAGCCTTCCATCTTTCGGGGTCGGTAAAATGAACACCGAGCTTGGGGGTGGGGGGGGCAGCAATATGTATCCTGCCTTATTAACTTGAAAATCACCCAGAGAGTGCTTTAAGCAAGTTGGCATGGTATATAAGCAGCATGCTTTGGTTTTACTTTTGTAGCTGAGAATTCTAACCAAGGGTAAAATTGACCAGTGTTTTAAAGTTAGTTTAAAACAGAGATCACGTTACACCCCTATTAAAGCAGCTTCACTGGCTACCAATCAGCTATTGGGCATAATTCAAAGTGCTGACCTTGACCTACAAAGCACTGTATGACCTGGGTCCTAGCTACCTCAAAGATCGAATCTCACAGTATGAACTGGCTTGGGTGCTAAGGTCATCAGGAGAGGCCTTTCTCTCCATCCCGCCACCCTCACAAGTGTGTCTCGTGGGAACACATGAAAGAGCCTTCTGAGTCACTGCGCCCAGACTCTGGAACTCCCTACCACTAAAGGCCAGGACTGCCCCATTTCTGCTGTCTTTCCAGAAACAGGCAAAGACCTTTCTCTTCAGGCAATCTTTCCCTGAATGATGGACTACCTATTATGTGTTTTTATGTGAATCTATATCACATAGGCTTTGTGTTTATAACCACTTATAACCTTGTGTGATTGCATTGACACTATGTTCCATCATTCATAACTTTTACATGGAATTTTACTCTCTCTTTTAAAATGTTTGCATTCTCTTGTAGCTTTAATGTAATATTGTCTTTTAATGCTGTAAGATGTTCCTCAATTCCCTGTTCTCAATACTTGAACATGTCTTAATTGTACTGGACTGAATATTGACCCTCATTACTGTAAGCTGCCTTGGGTCCTTTTCCATGGAGAAAGGCGGCGGCGGGGGATACTCTAAAATAAATAAATAAATAAATAAATACTTTTTCAGACTAGAATCCCCTGGTGGATTCAGGGAACTGAAATCTGGAAAATGTATTTTTCCCCAAAACCTGTAGCAGATATATATGCAACTCTATAATTATTTTTAAATTGTTGTCATGTACTATTTTTGAAATTATAGATTTTGTAATGCTAACAACCTGAATGAAGTTTGGAGTGGAATTGCTCTAGGGATGTTGAAATCCCTCTTTGAAAAAGGGATATGGCAACAGTAATGAGCATTTACCCTCATCTAGTTTATCTGTAAACAGCCTCCATCCATCTAAATTACATTTCACTAAGCATCTATGTTCCAAAGGGGTAAATTGTCCTCCGTATTGCAAGACAAAGAAGATTCATTCAATGAGATGCTTTCAAACCAGCTCTTTTTATCTGTTAACATAGAGTGCCTTCTTGTGGCCAAAGTGACCTGATACTGCATGAAAGCTTTCTAAAAAATAATATCTTTTTCCACTTAAAAATGAAAATAAAATATCTGCCATGCCAGTAGAAAACATGACTGATTCATCCCAATATTTGTAAAATACAAGTTTTTTTTAAAGGATCAGAAGAGAATAATGTTTTGAAATGATATTTCCTTTCGTATTTTTATTTTACAAATACCAGCAGGAACTTAAACTTAGGACCAGCTACAGTTCTGAACAAATCAATTATATCTGATTTTGGAATCTAAGCAGGGTCAGACTTGGTTAGGTTTTGGATCGGAGACCACTTGGCCCTAGGAAAGAATTCTGCATGACATGCTGGAGAGCCTCGTGGCGCAGTGGTGAAATGCCTGTACTGCAGGTAAAACTGTGCTCACGACTTGGGGTTCAATCCCAGGTAGCAGGCTCAAGGTTCACTCAGCCTCCCATCCTTCCGAGGTCAGTAAAATGAGTACCCAGCCTGCACACTGCAATTAAAATTGTAAACCGCCCAGAGACTACTTGAAGTGGTATGGGGCGGTATATAAGCAGAACACTTTTGGTATGACTCAGTACTGTATAAGGCTGCTTTCTAGCTTTAAGCAGCATTCTTCCTGCTTGTTAACAGCATGGACTGAAAAACCTGCTTCAGGTGTATGCGCCAAACAAACTGTATAGCTGCTGTTCCAGTTGGTGAGGAGCAACCCATCTACTAATAGCTCCCAGCACATAACAGCAGCATGTGTTCCATGTGGCTAGGAACCAATTGCCAATTGTCTCCATTTTATTAAAATAATATCTGAGTCTGTGCCCTTTCTCTTTTTAAAATGAGAGTTGTCATCTTGGGCACAGCATTGGGAGCATATGGAGACACGAGGGAGGAGTGGTCTACATAAGTGAACTCTATGTTGGTGCTGTCGGCCAGGAGGGACCATGAGAGGAAGCCAGGAGGAAATGCTTCTGCTGCAACTTTTACAGCTATCTAATGAGCACAGTTTGGAAGTAACTAGTTACAGTTAATATAGTTACCTTAAATAGTTACTTTGGTGCCATTTTATTTTTCAAAGTTACATTTGAACATCAATGCAATGAATGTTTACAAAGTATTTTTTGATATGCGTTTTCCCCTAATTTTCAAAAGCTACTTTTAAAGATAATTTTAAGAGGAATTTTGACAGAAGTTTTCCTAATTTTATGCCTTTTTTTCGGAAAACAAATATTCTGTTTCATCCTTTGCATTTTTGTATTTTTAAATTGCAACTTCAGCTTTGAGAGATATCTATTTTTCCCACTTGCTAGTAAAAAGATTATTGACATGCAATGCTAGGAACCACTTTTTGAAGAGAGTAATGATAAAGTTGTTCTGATGCTGCCAAGTAATAAGCAACGCAATATGTTCTGTTTCCAGAATAACTTTCTAAAGCTCTGCTGGGGAGAACAAAGAATTTTAACACCTGACACAGTACAGAAGGCCCGTGGCTGAAGTTCTATGAAACACCATTTGTCCCAAGCAGATTGTGTAGACCAGTCTGTAAATTTTCAAGGATAAAAAGAATGGCAGTAAATGCAGAAAAGCAGCAAAATGGTCTCTGTAGCTTTTAATCAGCATGTGAGATTTCAGCCAGAGGCTATGAAACTTTTGGGAAAGAGTCTTTATTTCTCTTTGGCTTCGATTTTAATTTTTCTGACGCACCAAGCTGTGCAAATAAAGGTTTAAACAGACCATTGTGCTGTGTGTTAACGTATTGGACAAATCAGGTACATTTATTTCTAATTATTGCTACATCTAATTTGATCCTGCTATTTCTGTATCAGAGAAATGCATGGGGGGTCTTCTGATTTCCGTAACCATATGTTTGAATAATTAATCATTCATCATGGGTCTGAATCCAGTTTACAGGGAGTACAGTATATCCATTTTCATTGCTTTAAATTCACTTTATGGGATGCCTAATGTTGTATAAAAGAGGAAGAAAAGTCATTTGGCCCTTCTCCACAATCCAAAAGCAACAGTAGGTGAGGATTCCTTTATTAGACCATTAAAAATCCAGTGTGGTGTACTGCATGGGACTGGGATGCAGGAAACCTCGGTTCAAAAACCTTGGCCACAGAAAAAAACTTAGTTCAGAAGAGGGCTAGAACCAGAAGACGTAGCAAGGATTTGGAGCGCCTGGGGACAAAGTTCATTTTTGCGCCCCTCCTGCTGCCCCCACCACCACATGGCACCCACCCAGCAACGCAACCGGGGCCCAATCCTGTGTGCGCAAGGCAGGGTGTGTGCACGTGTGCATGTGCCTTACACCTCTCCCGTGGTGGCCCGAAGCAAGGCGAGGAAGAGGAGGAGAAGGAGGGTGCCACAGCCCCCGCGCTCCCCGCTTGCCTGCCTGCCTGCCTGCTCCACCGCAACTGGGGTGGGCAGGTATGTGTCACGCAGGGGTGCCCCTGGTGCCACACTGGGGTGAGGAGAGGGGCTGGACTCTAGCTTCTAGACCATTCGGGTCGGTTTATGATCTCCCCCATCAAATGAAGCAAGCATTGTTTAACTCCTGTTTCAGCGGCTCTACCAATGCGTAAAAGCAAGATCAGGGGAACAAATAACCACACCACCCCTTCTCTGTACCAAAGTGTTGGAATATGGTTAACCCGAGCTCAAGGTTAACAGATTTCAAGGGGCAGGGGGGTCTAAGCAGCGTCCCCCAGGATTTCCCACCCACCACTGCCCGGCTGCCTTAAGCATCCTGTTCTGCAAGCCATGGCCAGGCGAGGCATGGGCGGAGCCAGGCCGAACCAGAACCAAAAGTGCAAAAAAGCTATCCAGCCATCCTTTCTGGCTCCTTGCTTCCCTCCGTCCCTCCGGCCCTCCGGCCTGCTTCTCCACCCAGTCGGGTGGGACTTGTCCGCGAGCTGCCAGCCAGCCGGGCAAGCAAACAAGCAGACAGGGAGGAAAAGAACGGGGAAGAGGAGGAGGAGAAATCAGGCTCACGCCTTGCCTCCCTCCTCCCTTCCTTTGCCGCCTTGCAGCAAGAGCTCCAGGCTGTGCGCCCAAGACGTGCCTCCTGTGCCCGGAGCTTCTGCTGCAAAGGCAAGCTTGGCAGTCCCGGGAGAGCAACCTGCTGGTAGAGAAGCAAGAATAAAGGCGGGTGAGAAAAAGACCGGGGGGGGGGGCAGGCAGGGGCCCAATCCCGTCCATTCCTGCCTGATCGAGGCCCTGGGAGGGCCAAAACAAAAACCCACCCCCGTGCCTTGCGTTGATCCCTTGGCCAGCATTGTCTGGCTTATTTTGTTTTCCCAGGATTCTGATCTACACCAGTTCGGTGCCGGATCTCATCAATTTCCCCCCTCCTTCTTCTCCGCCCCCCTCCGTTTCCCCCTCTTCGCCTGGAGCAACGGCGGAGGCGGTGGAGGGGTCCTGTTGCCAAGCCTTAGCCGGGGGAAGGAGGACTGCTGGCAGGAGGGTGCACAGCTTCCTCCTGGTGCTCCCCCTCCAGGCACCCCCAGATCACTGCACCCTGGGGCAAATGTACCCTTCTGCCCCTCCCCAGATACGCCCTTGGGTAGAACTGCTACTACCATTACTATTACTACCATCTTGCCTTAGTAATGTTTTGTATTTTTAGCATTTAAATTTTGGTTCTACTGATTCTTGTTGGGTTTGTTTGTTTTTCTTTATGTCATATTGTGGAACCGATTTTTCTCTCTGTGTGTTTTGTTGTATGTTATTCCTTGTTAACCGCCCTGAGTTCCCATCTGGGAAAATCTGGTGGTATATGAATATAAAAATAAATAAAATATAAAATATATTAAAATAAATAAAATAAATAAAATACTATTATTAGAGATGGGCATAAGCTAAACATTCAAAATCGCTAATTCATCAATCCATATTCATACAAATTGATACCACCAATGAATTCAAAATGATTAATTTTAGTGATTTTTTAAACTCTTTGCTTTATTGGGCTAAAAATGGCCCACAAGGGGCCTTGAAACACTTTCCTCTACAATTCCCCCAGGTTTGGTGAAGATTGGGTTCCCCCAAGCCAGTTGCTAAAAGGTACTTTCTGGGGGTGGGGGCACTTTGTGGGTGTATAACTGAGATGTCTGAAACCCAATATTCTAGCCAATATTATAGAGGAGAGCCGTTGGAAGTTTTCGGGCAAATTTGGTATCTCTAGTGGCTGTGGGAGGTACTTTCCTTGAGGGTGCTGTTTGGAGGTGGATAACTCAGGCATCTGGAACTCATACTACACCAAATTTGTAGAGCTTGTGGAGAATCATCATCATCATATTGGCAAACTTGATGTCTCAACATTTTTCATCCCCTTCTCTATAAGTACTGGAGCACTCACAGGAACTCATTCAGGCCAGCCTGTATGAAGGAGGCACAGTGGCAAATTAAACTCCCAACCTCGGGTTCCATAGCCAGAGACCTGAACCACTGAGCAGTTCCTCTGCTAAGTTTGTAGCCGAATGGAGTTCCACAGGTCACACTTTCTCTTACTTCACCAGTTCCCACGAGTTTTTGTATTTTGTATTTTGTATTTTTCCGATAAAGAATGGGGCACAGCATCAACTTGATCAGTTATTTTTTAACCATGAACTTCTGGATAGTTTAGTACAGGGGTGGCAAACCTTTTTGACACCGAGTGCTGGTGGGGGGGGGTCGGGATCAGTGGCAGCAGGGAGCAGGGGTGGGGGCGAGGGCAGCAAAGGCGATGGGGTAGCGGCGGCAGGGGCAGGGATTGCGGTGGGGTCAGCGGCAGCAGGGTCGGCAAGGGCGATGGGGATGGTGGCGGCAGCAGGGGGATCGGGATCAGGGGTGGCAGGGGTGGGGCGAGTGCAGCAAGGGTGATGGGAGCAGCAGCGGGGTTGGTCAGCAGCGGGGGACAGGGATGGTGGCGGTGATGGTGGCGGAGGCGGGGTCAGGAACATCAGCGGCAGGGCGGGGACAGAGATGGCTATGGTGATGGCAGTGGAGTTGGGGTCGGTGGCGGCAATGGCGATGGGGACAGCGCCAGCAGGGTTGGGGGGCAGGGTGGCAGAGGCGGGGGAAGGGTCATCGGGGGCAGTGGCAGGGATGGGGTCGTGCCAGGTGAAAGCTCTATGTGTGCCACCTTTGGCATGCATGCCATAGATTCTCCATCCCTGGTTTAGTAGTTTACGTTTCCAGCCGCAGAGGTTGGAAGTTCGATTCCCCACTAGGCCTCCTTGACAGGAGCCGGACTTGATCCATAGGGGTCCTTGCCAGCCCTACCCTTTTAAAATAACCAAACATGATCAAAGTTAGCTGAATTTGGGATGCAGTAGCGAAAGCCAGATTTTCTATCAATGAATATTGTTTCACATCCCATCCTGTTTACAAGGAAGCTTGGTCTGTCAGTGGAGATATACAGTGCATTGTTGTATGGAGCATTCTAAGAAACCTGTGGGACAGTACAAAAAAAATGATAAACATAAGAGAAAGAGTTAAACATGCATTACAGTGAACCCTTGTAATAACAAATGGTTTGTATAACATAAAATTTGTGCAACATAAAACATTCTGGAGATAGGAGAAATTTGCTTAACAGAATCGCCTATGGGACAAATCCATACAACATAAAAATGGTCAGGATTGGGGATTACTCTGTTGTCAATGCATTGCTATGGGAAATTTGTATAAAGGAAAATTTGCTTAACAGAATTTCATTTGGAACGAATTAATTCCTTTATACAAGGTACCGTGTCTTGATTTTTGCTTGAGGCTTAAATGTTTATCTGTCATTTTGCTTTAGTGGACACTTTTTTCTTTGAAACTTTTTTTTAATCTTTCAGAGATAAACTGGATATGTGGTGTTAAAAACATGAGGCTTCGAGTTGAAAATAGATTTCTCTATTTTTGCAGCTTCCTTCGTATTCCTGGTTATCAGTCCAAGTGTGTTGGAGTTCAGGCTTGCAAAGGCCTCTTCCTGTCATAAATAAGATTACTTTCATTTCACTTGTGGAGTGTGTTATTCCTCAGAGTAATGAATTTCCTCTGTGCCTGAGAGCACATAAACATGGTTTTCATTAGAATTCTTTCTGGAGAGAGGAGGGGGGGGCCTTGGAAAAAAGCCCAAGCAAAATTAATAAGATGGCGATTAACTCCGCAAATGCAGATGTGTTTTTACAGTGCAGCTGAAGTAGGCTTGTGGTCTACACACTGCTTTGGGCACGCAGACTAAACACCAAACAAAATGATATAATTCTTGATAGAAATATGGGTTCTTGTAGAATGAAAGAGTTAGAGGAACATCAGTGGGGGGGGTTGACGTTAAAATTGACATAAAAACAGGATTAGGAGGAACTTGCTACAGAACGATGAGTCTTTTTCTTTCATATGCACAATAATAGCAAATTGAAAAACCATTTGGACCTGCTGTGGCCACTCTGTTTGCCACAAAGTCTGTTTTTAATAATGATATTGATACTGTGACAGTTATTTCACAGCTAGGTAAGTTGCTCAATAATATGCATGTACAACTTACATATGTGGTTTGAAATTCCTCTAATATGGTGCATCAGTAATGTCGCCCCTGTGGCTTTCTTTCCCACAATTTCAAACTATTAAGTAGCAATAAAATTCAGATTTGTATAAGAAGGGTTGGATGGCATTAATCTTTATCCATCTGAATTTAAGTTCCTCGGAGCCCTTTAGTCAAGCTGTCAAAAAATCCCAGCTGGGAGATGGGCGGCTAGGGAGAACAGAGCAACCAGGCACCAGTAAAATCACTCCCCTCCCAGGGGGAAATTGCTCTTTTCTGCCTTTCACCCCTCCCCCTGCCTACCAGCTGGGGCTTTTTTTGACAGGTCGGGATGTGGAGGGGGGGCGCAGGTTGGCTTCTTTCCAATTCCAATTAAGAAAAAAGGCTCTTGGGGCACCTCCCTTGGAGCTTAATAACTCAGTCCCCTTACCCCCCCCAATCTCTCCAAATTTGGAGGGCTTAAAGGGAAGAGTCCAAGGGAGCTACCAGAAAAATTGGTTCCCATTGGACCATTTCGTTACTCTCTGAAATGAAACAGGGTCTCTCATTTCATTAGCTTACACAACGATTCGTAAGCTAATGAAACAATGAAACAGCAAAAAATATATTATTTAAATGTGCTTAACACAGAGCAGTGCAGCAGCAGCGTGCAGATAAAATGTCAGTATTGATATAAAGTATTGCAGAGATTAGGTTAACGGAAGACAATGACAATGGGTAGAGTAAAAACTCATATATTCATATATACATCAAAAATATACACACAGCATAACATCCAAGCAATATTTACAACAGACAAACAGAGTGTGGGGTTCTGTCTCTCACCATAGACAGGCCCAACTATGATATGACAAGCTAGTGCTTAAATACAGTTTAGCACCCATCAGATATGAGTCATCACTAATTACAATCTGATGCAATCTGATGCAATAAATTCTTCCACCTGTGCTTCATCACATAATATGCCTGTGATTACTTATCTTTTACGCTTGTGGATTAACATCATGAGACTGCAGAATCTAACTGCCTCCATTTTACAATTCTCTTTCCACTATCTGTTAAATATACATAACATATATTTTATCAACTTTTACATATCTTGACAGGTTCGGTTCTGTCACCTGGCAGTTCCGACCCACAAATGAGTCGAGAGTCATTTTTCAACTGAACATCAAAAGGATTTTTATTTCTTACAGCATCTGTGAAACTGTAGGCTCTTTCTTCGTAACTTACAAGTTAACTGAGTGAACGGTTTAACATTTAAATCTTCAAATGAAGGTTCTTCATAAACTATATCAACTGGTAATTGGCTTAACTCTTGCTCTCTAACTAGTAATGTGGGGGAGTGCTCAAACCCTGACCCAAACACTAGGTCCTGCGACATGGGTGTTTGGCCCATTGGGCTACGGGATTGTCCAGCCGTACGTTCCGCCATTCAGACCTGAATTTCTCTGAGGTTTCTGGCCACCTCAGAGGTTTCACTTGCACGGACCATGAAAATTCCTCCGGTTCCTTTACTCGGTACCTCCCGGCATATCCTTTCACATCTAGCCCGTCCGTTGGGGTACCAACCTCCCTAATTGCCTTTTCCCAACCGTCCTCCTTCTCTCCCTTCTCCACCCATCCGTCATCCGTTGCCTCGGCAACCCAGAACGCCTCGCGCATCCCGCTCCAATCCTCTCCCCCTCCCTGTTGACTCTCTTTTCCGCCTTCTCCCTGCTATTCCATACTCATTCTCTGCATCTCCCGTGTACTTATATTCGCTTTCTCATTCATTTCTTTCTCTTCTCTTTCTTGATCAGCCGCATCACCAGACGGCTCACTTCCTTTCAGTTCAGGAGCGCCATCTCTCTCCTCACACCGCCCCACCAGCAAATGGTCTCTGGGCAGCATACAACAAGTACTAAAAACTCTAAAACAATAAAATTATTAAAACTATATAAAATACAATACAGTTAAAACAACATACAGTACAAATTATAATTTATAAAACCCTGCTGCTCATGTGTCCAACCAAATATCATCTAATTAAAATGCTGGCCAAACAGGAAGGTCTTTGTGTGGTGCCGAAAAGCCAAAAGGGTCTCCATAGGGAGGGCATTCCAGAGTCGGGGGGCAACCGCCGAGAAGGCCCTGCTTCAACATGCCACCCCCCTTATCTCTTTGAGGGATGGCACCTTCAACAAGGCCTCCTGGCCTGATCTTAGGGTACGGGCAGGCTCATAATGAAGAAGGCGGTCTTTTAGGTAGCCAGGTCCTAAGCCGTTTTGGGCTTTTATATGTAAGCATGATCGGACACAAGTATTATATTAACAATAAATCTGTTGGCTAGTGAGGGATTCCCTTTAAAACACAACCAAAAGGCTATTTAAAAAAATAAACTACCAAGTATGAGCCGAGTTTGTGCACAGTTTTTCCAATCTCCCTTTCAGTTGCTGGCTTCTCGTGTACAAATCAAGTGGGAAGCTGTACACGGATCATTATATATAAATCAAGCCAAAGAACACAAAGGGAGAACATTGTGCCAAAGCTTCTTTTCCTGTTTACATGGGGAGTGTGGGTGTTAAATGGTTGTTTGCCTGTTTTAATGAGTTACTAAGCTTAATAATAGCGATAAGGTAAGCTCTGTGCTCGCATTTAGATGTTAAGCTTCCGAGGGCCAGACTGAGCCTTGGTTGCTCAATTTCCTGTTGCAAAATTAATTTTATAAAAAGAGAAACATGAACATAATCCAGTTTAAAAAAGGCTTGAGCCCTGTTAATTTCAAATGGATAGATAAGCAACTAGCTAAATCTGTTGTACTAAAACAAACTGGTAAATGTGGCCTGAGTTACCTTTACTTTCCATATTCATGTTTTTGTTGGAGTCAGAAGAATGGTGTTCCACCAGACAGGAATGATCTCTCTCTGTTTTCCCATCTGTCTGCACCTTCTCCTTGAGATGTTTTCTTCATTCCACATTTTGCTGCTGTTAAATAAATCATTTAGCTCTTTAATTGTATCCTGCTTGTACCTGAGAGATGAGTTTAACCTGATGCCCACCTCATGAATATTGTTTCATTTTGCAGCATAAGGATAGCATTCCCGTTGGTGTGAAAAGCCATATGGCTTTCATTAAAATTTATAATAAAACAGTTGTTGCAAGCACACTCTATTTCTTACAGGATAAAAGATATTGGAGTGAAAACGCTTCACCAAGGAAGAGATATCTTGAACTTTATCTTGATTTTCCTCAGCTTTTGGGTGAGGAACTGGTGAAGAATAAAGCTCTACAGGCACAAAATCTTTTATAACATACTGTTCTATAATCAGACTCCTCTAGACTGTAAATCAGAAAGGACTGTGTCCCTGTTTGGATTGGAAGCATGAGCTGTACTGTTGGAACTCTCCAAGGAGAGCTAACCTCTGCAGCTGCAGAAAGCTGGAACTGTTTGCTGCTGTTATTAAAGGAACCAAGGTGGGGTGGGGAGCAGGTTAAGCAAGATGGAGTTAAGATTCATAAGGGGCACAGAGATTTACTACAAGACAGCCCCCAATGTTATTGAGATGGCAATCAAAATGGAATGATTACCTTTGTCAAAATAGTAGATATGACATATTAGAACCCTTCTCTTGCAGAATCTGCGATATTAGGAATTGAACTTTATTTTCAATGATTAAATGTCTCCATCTGGAATAAAAAAGCTCTTTTGGAGAAGTTTTATTTTCCTTCGTCTCTCCAGAGCACAATGTAGAAGCTTTTCAGATCCAGTGTTTGTGGTTGCATAGGGATTGTTGTTGTTTTGACTTTGTTTACTGGCATAAATTTGATCCACGTTGACATATGGTGCAGTCCTAGGGATGGTGTTTAGAAGTAAGCCACAGTGCACTCACTGAGACTTACTCACAGGTAAGTGTGTATGGAATTGCAACCTCAGACCTTGATTCTGAAAATGATGGGTTTAAAAAAAAGCCTTACAGCTCACTTCCATGCTGTATACTCATAGCTAAGCCTATTCAATCCAGTGAGTCTTATTCACAGTGAAGTGTATATAGAAGTCTAGCCTTAATCTGTTTTTAATTACATACTGCTCTGGGACCGACACATAATTTTCAAGGAGAAAGATCATGCATTAGGTATAAGGTTACAAATTCCATAACCAGGGAGGGAGAGAGGAAAGAAAGAAAGAAAGAAAGAAAGAAAGAAAGAAAGAAAGAAAGAAAGAAAGAAAGAAAAAGAAGTTGTTCACTGTCTGGCTTTTTTATTTTTTATTTTGTAACACTTATGGGCCATGGGAATTGTTAGATGCTAGTGATTCTAAAATACTGTAGTCATTTGTCTTATTTCTTATGTGATTCAAATCTGTTCAGCAGAATTGAATGCTTGCATATTTTACCAGTAATACTGTACAAGCAAGATTTATAGCATCTTTCTGTAACCCCTCCTTCCAAAAGGACCTTTATGAAGTGCAAATAATCAGTCTGATACCATAATCCCACAAGGGCTTGTAATACACACCCTGGCACCCACAACCAGAGAGACTGAGCAAAAATGGAATTGCAGCATCAGCAGTATAGATGTAGCACAGAAGTATATCTTGCACAATGCATTTCTTGTACCAAAACATAGCTTTTGTGTTTGCCCATATATACTGTACCCACATTTGGAAGTCAGATACCGGCAGCTTGCCCATTAGAATTGTTTGATAATCCTAATACCTTCAACCTAACCTGTCATTCTGGCAGATTACAGGGGTCTATTGTGACTACTGAACAGAAAAAAGGAGAAGTTGCTCTTTATTAAAATCCATAAGTAGTGCAGGGGAGTATCTAAACTTATATACAGAAACCCTTGTATAGCTTTTGCTCATTGCTTCAGTGTATGCAGGTCTGATCAAGAAACATACTGCTGTCTCCCCAACTGAAATGAGCAATAAAAAGAAAGTGATCCTAGAGGGAAAAGGAATGAAATAAACTTATTTGTAACCATCTAGAACAGTGGATAGAGCCTAGACTGCCAATGACAAAGGACTGGGAATTGTGGTCCAAAACATCTGGAGTGCCGAAGGTTCGCCACTCCTTATCTTGAATTACAGTCTCTTAGAAAAGACAAGAAAGAAAAACATCACTGACTAGACTGTCTAGATCAGTGGCGGTGAACGTTTGGCACTTCAGATGTTTTTTTACCACAACCCCACAGTCCTTTGTCATTGGTGGCAATCTAGGCTTGGAATTCTGGGAGTTGTGGTCCAAAGCATCTGGAGTTCCAAAGGTTTGCCGCCACTGGTCTAGGTCACTCTTCCTCCATTCTTCCCCACTTCAGAATATTATAAATCCTTCCCTGGATCAGGTTAGATGAAATTACTAATGCTGGTTTGGAGGCAGTGGAGTAAAGCAGGTTAGCCTGGGCAATGCTGGCATAAAATAGTTGCCTCCCTAGCATTTCTATTCACAATAACACATGTAAATCCCCTATGACAGAGTTTCATATTGGTAACACTTTGCAGGGACCTACAGTGTTTTTTCTCTGTCTTCTAAATTCGTATTAAGGAACAGGTATTTTTGCTTTTTCGGAAATTCTGTCATACTTTAGCAAGAGCCTTGAATTGGAACATTCTTCTCTTACTCATATGAACTAATTGGAACACAAACTTATTTCACATTATATTGTTTATTTAGAAGAAATTCACTTGGGGAAAATCTTTTTATTTGATCAGACAGAGTGTGCACTTGTGTCTGTGTGCATTGCTTACCAAAACGGTAACTCCTACCCTGAAACAGCAGAGGTCAGTATTTTGATACCGAAAATAATCATTTCTGTCAGTTCAGGATTATTACAACGCACCAAATATTACTAGAACCGCCTAAATCAGAGCAGGATCACCAGTCAAAATGAAAAAAGAAAATTTATCCATGAATAAAATCAAGAAACCTGCAGTCTCCATTTATGTAATTTAAGTAACCACAGAACTTATGGCTGTAACATCTGGCTATTATGATTTTTGAACTCTTACTTCATGTTTTATAATACTCAGACAAATGGAGTTCAAAACTTGCCTTTTAAAGCACTATGCTGGATGTGGCACTCTTAATGTCCTCCAATAAACATACATGCAAAGTGTTTCTAGCCCTTTAGTAGTAACTTGTGTAAAGTCCGTAGTTGTTTCACTTCTGTGTTTTTAACATGCGTTCATTTTTTCCCATTTTTCTTTATTTAAGACACACTATTCCACTACCAACTTTATAATCTGAATTATGTTACATCCAGGATCTGTTTTCTATTCAACTGACACTATTATCAGTACTGTATCTCTAATTATCTAGGATGTAATCTATCACATAACAAAGCGGCTCACCACAGTGCATCAAATGTCTGCCCCTCTGCAACAGATACAGAAAGTATAATTCTTGCATTTCAGTTTGCAGCTGGGTGGTTTGATTTTTTAATATGACAGTCTGACCAAGACAACAAGGGATGGAGCTTAAATTCCAGGTGTTGGCTTCCTTTGCACTTAGACCATTCCAGACATACTCCGTTACCCATAATTCTTACCAGAAAACTATCTTGGGTGACAGAACAGTTGCCTTGTGGGCTTGAAGAGTTGGTGCCAGAAAGATCAATAAAAGAAAGTTGTTGGGACAAGAATACTTTTCATTGTCTACTCTTGCAAAGTTCAGCATGGTGCCATATTGGAATGAGATGAGTAAACAATATCCGTAGCATTTTTCTTCCCAGATTTTGAGATCAGAGGAGGGCTTGGACTGCAAGGCAAGCTTATTGCAGTAACTTTGGCAACTGCTTATCATTGGAACTCCTAAAGACTACTTTCTAGATATGCCTTATTTCTTCCCTTTATGGGGAAAAAAGCTGTATACTGTAGTTCTTGAATGATCAGTGCTTGATGCTCTTTCAAGAACTTAGCAAATGGCTTCAACATGTTTTGGAGGTCTTGAATCAGCAACCACACACTAGATGTCAAAGCCCTATAGCAAAGTGAGAGAGGAATGCTGGGAGTTGCAGTACAACATTGGCAGGGTTAAACTACTCCAGCCCTGCCCTATAGGAATAAGTACCAATACAATTGGTAGATGAAGCCAACAGCCACCCAGTTGAGTATCATTTTAGTTTGGTCAATGCCACTGACAGGACACTGTCTTGACTAGGGAAACTTGCCTTTGTGGTACAAAAAGGAGCTTCCATTTTCCAGGCACTACTAGGGGATAATTTATATACAGATAATCACAGCAGGACAGTACTGGATCTTGATTTAAGCACTTGCAAATGCAATTAATAGTTTACAGTTGCACGTCTGGTTGACTCTATCACTTGGCTATTTGAAATGCTCTCTCTGTGCAGATCCTTGTACAGATATTGAAATTCAAAAAAGCTTCGATTAAATAAGTACATGCAAGTGGGCTTTGATTATTTCCTCTCCCGAGAAGCCATGCTCTGAGCAGGTGCTTCTGCCTAATTAAAGCAAATTGCTTGAAAGGGTCCAGGCTGTAGATATGAGGACCCAGTTGTATGTGGTTTGCAAGGTGAAGGCAGGATTTGATGCTGGAATTTGGGAGTCAGGTGAGTTATGCCTAGCAATGTGCCATCTTAGAACCACACAGTAGGCTCAGCAGCCAGCCTCGTATTGTTTCCCCATAAGAATGTTTTGTATATGACCAAATGAAAAGCGGAAGGACCTGGGTTCTTTAAGCTTATATCTTCTAGCACAGTGGTTCTCAAACTGGGTGCTGTGGCACCCTGGGGTGCCATGAGCGTATGCCGGGGTGCTGTGGCAATAAGATGTAATTAACTAAACTTCCCATAAACATAAAGGAAATAATGAAAAATTCATCCAAACAGTTTCATTCATTGCATTAAAGACGACTGAGCATTAAATGTGCACTGTTTTTTCTTCTTTTCCTAAGTATTCAAACCGCTTTAAGGGTAGCTGTGCTGCAAAAAAAAATTTAGCCCGACAAAGGTGCTGCAGCGAAAAAAGTGTGAGAACCACTGTTCTAGCATATAAGACATAAGACAGCTAGCATTTGGTGTAATAAATGTACCTACTGTAAAAGATTGGCTACATGCCAAGTATAGTTTAGAAAATGTACAGCAGAGGGCAGTGAAGCAGCACTCTTTTTTAAAAAAGACAAAAATCTTTAATGTGATTGGCAAACCAGTCCAGTATTCCTGCCAAGAAAACTCCATGGACATGGGGTCACAAAGAGTCAGTCGCAACTGTAACGGCACAACACATAATTACTATGCCCATTGCTAAGAGACAGAGGATTTTAAATCTACAAGTGGTGTATTTTCTATGTCTTAATAGACATTACATGGAATCTATTCCTATAGTGAAAGAAACACCAAGAATGCAGTTATTTTTCTGGCCACCTGGGTTTTTTTCCCTAATGGTAACTAGCAGAAACCATGGTTTGTTTATTTATGTGTGTTTCAGTTTAGAGTTGTACATGCCTGCGGCCTAATCTGTAAAACGATTTTATTGAAAACACGAAAAAATTGATTACTATAACAGAGAGTAAAAAGGAAAAGTTTTGCCCCGCACATGCGTGCTAGTCATGTCCAACTTTAGGGGCAGTGCTTATCTCCGTATCCCAGCCGAAGAGCCAGTGTTGTGCAAGTCCATGGGCGTGTGGCCTACATAACTGCAAGGAAACACTGTTTTACCTTCCCGCTTTTTAATGGTAGTATCTATTTATTTACTTGCATTTGTATGCTTTCGATCTGCTAGGTTGGCAGGAGCTGGGGTTAACAGCAGGAGCTCACTCCGCTATGTGGCACCCGGGATTCGAATCGCCGAACTGCCAACTTTTCAGCCGACCGTTTTCAGAAGCCAATTTAACTTGTTCCTCCTTGCTTCTTGTAGGTAGAAACAACTGGGGTTTTCTTCCTGAAGGCAGCTTTCTTCTTGTGTCCCAATCATCACAGAATACTTTTCCAGGACCTTGCTTAAAGTTAGCGATGTGTCTTTAGTCGAGTTATTGCCTTCATTGGAAGGCTACCTAATGGGAGGTAAAGAGCAATGGGTGTTACAATTCACTTGTCACTTGAAAGTGACAGAATGTGTGTTTTCCTCCAGAGCAGAAGTTGCCAACTTTGGGTCCTCTGTTGTTTTGGGTTCTTCACTTCTAAGAAATCCCAGGCATCATCGCTGATGGTGAATGATTTCACAAATCTCTGAAGACACAACTTCTAAATTTTTTTAGTAAATTAATTTATTAAACATTTCATACATTAACAGCACACAAAATTTGCAGTCACTACAATATGTGTGAAATCAATACATAACACAGCCAGGATGTCTCTGGGTTTTTGGGGTGTTTTTTTTGGGGGGGGGGGCTTTTTTAAAATCATTGTGAAAAGATGGTTTGTTTTTGTTTTTCTAAGGTGGCTGTTAGATTCAGTCAATATCCATTCATAAAGCAATGCTTGTATAGATCAACACAGGAAACGGCAGCATGAGTGTCAATCACTATGTAGAGCATTCTGGACAGCCATTTTTTGTAACATCTCATAAAAATTGTAAGGTCTGTCAGGATGAGTTGTATGGCAACCTTGTATCATTCCTTTGTCCATTGATGCAGATCATTGAACCAGTAAGCATCCAGCTTTGGGTCTCTAAACTGATGGAGGATCTTGGAATCTGTGAACTCATACTTCCCGAAGAAGCATGGCCCTCTTTAAGGTCAGCATGTAGCTGACCTCATTACAGTGATAAATGTTGTAGGTGAAGCTCTCAGTGCTCAATAATGCTGCTACTGAGTGCTGTTTTCAGTGTTGGCAGGCTTCTTTCATTATACTTTCCAACGAAAGTAAATTCCCTTTCTTACCTCTTTCTTACGCAGGACAAGAAAACACTTTTTTTTCTTCTACAAGAGCTGGCAAATTTGCATGAACAGTTTTACACAAAGGACATAAAATAACTATAACTGCTACCTTTTTGCATTCACTTTTGAAAATCAGAAGAATCATATGTATTATTTCCATCTTTTTGATCCATCAAGCCAGTCCTTCTGTACTTGTTGCATGTTATATTTAGGAGTTTGATTTTTAACTAACAACCGGAATATGCAGTAGTTCATCTGTTGTCAGACAACCTAGTACCAAATTTGATGTATTTCTTGGACTGAAAGTTCAAGTGTTTTTCTGCCTTTCCCTTTAGAAATACTTTTCATTGTTTCACCATAATTGGTCCATGTGAATAAGATTGCCTAGTAATAGAATTATTGTTGCTCAGCTGTTTATATTCATACCTAATTTCCATGGCAGCACTCAGTTTGTGCTTGTCTAAATTGTGATAACCACAGGAACC
This sequence comes from Phrynocephalus versicolor, assembly GCA_023846285.1. NCBI lineage: Eukaryota > Metazoa > Chordata > Lepidosauria > Squamata > Agamidae > Phrynocephalus > Phrynocephalus versicolor. The sequence continues at coordinate 60,627,377 of JAHTLZ010000330.1, forward strand.
AACTAAATCAGAAAATTACAAGAGTACTTATTTTTTATTTGTGAACTAACATCATAAGAGTTACAGCCCAGAGCTAGACCAAACACATGATAGTCATAACCTGGCAGATTTTAAAATATAGTTATTTTTCTTGAAGGACCTGGAGATACTATAAAAGACCTATTCCAGCCATATAAGCTTACAATTCAGTTTCAAGAAAGAACATAAACATAAAATAAAACTGAGAGGAGACATAAAACATATGATAGCTAACAACATCAGACACAAGATAGCTTAGAGAGTTTTGATTTCTAAAGAAGATTATTATTTGAATGAATTTTGGTGGATAAAAAGATTTACTGTTATGGATAAATAAAATAGAAGGAACATCAAACAGTTTAATAACCAATAAAGAACAAGAAGAAAGCAACAATTCAGAAAAAGAACAAGAGAAATTAGAAGTGGAGGATAGTTTGATAGTAAAAAATCTGAAACGTGCCTTGAAAAAGGAAAGTGAAGCAGTAGAAAAGAACCAAATGCAGAGAAGTATGTTAGTATGAAGAAAAAGGTGGGTTTCAAATCGACAACAGAAAAAAAATCACGAAGGAGGGAAGACCAGTTATATTGTTACAATTGTCTGGTTCAAATAAGATGAGATAATGAATCATAGTGTGAGCAGAATCAGCTCTGTGTGTGAGGGAAGTTGATTTAGGAATATTTAGTACCTTAATTTGCCTGTCTTATTATGATATGGGATATTCTCACTGGAAGGAGCCTTGATAGCCCTAAGCTGTGGTTCATTCTGGATCATTTCCAGTGATCACACACACAGGAAACAAACCAAAACAGAGCAATGCTACTCACACCCAAAAAGTGGAAGCCCCTGACAGGAGCCTGGAAAAGTGCAGGTACAATATATTGCAGAAGTGAGTACCTCTCCTCACATTTTGTAAATATTTTAGTATATCTTTTCATGTGACTTGTATAACAGTATATATGTGTTGTACCCTCAAAATAACACAACACACAGCCGTTAATGTCTAAACTGACAACAAAAGTGGGGCCCAAGTAGCCGTTTCCCCTCCGTGGTGTCATGAGGCCCGTTAGTGTCACATGGCCTCAGGTGTGAAGGAGGAGCAGATGTTATTGCTCTCACTCTCACATTTGGTATTATCTCTCTCACTCTCTCCTGCTAGTCACTTGAAGTTCCACATGGCACTTCATGGTAATGAACTGAGGATCTGAAAAAAATGAATTGTTGTTCTACATAAAGATGAACTAGGCCAGTGGTGGCAAACCTTTGGTAAAAGCAAAAAGTGTTCTGCTTATATACCACCCCATACTACTACAAGTAGTCTCTGGGCGGTTTACAATTTTAATTACAGAGTGTAGGCTACACATTGCCCCCCCCCAGCAAGCTGGGTACTCATTTTACCGACCTCGGAAGGATGGAAGGCTGAGTGAACCTTGAGCCTGCTACCGGGGATTGAACCCAGGTCGTGAGCACAGTTTTACCTGCAGTACAGGCATTTAACCACTGCGCCACGAGTACTCCATATGTTTTGGATGGCAACTCCCACCGTCCTTTGTCATTGGCAATACAGGCTTGGAATTCTGGGAGTTGTGGTCCAAAACATCTGGAGTGCCAAAGCTTTGTCACCACTGGCCTAGGCTATAAGCACATTGGCAAGACCATGAAACTGAGCTGCAGCACGGAGGCCAAGACCATACAGCAGTTTTAACAGGACAGGTTCCATTCAGAACAGGCCTCGCCATAGTCAACCAAGAAACTGAGTGCCCATGCTCAGTGTCATATGCAGAGGTAGGGTTTGGGAAATAGCCATATGAGTGATGCCAGCATTGTTGCAGAGGTTGAAGCGGGGAGGGTCAGACTGTCAGCGTTCAGATGCTGCATACTACATCAAATTGGTCTGCAGGGCTGTTGTCCCAGAAGGAAGCCTCTTCTAAAGATGGTACACGAGAAAGCCCACATGCAGTTTGCTGCAGACAAGCAGACTAAGAGCATGGATTTCTGGAACGATGTCCTGTGGTCCAATGAGGCCAAGATAAACTTATTTGGCTCACATGGTGTCAAGGGTGTGTGGTAGCAACCAGGTGAGGAGTACAAAGACAAGTGTGTCATGTCTACAGTGGAGCATGATGGTGGGAGTGTCATGGTCTGGGGCTGCATGAGTGCTGCTGGCACTGGGGAGTTAACAGTTCACTGAGAGAATCATGTATGCTGACATGTACTGTAACATACTAAAGCAGAGCATGATCCCATTCCTTCGGAGACTGGGCCACAGGGCAGTATTCCAACATGATAACGACCCCAAACACAACTCCAAAATGACCACTGCCTTGCTAATGAAGCTGAGGGTAAAGGTGATGGACTGGCCAAGCATGTCTCCAGACCTAAACCCTATTGGGCATCTGTGGGGCATCCTGAAATGGAAGGTGGAGGTGTGCCAGTTCTCTAACATCCAAGAGCTCTGTGATGTCATCATGGAGGAGTGGAAGAGGACTCTAGTGGCAACCTCTGAAGCTCTGGTGAACTCTGTGCCCAGGAGGGTTAAGGCAGTGCTGGAAAATAATGGTAGCCACACAGAATATTGATACTTTGTGCCCAGTTTTGACATTGTCACTTAGAGATGTAGTCACTCTTGTTGCCAACAGTTTAGACATTAATGGCTGTGTGTTACATTATTTTGAGGGGACAGCACATTTACACTGTTATACAAGCTGTATTCTCACTGCTTTACAGTGTAGCCAAGTGTCATTTATTCAGTGTTGTCACATGGAAAGATATACTAAAATATCTACGAAATGTGAGGGTGTATATTCCTGTGATATACTGTAGGTACATTCTAGGAATGACTGGATCACTCCAGCAGTTATAGAATGTTGTTGAAAGGAAAAAGAGTGTACCAGCCTATCACCAACAGCAGACCAAACTAGATAGGCTAAATACTTATCTGTCTGCTCCTTAAGCATTAATCAAAACACTTAGACCAGGCGAATATACATGTGACTCAGATTAAACTAAATTATAGATTGAGCCTATTTCCTATAGACTGTTTTCAGATCTTAATACAGATAAAAGTTGCAATTGGCATGCCATGGTTTGAAATTTTGTATGCATAGAGTGTTAGAAAGTGATTTGAAATCAATGTTCAAGTATAATACTTTGACAAGTATATCTGCTTAAGCTGAGAAACGGTTTTGCAGGCTGTCAAAGCAATGTGAACGCCCAATTATTACATTCACAAATACTCAACATCACACACTGTTTATCTGTATACTGTATATACTTTTGCTCTACCCCCATGTCATATTCTCTGTTTACTTTTAGGTCTCTTTTTTTAACTATTTTTTCTCCTCTTATACAGCTATAGTGACTCCGAAGCAGCACAATTGTCCCAAGTCTGTTCCAGGTAAAGGGGTCTGTTAGAAGAGAAATATCCATCAGGTGACAGCAGTAATTTAGTAGAACCAGGGCTCCCAATGTCAAAACTCTGGGATCTTCTGAGTAGCAGGGACTGTGACATCATTTGCTGCCACCATTCCAGTCATTTTTCCTCTTCTTGAGCTTGACTGCAGTCTGCAGCAGCTGAAAAAGATATGGATTTTCCCAGAACAACCTAGTTACAAGCTATCCTTGTTGTGCTGCAAAGTTTCTGAAGGTGATTTGGTCTCAAATGTGCAGTTAAGAACCATTAACTTCACAAAAGTCCTACATTCTATTTGTTGATATGGATCAATCCTGCTTCTTGAATTTTTAGACCCTCTATGAGGGATGTGTGGTGATGGAGCCTGTTGTGCTAAGCACCTGTACTTCTACCACACCACTGAATAAAACGACATTTGTTCCTGCACAGAGGGATGCTTGAACCCCAAAATCTTCCTCTAGTGAAGTTGTATGCTGCCTGAAGGCCATGTCCAGCAGCTGCTATACACCAGCCTTGAATTTATCCATGCTTAGCACACCCAGCAAAGGCTGGTGCAGAACTGATAAAAATTCCTCTATAACTTCACAACCACCATGTGTGCTGACAGCTGTCAAGAGATGCATTGGTGCTACCCATGGGGGTTTTCAAGAAGTAGTGAAGGAGTTGAGAGGAATGAGGATAAAGAGGATAAGATACTTTAATGAGAGAATTCCGGCCCACAGTTCACCGATTCTTTGCCAGCCCTTCGGAGGGAGAGCCACCCTGTCTAGAACAATTTGATAGCCATGCCATTGGGCCACCAGACCACCTGCTATGAACATCTTCCACTTGCCTGAATTGTGTCTCAGTTTGCTAGGCATTGATTCAGAAATCCAACTGCTTTTCTGGGTGTCAGGAAAAACGAAAGGGCTAGGCATCATTCACCATTTAGGGACACCTCAATCTGCTCCTCTAGATAGCTTACCAGCAATTTCATACATATACATATACATTATGTACTGTGTACTGTATATACCTGCATGTGTGTATGTGTGCGTTAAACTACATTGAGGGTTAAGATAGAGGCCTGTGAATAACTTTCAGAAGGTAGAGCAATGATTATTCTGAGCACCAACATCTTGAATTGGCTGTCCAAGTATGAAGAAGATGTGTACCTGGCTGATCAAACCAGACAACCTATCCAGTAGGGTATCATATCCACTGAGATCAAATGTCACAGAGGGGTCCAAAAGCATCAGTAAGGTGATAGTCTTTCTCTCTTTCTCTCTCCTATAATTGAAAATTGGGACACATGACAAGTAAGACACTTCATGGTCCAAACCAGGGTGCAGAGCTCAGCTTGACACGCCCGCCCCCATAAATGGGTTGCCATCTTGATTATAGTGAGGGCAAGGTGGTGATTTCTTTTAAAACAACTTTTTCAGATTAGCCATCCTTAGTGAACATAGCTTGGTAGAATCAAAGTGTCTATAAATGTTCTCAAAAACACAAGTTCAAGGTGGCTATAAAAATCCCTGAAGTGCTCTGGCTTTATGTTTGAAGGCTAGTTCAAACTAGTTGTCAGGCCCCTTTTCCACCCTGCACACCCCATGTCCTTATAAATTAATCAATGGGTTGCTAAAAGCACTGGGCAGCCTAAATGTTTTATAGTCCTTCATTGAGAATGTGTCAAGTGTTAGAAACAAGCTGGCACAATAAATGCCTCTCTCCAGCACAATGCTATTTAAAAACTCCCTCCTCCTCTCAAGATGTCAGTGTAAACACTGGGATAGTAATCATTTCAACACAGGATTGGGGAGGCTAGGGCTGGTTGCCGGCTCTCTGCATGTTTTAAAACTGCGAGCTGTCTTCATGTTCAGTAGAGTTGTGCTGTGGAGTCACAAAGGTCGTCTTCATCCTGTTTTTAGCTGAAAGCAGGGAGATGAGTTGTGGGAGTGGAAAGAGACTGCTTTCAGCCTGCAGAATCAACAGCAATAAGAGAGGTAAGATGGTTGGGGAGGACACGCACACCTCACAAGAATGGTTTGTCCTTGGATGTGAAGGGAACAGACCTGTGGCTGAACTCTTGTTCAAGTTATCATTATGTAAGGTGACACCTGCGGAACTGTGGCACAGGGCATGAGATCTCAGGCACGATCTGCATGCACCACACAGTTGGGTTGCAAAATTCATGGCATGTCTGTTGTACAGACATTATTTGTGGCTACCGTTTCCACCTTGGTGCAGTTCTCTTACCACTTGCATAACTTGGAGTTCCCCAGCAGGATATCATCCAAAGTCTGATGCCTTTTGAGTCTTGGAGGGTTAGAAAGTGAGGAAGCAAGGAGTATATTAATTTAAAGGAAAACTTATAGTATAGATCAAGCATACAGTGTGACTGCCGAGTTTCATATCTTTGGAAGAAAATGGGAAATATTAAATATAGCAGTCCTCTGAGATGTTCCACGGATAACTGGGCATCCTGCCCATTCAAGAAGTGCGTTTTGGTGGCCTTTCAGATTCTTCTTAATTCTACAACTTTATGATTCATAGTACCATCCTATACAGATTAATTTACGTAGAATTAGAATCAATTCTGCTGTGTTTGAAAACACTTAACATCAATGCCACACTTACTCTTTTCATAAACATATTAAAAAGAAGGATAAAGGATAATTGGATAGGACAAAGGGCTGGGAATATTGATTAAATCTCTACCCTGCCTTTGCTTTAAGGCAGGGTTAAGGGCTTTCACAGTTCATGTTTGTAGACATCCCACTGGCCACAGTGAGAAAAGAGTACGGGACTGGGTAGGCCTATGATTGTCAGGTATGGCTTTTCTGGTGTCCTGAACCCAGTATACTTTCATTGCTACAATAGGAATCCTCCTTCTCTCCTTCCTGCAGCTCACTGAAAATCTGCTGTGGGGATTGCATAGAGCAGATCTTGAGAGTACAGTGGTACCTTGTATAAAGGAATCAATTCGTTCCAAATGAAATTATGTTAAGCAAATTTTCCTTTATACAAATTCCCATAGGAATGCATTAAAAACAGAGTGATCCCATTTTATGTTGTACAGATTTGCCCCATAGATGATTATGTTAAGCAAATTTTCCCTATCTCCGGAATTTTTATGTTGTACAAATTTTATGTTATACAAGCTGTATGTTATACAAGGGTCCACTATATACCAGAGCTAGGGGTGGGTGGGGATAGATTTCTTTTGCATTTTTGCTAATGGAATTACTCCTACTGGCTCCTACTGTTTGTTCTTTTGTGCTTAGCCCCACACTATTTAGAATTTTCATTACCATATTTGCCTGCTTGGTGCATTTTTTTCCTATTTCCATATATGCATAAGAAATGTCATCTCTGCTTACCTTCTTAAACTCTTAATTTTTTCAGAAGAACTTGTGCTAGGGTTTCAATTTTGTAAATCTAAACAGATGGGGATGGGAAGGGCTGAAAGCCATCTTCTTAACTTTATCCTAGTTGCTTATGACCTACCACAGTTGGAACAAACCATGACTCCAAGTGCTGCCATGTGATGTGAAACTGAAGCAAAAGTTGCTGACCTCCTTACACATATGGAGGTGGAGGGAAAATAATGCATGACCCCGATGTCAATGCAGATGTGTTTTTGATCTCTCTTCACAAGCTATAAATCTTTCGTGTTCTTATCAGAACAGATGATTTATGTGATACATTACTCTATGCAAATTGGTATATGACCCATGTTTTTTTGTTTGAACAACGGGGGTGTGACTTAAGAAACAGCCTTTTACAACTGCCCTGCTTGCCTCCGACAAGAATCCTGTCCTACTGGCTACAACAACATCTAGACATGGATTTTAAGAACATCATCTAATTAAGGACTTTAAAAGTAATCTCCTGGTGAAGAACATCTTTCACCATGTCTGAACTTTGGGGACCTGCTTTGAAGAAGGGTGATTGACTGCACTCGAAAGCTTGCAATGTTCCTTTTTTTTATTTTTAATAGTGACCTATGAAGGTATCGCCTGTAGCCTATTTTTGTAATTGTGTTTGTGATGGCCACACGGCTCAACTCCTTTTTGCCTGGATAATATTCTCTTGTCATCCTTAGTGCAATTGTGCTCCTCAAATTGGCACCCATGCTTCTAGGGAAACAGTTTTCCTTTAAATGAAAAACAGGCACAAGTGTTTGTAATATTAGCTTTGGACGCCTAGGTTTGCTTGCTTTTCTGCTAAGGCTCCTTGTTTACAATGTTACTTTTTTTTTCATGTGTCCTATATTTGATGTGGGTCATTGTTGGTGCAATCAAAGAGCACTTGAAAATTGTGAAGTGGACTAGTGTTTGGACTAAGTGGCTCTCTGTTTGGACTAAGTGGCTCTCTGTTTGGACTAACTACTGGTTATTGAAATAAGAGTTAATATAGGCCACACAGTACAGTTACCAGTGCATTTGAGCTAAATCCAGCACAGGTTGGACAGTGCATTAAAGATTACGTGGCATTCGTTTTGATACGTAACATTTTTTTTTTGTTGGAGGTAATATTTGTAAGCATTTAGAACAGGGGTCCTCAAAGTTTTCGAACAGCGGGCCGGTCCACCATGCCCCAGACACCACTGGGGGCCGGAACACAAGCAGGTGGGCAGGGTGCAGGAGGAGCAGTGGTGGGGCCTCAGGGCCATGGACGGAGTAGGAGACCTTGCTGCAGCCTTCCTGTTTTAAATTGCCCCACTCGGCTGCACCCACTGCCCCGACCATCTGGGCGGTGGGGGGGAGGTGGGGGGGGACCTTGCCGTAGGCCTCCCACTCTGAATGCCCCACTAGCCAACATGCTGATCATCTGGGCGGTAGTTGGAGGGAGAGGGAGGAGCGACATAGCCCACTGCTTTGAACTGCCTCAGCAATAGAAGCAGCTGTGGAGGCTGTCTTGCTCGCAAAGCAGGGGGTTGGTGGGGGGTTGCAATTGGTCCCGGGGACCGGATTCAGGACCTTGAGGGGCTGCATCCGGCCCCGGGGCCTTAGGTTGAGGTCCCATGATTTAGAAGCATTGTGTGGAGGACTCCAGACAAGAAATGGTAGCTGACAGAAGTGTAACTTTATGGTTTCAAAACGTGGAGGCTTTTCCGAATATCATTCTCATGCAGACTTAACAATAGCTCAGGGTCTCATGGAATCCTTCCACTGGATCCCACAGTTTCCAGTAGAATCAGTTATCTGATTTTGCATTGCAGCCTCCTAAATATCCCCCAAATTCTCCAAAGGGATAAGAAAGCCTCTGGAGCAGGCGTTTGGCACCATGGATGCAGGAGATGAAAGTCCAGTTCAGCTTGTGCTTAGTTGAAGGATTCTGGGACTTGTAACATTTCCACGATCTCGTTGGAACTCTAATGTGTATGACTGGAGGTGAGGGTGCCACATACCCAATTCTCAAGGATTCCCAAGATTCAGTAGTCCTCTCTCTCTCTCTGAATCAGAACCTCAGGGAGCTCCTATCCCAAAGCAAGGTTTCTTGCTCTGTGCTCATGCCTTCCCTAGCAAGGGCAATGCACACAGCAGAATTTTAATTTAGGAACAATAGAACACAAGGCTCCTGGATGGTCTCTTTAAATGTTTCCATTCCTCCCAGAGGGAGGCAACAGGAAACAACGGAAGAAATCATTTCGGCTGTTGGCAGAAGTTTTCCTTTTCAAATACAGTGGTACCTCGTATAAAGGAATTAATTCATTCCAAACGAAATTCTGTTAAGCAAATTTTCCTTTATACAAATTTCCCATAAGAATGCATTGAAAACGGAGTAATCCCTAATCGCCACCATTTTTATGCTGTACAGATTTGCCCCATAGGCAATTCTGTTAAGCAAATTTCCACTACCTCCGGAATTTTTTATGTTGTACAGATTTTATGTTATACAAACCCTTTGTTATACAAGTGTCCACTGTATAGTCTCGAGTCCTGTTGCTTCAGTCCTACCTGACCTGTTAAATCAGTGGCTTTGCGACCTAGGTAACTCATTTGTTGTTCGACTGCAGTTCCCAGAGTTGTGCTGGTTGGGGATTTCTAGGAACTGCAGTCTAAGAACACCTGGCTTGCCCAAAATTGGAAGCTATTGGGGTGTCTCATGTGACTGCTCTCATCGCCTTAATTTTATAAGGTTGCTTTTCCACCGTCCCCAACCATTTGCATTGCCTTGTGGTCTTTTTCTTCTCATCAAGACCTGACAGCATCTTCACATAAACAACTCTGTGCTTGTGACATACTGGCATGCTACCAAAAAATATCAATTATAAGACTTAAATTGAGACTTGAACACCCATGTGGTTTAACAGCTTTTCAAAATGGGTCATCAATTGCCCCTAGAAATCTATATTTATTTTACTCACTGCCAGCTGCATCTGTGTGTATTTTAATCCATTAACAGACAAGCTTTTACATTACCAGTAACATTTTACATTTCACTGATTTTAAGGTCAGCTGCATTTTATAAACTGTCATGTTGTCGTGCTGAAAGGGATGTTTGGAGAAGCAACTCAAATTGGAGTCCATAGCAATCTGCTGTCCTTAAACATTATAATGTTCACATAGCATAGCCTGGGAAGCCATTTCAGTATTTTGGTATTCTTGGAAGAGCTCTTTCAAAGATCTTTCATTTGTTTCAGCCTGACCACTTTGATGCAAGGAAATTTATAAACTTGCCACAATGTGTTCAGTGTTAGCAGATAATAGCTGCAGTATGTTCATTAAAGCCAGCAAATGCCTTGAATCTGTTACCTTTTTGAAACTATCTCTGAAGTAAATGACCTTCAAAACTGCCTCTAACAGTTTTGGATATTTAAAATGAGTATTTTATGAGAAAACACATTCAGAAATACATATTTAAGTTTATAGTATTTTTATAGTATTTTTCCATGTACAAGACTATATTTCCCTCTAAATTTGTTAGGCTAAAAATTGAGGGTCGTCTTAGACACAGGAGTAATCCAAAGAGCGAACTGTGCAGTTGCGAAACTTTAATTTTGGGTCGGAAAAGTGGGGGTGCCTTATACATGGAGGCATCTTATAGACAGAAAAATATGGTAATGTTTCAAAAAGATCACAAATTGTAGTGGAAACAGTGGACTTGCGCAGGAACATATGCACAGCTGACACAGACTGGAAATACAACAATATTCTCATTACTAACCAATGCTTATATGAAGAATAGGTCAAACGTGAATATAGACAAGAGTGTAATACAGGGAGTCCTGTGAGGAGTTAATGTATTTCTGTGTTGTTTCAGGCTGTGAGTCCTCTCTGGATCTGACATTTCAGAAGGCCGTGGTTGTGGTGAATGAGATCTTTAAAACCCTCAGAGGCATTATGAGAACTCGAACAAACATGAAACAGTTTAATTCTGTGCATAACCCAGGAAGTCATACAGAACAGGCAAGTTGATATTTATTTTACTGTACCACTGTGATTGGATTTTACTGTAGTGCATTTAAATCAACATGATCAATTTTTATGCAACCAGTTCAACTGAGTCTTAAACAAATCAGGCTGATTCAGGTTCAACTCAGACCAGATTGAAACTGGGTCAGATTGATGACTGATTTGGTAATCTTGATGTCAGGTTTTAGGAAAAGATAGCCAAACAATGTGTCTACAAAATGTTCTCCAACAGCAGGATGTAAATAAGAAGCCAAGAAAGAGAAAGATGAAATTGTGGACCTAGACTATACTCATTGAAGGCTCTAGCTTCCAGTCTGGAACAAGTATCTCATCAGCACTGTGCAATTATCTTCTCTTCTCTTTTGTTAATTTCCTATTATCAGCAGCAATATTTATGAAAGATCTATGATGGAAGTTGGTTGCAATTTTGTTTTTTCTATAGCTTCTTCTTCTTCTTCTTCTTCATTCTATCAGTAGCTTCAGTCCACCATATCCTAGTCTCCTTCTTCATTACATTCTTGTTTATTTGAATAAATGTATGTGTGTTGGTCTCAGTGTTGTTGCACTAATAGCATTACCAGACAGTAGCTCTTCTCTTGTTTGTTTGTTTGTTTGTTTGTTTGTAATATTTTTACCCCACATTTCTCCTTGGAAAAGGACCCAAAGCAGCTTACAATAATGAGGGGCAATATGCAGCCCAGAAAATTTAAGACATACTCAAATTAGGAACAGGGAGTTACTCCTTATCAGCCATTCCTTCCCAATCCTAGTATTCATAGGTTAGGTATGAAATTTCTATCCTTCTAATCTTTATCTTTAGTGTGTTTGTTATGCCTCTACTTTTTATTGTGTATGTGTTATTACACAAACAGCCGTATGCATTTATGCAAAGATCATCATAATGCAAAAAAGCAGCACATGCATTTAAACATATTAAATCAATATGCAAAGTTGGTTAGAAATTGCAGGACATCTTTTTCTCTCAATCTGGTATAGGTAATTCCTCTGAAGGATTTGTCATATTTCCAATTTGATCATAGCAAAATATAAACATTATGGCCAGTCAGAGGTGTAGCTTGGGTTTTCAGCAGCCAGGGACAAAGTCAGTTTTGGTGCCCCCCCGCCAAAGGGACCTTCTGAAAAGGATGCATACTGCCCTTTTCCTCTGCTTGTGTTTAAAAGGGCAAGCCTTACATCTGCATGCCTACAGGCATTCCTTAGAGTGATAGTTTAATGGGAAGCATGTTTAACCCTGGCAGGTATAATAAGATTGTCATCCATGTTCCATTGCATGCCGACAGAGCCCTCATATATTGCTGATAGACAGTGGGCTGTGCCCAGAGAAGCCATTTGCGGCGGGGGGGGGGGGAGCCAAATAAGTGATCTAATGCAGGGCTGTCCAACTTTGAACAGGCCAAGGTCTACTTTTTTCCGGCCCAAAGTGCCTGAGGGCTACTCATCTGCCCGGCAGGGGGGAGTGAGGAACCATGCCACAGTCCTCCCACCGGCACCCCGATCATCTGGCAGGCAGGGGCAGTAGGGAGTCGCACCGTGGCCCTCCTGGCCACTTCTTCACCTGGCACGCTGCCGGGGCGCTGATGCTCTGGCCAGAGAGGGGGGGAGCAGGGGACTGTGCTGTGGCCCTCCCAGCTGTGCCACTGGGACAGTGATCCTCTGGCTGGGGAGGGGCCGAATGGGGGGCATTGCCAAGGCCGTCCCGGCAGCTTCCTCACCCAGCGTGCGGATTCTTCAGTGCAGGTGCCAATGATCTGGCCGGAGGGGGGGGAATAGGGGAAAAGCAAAGTAAAGTGTTCTGCTTATATACCGCCCCATACCACTTTAAGTAGTCTCTGGGCGGTTTACAATTTTAATTACAGTGTGCAGGCTACACATTGCCCCCCCCCCAGCAAGCTGGGTACTCATTTTACCGACCTCGGAAGGATGGAAGGCTGAGTGAACCTTGAGCCTGCTACCTGGGATTGAACCCCAGGTCGTGAGCACAGTTTTACCTGCAGTACAGGCATTTAACCACTGCGCCACGAGGCTGTCCTTCGGCCGGCTGGTGGGCTGCTTTTCTACCCTTCACAGGCTACCTGCTGCCCGCGCTCTACGCATTGTGCAGGCCTGTTCTAATGCATCAGAAAAGCTGCTGAAGCCTATGTAGTACAACACTGTGTTACCAACAGCAGCAAAACAGATGTTCCCGGCATGTCATCTGGGGTGAAGATAACATTACAAGTCACTTTGTATCCAGCATGCTACTAGTGAACACGGATCTTGCTTTTAAATTGTCAGTTAATAAGCATTTCTGATTCTTTTGAAAACCATCAATGTTAGCAGTATTAAGAAGGACCGGGGGGTGGGGAGATAAGGTCATTTATGTAACACACCATGTTTGGAGTTGTCTTCTGCAGAAAGGACGTGTAGTGCACGTCTGTTGCATCTTTCTCGGCTCACTAAAAATGTAAACAAGCATCTTACCGTTTGATTCGGGAGGCAGGTCTATCCTTTTTGCTGACTACATAAAAGAAAAGCATCTGGACTTGACGTTGTAAACTGTGTGATATGAAAAAGGGTATTTCATGGCTATAATTGCATGAGAAAATCACTCCCCCCCCCCAAGGTTCAATTTAAGTGCTTCGTTTCTCATTTGCTTTGCTTTTTTCTCTTCAAGGTAAGTGGCACTTTCATTTATCTTTTCCACAGCATGACTCCTACATCTGTTTTCTAAGAAATATAGCGAGGGACATTCCTGGAATAGCAAAGTAAAGAAGCATTACCGACCACAGATAGAACACATTAATTATTTTTACAGATTGGTAACAGTTGCTCCCGAAATTATTGCCATTCATTCTTATTGCTTTGGAGCAGCACGAATTGTATTAGCAGAAACAAGTCTGGCAACCAAATAAAAAGCATCCCTTAGGTTTTGTACCTTGCTTGACTCCCCAACACTATTGCAAAAACCATCTCCTTAGGCTGGCTTTCCAAACAATGTGCTTTATGATGTCTTATATGCATATAGTGATACAAATATTCATTTATTTTTTATTTATTTTTTCAGGATAGTCCCCAAAGTTCTTCTTTCTTCTTTCTTCTTTCTTTATATACTGTATTTTATTTCCAATACAAACAAATTGGGGTCTTTGATACTTAGGAAGAGGCAGTGAAGGAATGTATGGTTAAATGGGCAGAAAATATAGGTCACAATATTGAGTTTGAAAAATGGGGAAAATATGGAAAAGAAACCCGAAGTTAACCAAGTCGGTTACCTTCAAGGAAAATATATATAAATAGTTTTATAGGTGGTATATGACCCTGGTTAAGTTAGCAAAAATGAATGTTTAAATCTCAAATTTATGTTGGGAATGTAAACAGAACGAGGGCTCATTTTATCATATGTGGTGGTTATGTAAAAAAACGAGATTATTTTGGGTGTTAGTCAAACAAATCGTAGAAGGTATTTTAGAGATACATCTTGAATTTAAACCAATGATCCTCCTATTGAACATGATGCCTGAATCACTAGAACAAATGAAAACATATCTGGCTATTCATATGATAACAACAGCAAGATTAGTCTTTGCCAAATATTCTTTTATTTTTAAGGCTCTGAAAACTGTCAGTTGCAAAGTCGGTAGTACAGCAGTTTGAATCCCAGGTTCCATGCAGTTGAGCGAGCCCCCACTGATAACCCCAGCTCCTGTCATCCTAGCAGTTCGAAAGAGTGTAAATGCAAGTAGATAAATAGGTACTGCTGTAAAAAGCAGGAAGGTAAAACAATGTTTCTGTGCAGCCATGCCGGCCATGTGGCCATGGACTTGCACAACACTGGCTCTTCATCTTGAATACGGAGATGAGCACCGTCCCTAGAGTCGGACACAACTAGCACGCATGTGCGGGGGGGGGGGGCTGTTACTGATACTTAGCTCCACAGGACAATCACTGCAGGAAAGCATTTTAAAAGCCCATCAGTCAAACAAAACTTTCCCCCCTTCTAGCTACATTTATTGACTTCATCCTTTGAGAATATCTCGATATCTTCTTTTTGACAAGTCACTTTCTGGGTGACAGACAGCCTACGGGGCTCCTTATTACTTGCAGGGCAAGTGAAAGCCTTGTTAGGTTGAGCTGACAAACAGCTGCGTCTTCGGCTGCTTTCACATGACTACTAAAATCCCCTGCAAGGTGCTCGCAGATGCAGAGCATAAAATCGTTTTCCCACAAGTAGCGGCCTTTTTTTTAAAAAAGTGTGACCATGCCCACTTAAGCACAACCCAGGGCATTTTACAAGTACTTGGTCTTGAGGTGGTAAAATCCTTGTCGCTGTTCCAATGCAGATTTTAAACGGTTACCTGAGTCCATAGGAACACGGATAATCCGAACCCAAAACTTTTTTGCCCCCATTATGGTGTCTTTGCTGCGGTTCTCAGTCATGGGATCAGAATGGTTGCGAATTTTTAAAATGTGACAATGGCTGCTTTTACCCCTAAAATCCGAGGCAAAGGGCTCCCAGATGCGGAGCTTAAAATTGTTTTCCCACCAGCTCCGGACTTTAAAAAAAATTAAGTATGACCATGCCCACCTAAGTGCGCCCCAGCACATTTTACAAGTACCTGGTCTCTGGAGGTAGAAAAATTTCCGATGCGGATTGTAAAGCTGTGGATGCCGGGCTCTCCTCGCCTTCTGTTTGTTTGTTATTTGTTTCCTCCGCCCCTTTAACAGACTGGAATCCTTACAGGGCTGCTCCAACGGCAGGCGGAGGTGAGCCTGCATTCTTTTCTCCCTTTTTTCTCACTCCCCTCACCGCAGACAGGAGCAATGGAGTGCGGAAGGGTGGGAACACAGGAAGAGGAACAACACCCCACGATCTCTGGTCCATATTTAAGTTGCCAGTGGATTTTAGAGGTTGTGTAAAAGCACCGAATGGGAACACCCAAATCATGACATCAACCATGTGACCGCTCCAGGGAGAGATCCAGATCAAATTTTGCTGAGGATTTTATTCTTCATGTGAAAGCAGCCATCCTCCGGTTTCCCTCCCAAATGATGCAAACAATCATATTTCATTTCTTCTATATTATATATTTCATTAAATCACTTACTGGGCTTCCAATGTGCCATCATTTCTGCAGGCTTCGTACAGACCATTACTAAAGCAAGTGGTCGAGGAGGTGTATAATCCGGATCGACTGGACCCTGTTGATATTGAACATATGTCTTCTGGTCTCACAGACCTTCTGAAGACCGGATTCAGCATGTTTATGAAGGTAAAGCCGCCCTCCACTTATTCATTGCCACTCAGTAACAAATATTAGGATGTTCAGAGATATTGACCAAACAAAACCATTTCCCTTGCTTACTTCTCTTTCATGGCTAAAACGCTCCCTTCTTAGATCATACAGCAAGAATGATATTCAGGGACATACTGTATCTAACACGGCCACAGTACATTAGATGGAGTCATATGGGGAAATCTGCTGGTGCAGCAGTGTGCCTGTTCTGCTTTTTCATTTCACCGTGGGCGGGGAGAAAAGTGGGCAGTTTTTTCCACTGTGTTGCCCCAAGGATGATGGAGTTGCAACAACAAAAAAATAACTAAATAAAGTTGTGTAGGGAAATGGAAGAACCCATGCTACTACCTCCCCCATATGTCCTGTTTGTTCCTGTTCTGTCGGAGGCATTTTGTTGGCAGAATACCTGTACCAGTAGTAGAATGTAGACTGTACTTGAACACCTCCTTTGGCAGAGTGAAGACTGCATTCTACAAATGGGCTTTGGGCTTCACGTGACTTAACAGCGCTATAGCCAGCATAGCTCCAACTCTGCTGCCAGAATGACCCGCAGCTTCCAGAATGACAGCCAGTTTACCAGTGAGAGAGTGTGATTACTCCCTGGCCTAACTCATCGAAAGGAGGGCGTTTGGCTACTAGAGGTTACTTAAGTTACATTATGTCAGTTGAAGTCATTCAGGCACCTACTGAGTAAGTGCTAAGAGCTGCCTGTCCGTTTCGAAAGGTGGGGGCTCATTAATTTGAGTTGCAGAGTGAATGAGTAATCTCTGAAATAATGGGTTGTGCTTTTTTAAAATTTCCTTTTGTCTTTCCATTATAATGTTGAGGGCCATATACAATTCCTGAAGCCAAACAGTATAAACTTTTCTGTTGTGTTATGTTTCTCTCTCTCTCTCTCTCTCTCTCTCTTTCTCTCTCTCTCTCTCTCTCTCTCTCTCTCTCTCTCTCTCTCTCTCTCACACACACACACACACACACACACACACATTTACTTTTCTGCCTGTGTAAAGTTTGATCACTCAAGAGAGGGAAAGAGCCCCCTGACGTTACCTGCATTGGGATAGGTCTTTCCTCCTGAATCCTCACCCCCAAAAGACATTCCCTTGTCCCCCTCTCTAAAATACAAGCCATGGGCAATGATTGTATTTCAGCCCTTCCTTCTTGTCACATGGGATTATTCTGGGCAGCATGAAGGCAATAACCCTGAGTGGTAAACGCCTGTCTCACCTGAAGAGAATCCTCTTTCCCCCACCCACCCCCAGATCTGTGGAAGCATCAGGTGTTCACAGGTAGCACGTTTGGGCTCTGCATGTTCCATTAATCCTCCATGTCCCGTGGAGCTACTTGATGAATAAATATTGAAAAAACAGTGAGTCACATTCCAAAGGCTTTTAAAAGACAGTTCGGGTACTTTTGCCATCCTGAGAGTATGAAAGCCCTTTAATGGCAAAATCCTTTGGCGGGGGTAGGGCATGCCAGTACCCAACAGAAGATTTGTGTGGAATACTGCTTATAGCAAATCCCATTCCATCAGAAGCAAGGTCACAGGGGGAAGGGCACTAGGTTAAATGAAAGGAGATTTTATACCTGAAGCTGGTTTCTTGAAACCTGCTTTCCTAAAGGAAAGTACAGTCAATTATTTCCATATCCAACCATCACTAGATTCCATTTCATTCCCGTCCTTCTTTACCTAAAAGGATGAGCATGGATTAATTTATGACTCATTGCCAGATTGACCGCTGGCTGCTTTTTCTCATTGATAAATGAAGTTATTAAAATGATTCCTCTTAAATTAGGGTGTGAATACCCACCTGCCTCAATTCTAAATGTTGTAAATATTTAAATGAAAACTATTCATTACCAATCCATACATTAATTGAGATATTTCCAGCCTTCCACCTCCAACAGGCTTTCAAACTCCATCCCTTCTTTCATTCATTAGGAGGCCAGTGCTGAAAACACCTGAGGGAAAGAGCCATAGAAGTCAAGGGACTTATGCACTTGTCAGACATAAGACCTGAGCTTGAGTCAGGCACTAAGAGGTGGGAAATTTATCAGCAGAGACTGGTGGGCAAAATTAACTTTCTTGTCGGCTTCTGTAGTATACAGTATTTTCAAATACGGTGGTACCTTGTATATTCGTTCCAAATGAAATTATGTTAAGCAATTTTTCCTTTATACAAATTTCCCATAGGAATGCATTGGAAACAGAGTAATCCCTAATCATGACCATGTTTATGTTGTACGGATTTGCCCCATAGTCGATTCTGTTAAGCAAATTTCCCCTATCTCCGGAATTGTTTATGTTGTACAGATTTTATGTTATACAAACCGTTTGTTATATGAGGGTCCACTGTACGTCTTAAGAACAAGAACTGTATAAAGGGTAGTGAACGATGCAATGAATTGGAAGCAATAGTGACTGCAGTAAAGTGATGTCTCTCTAAATAGACTGCCTCTAGAAGAAGGAAAAAAGAGGGAACTGGTTAATTATACATACAAAGGGGGGGGGGAAACTGCCATGTTTCAGCAGATTCATTCCTTTTGTCTTGGGCGTTTATAGATGACCCCTAAACTCCGGGGCAAATGGCTCCCAGCTCCGGAGCTTAAAAATGTTTCCCCACCAGCTCCGGAGTTTACAGGAAATTAAGTGCGACCACACCCACTTTAGCGCGTCCCAGCGCACCTTTCAAGTACCTGCTCTCTGGAGGTGAAAATTCCTTGATGCGGTGTAACGATAGTGAGTGCGGGGCTCTCCTCGCTTCTGTTTGTTGTTTTTTTGGCTCCCAACCCTTTAAGAGCTACTTAAGAGACTGGAATGTTGCCACGGCAAGAGCGAGAGGCAGAACGGAGATGAGCCACGTTCTTTTCTTCCTGTTTTTTCTCCCTCCCCTCACACAGACAGGAGCAAGGAAGTGCGGAAGGGTGGGGACACAGGAAGTGCGACAAGCCCCTAAGATCTCTGGTCCGAATTTAAGTGGCCAGCGGATCTTAGGGGTCGTGTGAAAAGGCCCTTACCCAAGGATTAACCAGAAAATGGGCACCAGGGTATCTTCTGCATTCTCTCTTGATAAATGTTTCTTCAGTTCCAAAGAATGGAGGGTCACAGAAGGGGGTAGAAGGCTTGGGGCTCATAAGTACCTCCTGCTGTCCTCTCTGCCAACTCTCTTCTCTATTTTCATGACCTAGTTTTTCCAGGTAGTGCAATTATGCCTGATTATTTTAATTAGAATGTTAATAAAGGTTTCTCTTGGAGCCAGTTCCACACCGGAGATGCTCCCCTATTGTAATCTAACATTCAGATTATGAGGAGGTGCTTTCCAAGTAGGAAGAAGGAAGCTGTCTTGCTTTTCTTGACCTGGTTCTGATTTCAAGAACAAAGACCTACCACATGTGGTTATTGCTTCAGGTCTGGCTATGAGACTGAGACAGCACTGGTTGCATTGGTAGATGACTTACTCAGGGAAATTGATAGGGGATCTGTGTCCCTTTTGGTTTTACTAGACCTCTCAGCTGCTTTTGACACTATAGACCAGTGATTCTCAACCTTTGTAAAGCTGCCGCCCTTCTATGGAGCAGAAAATTTTTCAATGCTCCCCTTTGTGAAAATCCTGTAATTTAGGGTATGGGGGAGGGGGTTACTGAATTATAAAAGGCAAAATGTTTAAGTAATTATCAAATTTGTTTGATTTAACTTGATACTTTTGCCGTGGAAAGTAATTGCATTCCTTTTTAATAAAATTAAAATGACTAATGCAAAAACTGCTTAAATGCTCTTTTATGTAAATACGTTTATTTCAAAATGCTATGAATACATACTTTAATGCTCTGATTTATCTTTTATTTTATTTTATTTTGAAAAGGCTTTTATGTTTAAAATTGGTTAATTTGAACTTCCTGCTCTGAACCAGCCCTCTCCAATTGGCTGGTCAGAGCACATGGGCAAAGCAAAGATGGCAATGCCTCGTTGGCCATTTTTGTTTGTTTGTTTGTTTTCACCACCTCTTTTCGGTGGTGAAAACTTTATAAGACTAAAACATGCCCATCGCCCCCCTACTGCCCCAAACATGCCCACCATCCCCCTACCGCCAAAACAAGTTCACTGCTGCTCAGCATCCTCCCACTGCCCACCTGGGGACAGTACCACCCCCGTTGAGAACCAATGCTAGGCATCCTCCTGACTCGTCTCTCTGAAATGGGAATTGAGGGCACTGCATTAAAGTGGCTCCAATCCTTCCTGCAGGAAAGAACGCAGGTAGTGGTATTAGGTGATTCATGTTCAATACCATGGCCGCTGCCCTGTGGAGTCCCCCGGGGTTCTGTTCTGTCCCCTATGTTATTTAGAATAGAATAGAATAGAGTTTTATTGTCATTATGCATATGCAAGATATGCACAACAAAATTAGAGTGCTGTTCCACAACACACTCTAAACAAGGAACCATACAAAACACAAAAAACACCATACAATATATTAAAAACTCTTAAAATTGCTTGCAAAAATTTAAAACACTACTTAAAAACTGATTAGGATGGTGCTAAAACTGTCGCATTTAACTTGGATACCGCTCTGGGATAAAAACTGTTCTTTAGTCTATTTGTCCTTGACCTAAGAGTCCTATATCTCCTGCCAGACGGCAGCAGTTGAAAAAATTGGTGGCCAGGATGCGAAGGGTCTCTCAGAATTCTAGATGTCTTCCTTGAGCATCTGGAGTTGTATAGTCCTTCCAAAGGAGGAAGAGGATAGCCCACTATCCTCTCAGCAGTGTTTATAACCTTCTGGAGCGCCCTTCTATCTACCACTGTGCAACTGGCGAACCAGACACAGAGGCAGTAAGTGATGGTGCTTTCTATAAAGCCCCGGTAGAAGGTTACCAACAGTTTCTTAGACAGTTGTTCCCTCCTGAGAAGTCTCAGAAGATATAGTCTCTGTTAGGCCTTCTTAACCAGCGCTTCAGTGTTGGCACTCCAGGCCAAATCCTCCTGTAGAATGACTCCTAAAAAACTACTGTCCATCACCCGCTCTACACAAACTCCATCAATAGTCAAGGGCTGAGTGTCTGGTTTCCTTTTTTGGTAGTCCACTATAAGCTCTTTGGTCTTATTGATATTTATTATCAGATTGTTAGTTCTGCACCACCGTAGCAGCCGATGCACCTCCTCTCGGTAGGCGGACTCATCTCCACCAGAGATGAGTCCCACTATTGTTGTGTCATTGGCAAACTTGATTATTTTATTTTCAGGATGAGTGTGAGTGCAGTCAGAGGTGTAAATACTAAACAATAGTGGGCTCAGCACACAGCCCTGTGGAGTGCCCGTGTTGAGAGTGAGGGCTGACGACATATGGTCCCCTAATCTGACCCTCTGTGAGCGATTTGATAAGAAATCCATGATCCAGGCACAGATGGAATTACAGAAACCAAGGTCCTTAAGTTTGGATATCAGCTTGTGAGGTATAATTGTATTGAAAGCAGAGCTAAAGTCCACGAAGAGCGCCCTTACATAGGTCCCCCGCAGCTCCAGATGGGTAAGAGCAGTGTGCAAGGTGATATCTATAGCATCTTCCGTGGATCTATTTGCTCTGTAAGCAAACTGATATTTATCAAACGTGCCTGGGAGGCAAGAGATAATATGCTGGTGGACTAATCATTCCAGACACTTCATTACAATGGAGGTAAGTGCCACAGGTCTATAATCATTTAAGCTGTTAATCGATGGCTTCTTTGGCAGTGGAACAATAATGGAGGCCTTCAGACAAGATGGAATAGTTGACTGGGCTAAAGACCGATTGAAAATTTCAGTAAAAACTCCAGCCAACTGGTCTGCGCACTCCCTAATCACCCAACCAGAAATGCCATCAGGTCCTGCAGCTTTCCTTGGGTTCACAGTTTTCAAGATGTTTCTCACTTCCCATGTCTCAACAAGAAGGAAGGGGCTAAACTGTGCTGATGGCTGTAATGTAAATACCTCTGTTTGTTCTGTCTCAAATCTAGCAAAAAAATTGTTCAGTTCTTCAGCCAAAGAAGCATTTCCAGCAGAACGGGCAGCATGATTAGATCTATAACTAGTGATTTGCTGAACCCCTTGCCACATTTGCCTCACATTATTATTACTGTAAAAACAAGCCTCAATCTTCTTCTTATAATCCACCTTTGCTTTTTTAATGCCTCTTCTCAAATCTTAACATCTATATGAAACCACTGGGGGAGATCATCAGAGCTTTTGGGGTTAAGTGCCTCCAGTATGCCGATGATACCCAGCTGTACCTCTTGTCACCTCTGGATTCTAAAGGAGCTACTATCTCAACTTTACATGAGTGTTTAGCTGGTTGAGGATGAATAAAATGAAACTAAACCCAGACAAGACAGAGGTACTTCTGGTGTGTCGTGTCATGAGTAACTTCCACATTAACTGTTTCATATTCCTCAGCATTATGAGGTTTGCAGCAAAAGTGCTTGCGGTAATAACCAGAAAATCCCTACAAGAACCCCCTAGAACTCCTTAAATTAAGCTTCACAGACAGGTTATCCTACTAGTTCCCCATGCCTGCAGAGACAACAATCCTCTATGCAAAAAATAGTCCATATTATTGTTCTTTTTGTAGTCCCAAATCAGGATCCCTAGCCCAACATAAAAAAGACCCTAACAAACTGGGGAGGGAAGTGAGCAAAACTGTGCCCTATTGTTGTTCCTTCTTTCCTGTCACCAGACTCTCTATCACTGCCAGCCATCTTTGGTAGACAGATAACAGTGAAATGAAAGCTCAGCGCAGAGCATAGATAGAATTGCTCACTAGTTGCTGATGTTTATCAAATCTTTTCAGTGAATCAAACAAGCTTGCTGTGTAAATTCGGAGGTAAGCGATAGCAAACATGCAGCAATGCCTTTGCGGTCACAGGGTTTTGTCTTAGTATAGCATTTTGAGAACTAAAGCCAGATGAGAACAACAGGTGGAAGGTTTAGGGTGAATTTTCTTTTGCAAGTTCTTGATTCTTAAATGGCTTTTGAATCTTGAAAAATCACAGAATTGTAGAAACACAAGTTTCACAAGAGTCCTTAGAATTTCCATATTCAATATTTTGAAAGGGTGATAGAACCTTACATGAAGACCATTACAGAGATAATGTAGTGGTAGATTGTCACAAACGGTACCTAACTTTCCTTTTTCTAGACTCATACATCCCCTATCAACTTTCTCGGTCAGCGCAAATATACAGTAAAGAGGAGAATGAAAGTTTCCACCTTCATTTTAAACTAACCACAGCCTGGCATGTTATCAAAACCCTTAAGCTATAGTTAATTTTAACAAAAGTTAATGAAACCAAGCTACTTTAATTATCTATTATTAGATATTGATTTGTTTCCACTAACAAACTTTAAGATTAACCACAGGTTTGAGTTTTGGATAAGTAGGTTTGGATGATGTAACAGGCTATGGATAGTTAATCATTGAAACAAACAAACATATATAAAAACAAATATATATATATACTGCCGGATTTTCCCAAATGGGAACTCAGGGCAGTTAACACCTCATAACACACATGATATACACACATTAGCATATATGGGCCGCTACCAGTGGCACAAAAAAATGAGGTGGGGAAAGCACAGACATTCGATCTTCCTATGAATGTGTTCTGATGTCGCAACTTTTCTGTATTGGTTCAAGTGATCCCACATCTGAACCAAAACAAATGGTAAAAAAAAAAATGCCCCACGAGCAGTAGCAAAACGATGGATTAGGGCTTGGTGGGAGAAACTAGGGCAATTCCTTTTGAGACATGAGGTCAAAGGAAAAATGTGAGTCTATCCTGGAGCATTTCTCATTTGTTTTTATCAATGCCATTGCCCTCTTAGACAAATATATTGGTTTATTGACAGCGATCACTTCTATTATCTAAATAGATAAGTATTCAACTTCTCTTATGAACACCAATAGATGGATATGAGTTTCCCATTTGATGTGTATAAGTCCCTGTTTGAAACAGTTCCAGTATCTGAACAGGATGAACCTTGGTCAGATCTTCCGAGGCTATTCTTATGGCCAAGGAGCTTCATACATTACTATCCAACATCTCCCTCATCTATTTTATCTATTTATTGAATTATTATTTTTAACACACATGGTCCTCTTTCCTGAGCCCACACACTGTTCCCCCAAACACAACAGCTCTGTAAAAGTAGCATTACAAATAAGGAGCCCAGACCACTGTGCTTGTGGGCAAAAGAATTAGGAATTATGGAACACACCCTGTCAAGGAAACTGGCATGAGGAGCACAACAACAGAAGATGGAAATTCCTCTGAGCAGCCAGTCACCTCAAAAGAAAGATTCCAGTGGCGCCTCAGCTATGTTAATAGATTTATATAAGCTTGCTAGCGAGAATTCCATTACAATTTATCCATGTAGAATTTGAGCCATGTGGCGCAAGCATCCTCCAGACAGAAAGCTGTCTGTAGTTATACTATAATCACATCAAAAAGTCCAGTCATATCCCAGGCCCATGTGTGGAGAAATTTACATTCAGATATTATTATTTTCTTTAAGAAAACTTCGCCTCTCCCAAAAAGAAAAGAAAAACTGCATCAAAAATTGAAAGACATCTGTTATGTCTGACTGAATTGAGAGTTTGCCTGGATAGATAGTCCACATTTAATACATGGTTATGGAACTAGTAGTTTTACTGTCAGATCATGGAAACAGTATATTACACACATATCCTGCACTGTCCACTGTTTGCATGCTTAGGTACAAACCTATATCTGTCTTAAGAAAACTATTTTGAGACCTACTCTGTATTGATGTGATCACAAAAACATCTGCTGCTCAATTAAATGTCCTGCACTTTGTTGAATACTAGAGAATCTTAGGACCATTTTTAACTTCACATGCCTGCTAACATTAAGATTTACATTCATATCTTTAGACAACAATCTGTGCATACTTACATGGGAGTGAGTCCCAATGAATTTAATGGAGCATACAATTAAAATTACTGTTGCTCAACTATTAATGATCTAGACAACTCAAATTCAAAATGTTTTGAGTTTCATCACATTTAGCCAAGGAGACTACAAGTAATAACAGCTATAACACCTCCCCGCTTAAGGTCAAACTGCATCTCTCGAGTTTTTATGAGACTACCAAGACATTTGATTTCCTTTCATTACATAGGAAAAAAGCAATACTACCCATTATGTTTGGTTAAACCCAAGGAAACGTTTATGTTCATAACAATGTCAAGAAACCTTACCTTAGTGGTGTTTGGGTCTAGGATTAAACAAAGTCCAGTTGAACTAAGCAAACTGTATTTTTGAATGAATATAGAGAGGCTTATACAGTGGTACCTTGTATAAAGGAATTAATTTGTTCCAAATGAAATTCTGTTAAGCAAATTTTCCTTTGTACACATTTACCATAGGAATGCATTGAAAATGGATTAATCCCTAATCATGACTGTTTTTCTGTTGTACAAATGCATCCCTTAGGCAGTTCTGTTAAGGCAGTTAAGCGATTTCCCCCATCTATGGAATTTTTTTTCCTTTAAGCAGATTTTCTGATAAACAAACCACTTGTTATACGAGGGTCCACTGTACTATAAAGTGAGCATATAACCTAGGTAGATCTAGAACCTGATTGGATGATGATACAATCAGGGGGTAATAACATCAAGTACAAATCTAATTAGAAAAAGGATTTGTGGTTTACATTTTTAGTATATAAATCACATTATATACACAAGACTTGCCTTGGACACATTATGGAAACAAATTCAAAAGAAAATGTTTAGAAATGTAAAAACAACAACAGCATGGGATTAGTACAGTTGTATGCTGGAGATGTAATTAGAAAAAATGCAGATTTCATACATATTTGTTGAAATGTAAACATTTGGATCTTATCTAGAAAGAATATAAAATATAAATAAGATCTGTAGCAATTTTTTAGCTCACTGCAGAGTCTTTTGTAGGAAAAAACATAATGCATCTGGTTGCCTACTAATGTATGCATAATTATTGCTTGCAAACCATTGAAAGGCACAATTTATTAACATGCGCTGACAGGCAAAGTTGGCATATCATATGAATGATTAACTCTTACAAATGCCTTGGGAAGGCAGGAATCTCTCAGATGATTGTTGTTGTTGTTTAATTGTGTCAGAAATGCTTATTACACTATGGGCGCTTTTACACGACCCCTAAGATCCGCTGGTCCCTTAAATTCGGACCAGCGATCTTAGGGGTTTGTCGCTCTTCGTGCGTCTCCACGCTGGCTGCTGGCTGCGTGAGGGAGGGAGGAAAAAAAAGGACAAAAGAAGAAAACCTTACCTCCCCGGTGCCGGTGGGAGCTGCCGGGTGAGCCGCCGGTGACTTCCTGGTTGCTCTTAAAGGGGCGGGAGGCAAAGAACAAAAACAAAAAGAAGCGCGGAGAGCCCAGCACATCCGCATTAAATATTTTTCACCATCAAAGAGCAGGTACAAGAAAAGTGCAGCTGGGTCGCGCTTAGGTGGGCGGGGTCGCACTTAAATGTCTGCAAACTCCGGACCTGGTGGGGAAACATTTTTAAGGTCCGGAGCTTGCAGCCCTTTGCCGCGGAGCTTAGGGGTCGTGTATAAACGCCCTATGTTAATAACTGTGCAGGAATTGATTTTGTTCCTCTTTTATTGTGTTACTTTACCATGCATTTCTCAATTAAATTAGGGGAAGTAGCTGAAGGTTAAATATGCTTTTAGTGCTCCCTGGAATAGACCCACTGACACTCATGGTGCTTTCAGAAGTTATCTCAGAGCCTTTTCACACCACCCCTAAGATCCCCTGGCCACTTAAATTCAGACCAGAGATCTTAGGGGTTTGTCGCTGTTCCTGCATTCCCACCCACTCCGCACTCCTGGCTGCTGACTGCGTGAGGGGAGGGAGAAAAAACAGGAAGAGACGTGGCTCACCTCCGTTCTGCCTCTTGCTCTTGCCGCGGCAACATTCCAGTCTCTTAAGTAGCTCTTAAAGGGGCGGGAGCCAAAAAACAACAAACAGAAGCGAGGAGAGCCCCGCACACACTATCGTTACACCGCATCAAAGAATTTTCACCTCCAGAGAGCAGGTACTTGAAATGTGCGCTCGGACGCGCTAAAGTGGGCTTGGTCGCACTTAATTTCCTGTAAACTCCGGAGCTGGTGTGGAAACATTTTTAAGCTCCGGAGCTGGGAGCCATTTGTCCCAGTGTTTAGGGGTCGTGTATAAACGCCCAGTCACACTGATGTCAGCAGGTCTACTCTCAGTTGCACTAACACTGGATTTAGCACTGAATTTTCTGCAATGAATTTTTCAGTATTATTGTATGTCGTTTGCATCTTCCAAATAGTGCCACAGTAGCTATGCAAGATCATTTGCCTTCGTTGGTACAAACATCTAATCTCAATATCAGCAGCAGTTTTGCACTTATTTCTTGACCTATATCAAGTATGGCTTCAGTCCCCAAGTTTGCTACAATACTAGCTGCCCATTTGCACCCTTAGCAGCTGTTCTTATCATTCCTTTGGCACCAATTTTGCCTTTGGTGCCTTTCTCAATCCACAGTGCTGACTGCTTCTCTCTCAGCTAACCAGCCACCATCACATCTGCTGCCACCTCACCCCCATCCATCTTTCCCCTAGTTGCCAAGGTGGTGGTAAAGATTCATAAAGGCACTGCTAATGTGGTTTTATTGTGCCTTAATGACCATGCTTTACCACTGTGTTGCTACTGTCCTACAACAGATTCCTCAAGCTCCCATTGTAACCCACCTTTGTTACCAAGTGCGGCAATTACTATACAGAGCCCCCAGTCATTTCATGGACGATTGGCCTGTACACGCCTTTTTTTATATATTAAAGAATTTTATTGATTTTAAAGGAAAAAGGAAGGGGGACGTGGGGAGAAGGGATGAGGAATACAATATAAAAAGTTACATTGAATCTATCAAGTCAAAAATAATGATTATACATGTCGAAATCAGATAACATATCCGATTACTAGTAAATTTACTACTTCTTGCCATCTTCTTTTGGAGATCTCTTCGTAGTCTCCTTTCAAATATCCGTAGAGTCTGTCAATTTCGATACATTCTCTTATCTTTTCACAGAAGTTTATCTCGGTTGGCGCTTCAGGTTGTTTCCAAAATTCTGCATGCAATATCCTTGCTGTAACTATTACATAATGGAGTACATAGTTTTGATCATAGGAACTATTTATATCCACTATATTCAATATATATTCATTACATTCTTTTATTTTCGCTGCCACCATTCAGGGAAGCTACTCTAAGCATATTTTACACTCAAGTTCTGTCCTTTACTTTCCTCAAACCTCTCTCATCTGTCTCATTGCTTAACTCTTTTCTCTTAACTGTTCCCTATCTAATTTCACAAACCTCAGGTTGAACTTTTTAAGCACTTGGGCTCCGCCTCCACACTCCTTATTTGGTCATAAGCGTTAACCCCTTTCTTACACCCTCCTGTATAGCCACTTTAGCCATTAAAAGGGTAAGCACCACACAGAGAGACAACAGGATGCACACATTCATTGTCCCTTGGGCAATATCCCTACAGAGGTTCACGGGTCCTTAATATTTCAGAGAAATCTGTATTGTTAAGTCCTATGCACAGAAATACAGCATATTTCCTTTTTGTTAAATCTTTGTTATACCAGTATGTGACTCTGTCCCCACTGTGCCTTGTTTTTGCTTTTGTTTTTACATCTTAAAGAGAAGAGGTTGTCAAGGTCTTGGCCAGCTATTTCAGCATATCAGCCTAACCACAGGCTTGGGGAATCATTGTTCTCCCATCCGCTGGTGAAGAAGTTTCTCAAAATAGTGGACTTGTATGGGGCTGTAGTTAAACCTGAACCTACGTGGGTCGTTTTGCATAGTCATGCCATGGCTCAATGGAAAACTGTCCGTCTGCACCTTCTCATACTAAAGGCAAAGTGTTTGGTGGCAAAAAGTGCTCTACAACCTCACAACAGCCTAGTTTAGTTTTTCTTTCTCCCTGCAGAAAGACTGGAGACACCTTACAAATGATTTTAAAACTGCTAAAACAATTATTGATATGGAGAAATATACACTATTGGAAACAATTTAATTATGTTAAATCAAATTTCAAAATATTTAAGACAATAGACAATGCTCCCCTTAGAACCCCTTCCTCATCAATATATAGTATTTATTTATTTGCCATATTTACGCTTCAGTAAAGACAAGATGCTGTTGAGACTTAGACCTCTTCCTTCTTCTTGAAGTAGTGTCACAGTTTCACTTGAAATAAGATGCAACTCTTGAAATCTCCTTCCCAACTCTATCCAGACAATTTTTGTCCCAGGATATCAATGCAGTGTTTGCCTTTTATATACACTATGCAGCTGCTTTTCAGTGGTCTCAAAGATTTTTTGTTCTATATGATTGAAAAAAGGACTTTTGATCTTCTCACAACTGGCAAAATCCTGTTGTGTAACTCTGAACACAGAGCAGTGCAGAGTGGGCTCTAGAAAGGGTTAATATTTCTGTTGTTCAGTCTTTAAGTCGTATCCGACTCTTCGTGACCCCATGGACTAGAGCACGCCAGGCCTTCCAGTCATTCACTGCGTCCCGGATATTGGTCAAATACATGTTGGTTGCATCGATGACACCGTCCAACCATCTCATTTTCTGCCATCCCCTTTTCCTTTTGCCTTTAGTCTTTCCCAAATTCAGGGACTTTTCCAATGAGTCCTCTCTCCTCATGAGGTGGCCAAGTACTGAAGCCTCAGCTTCAGAATTTGTCCCTCCAGTGAAATTCAGGGTTGATTTCTTTCAGGATGTATAGGTTTGATCTCCTTGCAGTCTAGGGGACTCTCAAGAGTTTGCTCCAGCACCACAGCTCAAAAGCATCAATTCTGCAATCAGCCTTCTTTGTGGTCCAGCTCTTACTTCCATACATCACTACTGGAAAAGCCATAGCTTTGACTATCCGGATCTTTGTCAGCCAAGTGATGTCTCTGCTTAAGATGCTGCCTAATTTTGCCATCACTTTCCTCTCCAAAAGCAAGCGTCTTTTAATTTTGTTGCTGCAGTCACCATCTGCAGTGATCAAGGAGCCCAAAAAAGTAAACTCTGTTGTTGCCTCCATTTCTTCCTCTTCTATTTGCCAGGAGGTGATGGGACCGGTGGCCATGATCTTAGTTTTTTTGATGTTGAGCTTCAGCCCATTTTTAACTCTCCTCTTTCAACCCCATTAAGAGGTTCTTTAATTCCTCCTCACTTTCTGCCATCAGAGTAGTATTATCTGTGTAGCTGAGGTTGTTGATATTTCTTCTGGCAATCTTATTCCAGCTTGTGATTCATCCAGTCCTGCCTTTTGCATTATATACTCTGCATGTAAGTTAAATAGGCAAGGTGACAGTATACAGCCTTGCCATACTCCTTTCCCAGTTTTAAACCAGTCAGTTGTTCCACATCCAGTTCTGACTGTTGCTGCTTGTCCCACATATAGATTTCTTTGGAGATAGATAAGGTGGTCAAGCACTCCTATTCCATGGACAGTAATATACTGTACACTAATTGAACATTTCCTCAACAAACAATTAGGTTGACTAACTTAAGTCCCACTGATTTCTTTAAGTCTTATTTGTCATCAGCACTGCCCAGCCACACTAACTTTCATTTTGGCAAGGAGGAATTGGCAGTGAAGGCCTGGTTTAGCCTAAGAACCTCTAGTTGCAGACCCCTAAAAGGGCATATTTTAACACTAGCTCTCAGTCAGCAATATTCATGTTTATTATGTATAAGTATTTATTCAGTTTAAGTCATCTAAACCTGCACAAGTCACGGAACAAGAGAGTGATTAAAAGTTGCTTCACTGTTTAGCAATTTTAAAGTTTTTTTTGACCTACTTTCTGCGTGTCTGCGGAGTTCATTTTCTTTTATTTACAAGTTCTTCCTGAAACAAACAGTGAAATTAGTGCTGCCATTCCACATACCATTTTGTCTTAAATGTGAAACAGAAGACCCACAGAGTACAGTTGATTGCTACTGGTATTTTGTTTTATTGAAAAGCAGAGTATACAGAAATGCTGTAATTGCAGTGTGCTAGATAGAATGACAGTCTGAACACCGAGTGAGTAATTGTTTTGCAGTTGTAGGGTATACCCCCCAAAAAATTAGAACACATGGTTTATATTTGTTTTAATACTTTTATATAGGTTTCTGCAGTCCAGTTATATACAGAGTTAGCTAGGAATGCTTCAGCTCTCTGAAAATACTGGACTTACACTCACTTGAAGTTTCCTCAGCTGATTTCCTCTTAAAGCTGTGTAATTTCCAGGCTTAAAACTGGGGTACTTCAAGAGCCAGATGCAGGGGAGTGGTACCAGGAGACAGATATCTAGTCTCGTGCGCTCCCAGACGCATTTGGTGGGGCCACTGAGGAAGCTGGACTAGATGGGCCTTTGGCCTGATCCAGCATGGGTGTTCTTATGTTCTTATGTTAAAGCATCAGGGCAATTGGGACCAATGTTCTATTTGTAGAATCATAGAATCATGATATCGGAAGGGGCCTACATGGCTGACAAGTCCGACTCCCTGTTCTATGCTGCAATACAAATTGTTGGCTATCGTTCAGGTGGTTGTCTAAATTTCTCTTGAATTCCTCCAGTGTTGGAGCATTCACCACCTCTTGAGGTAATTGGTTCCACTGACATTCTACTCTAATAGTTAGGATTAGGAAGTCTTTTCCTGATATTCAGCCGAAATTTGGCTCCCTGTAACTTGATCTCATTGTTGCATGTCCTGTACTCTGGGTCGATCAAGAACAGATCCTTCCAGTCCCAACTAAGAGTAAGACGGTTAAATGGATCTTTTTCAAGAGAAAGGCGGGGTAAAAAATATTTTAATAAAAATAAATTAGATTATTAAATCATTTGCTGAATAGTAAATCAAAACTTATGTAAATCTATTTGAGTCAGAGGGTCTGCTGTAGTAGATAGAGATTAACAACAAAATATTGGTCTATGTCTCAGAAGTACCCAGCTTGCCATCTTCCTTCCTGCTTCTGCATTGTTGTTACAAATAATTTGATGGGTCTTTGTGTGTTGTACACCAATTTGTTTGATTTAATTTTAAAGTAAGGGTGGTAAATCCACCAGAGTTGTTCTTCAAAAACGACAGCCAATGGTGCTCATTTGCACTGCTTTTGTCATTGAACTTTGAGCATACAGTACACGACTCTGATTTTACTAGGACTGCTTTTGGTGAAATCCCCCTTTTTTCTTCCTCATTTCCCCCACTGAAAACAGGATTACTTCAAGACATTCGAAAGAGATGTGTTTACTACTCCACCTTGTCTCCTTCAAATGATTTTCTATGGTAAGAAAAAGACAGCATATTAGGAAACAGAAGTTACAAATGGAAGGCTGTGTGCCACTAGATACCGCTTTCACATATGTCCAGTTCAGGAATACTTGTGGTATGAGTGGAGGGTATCTTAACCCAGAACATAGGTGTGAGTCTCCCCTCCTATGGTCCTGTGGACGAGGCAAGACAATAAATACATACTATAAACATCCTTGGAGCAGCACCAGCATAGATCTCCAATAAATTGTACTCTTGGAAGTTTCTTAGTTTGAACTACTAAATTTGGTTGTCATGAATAAACTTAAGGAAAGACTCAGTTTCAGTTGAGCCTTCGGAATACTGTAAATAAGAATGAAATATGTAACTTAACATAGGATAATATTATTTATTTGTAACTTACAGCAGAAACAGAGAGAGGACAGAGAAAAAGAAAACATCAGCTTGACATTGCCATCCCTCCTCTGCAGGTGGTCATTATCTGATTGCCAATTGACTATGCTAATTGTAAACTCTGTTTGATTTCAAGAGGTGTGCACCTGGAAAAAAACACTTGAAGGAGAAGTCTGCCTTAATTTTTTTAAAAAATAATCTTACTAAGAAACAAAAACAGTCCCCCCTACCGCATCTCCTTTCCCCGGAGGGTATAGGATAGGTGTCTGATGGGCATGATGAAATGAGGACGGTCTGTTCCTCCATTAATTCCACTGAATCAAATGGATATACTCTAGTTACAGCCTCCTAGAGCAAAATAAGTTGCAATTAGAGAAAAATCAGTGAGATTTATAGAGGCGTTGACTCACCAAATCCCAGCGGATTCAATGGGCTGACTGTAGTGCAACTTGCTGTACTAAGCTCCAGGATTTCAGCCATATGTTCTGCAGCATTGGGTCATCTTAACATAAGCATCATGGTTCAGACACGGTTATTCCCTCTTTACGAATGAGAAGCCAATGCTAAGAAATATTGACTTGGCCAGGAGCATCCAAGTCTCTCAGCTCCAGTTTTAAGACACACTGCTTACACACCGAACCTGCTATCTTTGTGCTTGTTTGCATTTTCAAATACAATGTACACTTTCCGGGCTTGTGCTTCCCTCAGTACAATATGAGCAAGGACATGAAGTTTTGCCATGTACCTACATTTTGACCAATTTGTTTTTGCTGTCTTATGTTTTGCCTACAAACTAAAATATAAAGCAGTTTACATATTTTTCAAATTCATATACAGTAATACAGTTGTCCCCTACTATATTGCAGTTTATACACTGTGCTCCCGGTATATCATGGGACCGCAGTATATGAAGGCAAGGGCTCCTGGGACAACCTGTGTGGGCCTATTTGGGGCCTCCTGCATTTACCCCAGGCCTGGTGCTGCCCCGAACGGGCCTTTGACAGGCTTCCTGGGTCTGTCAGAGGCCCCAGAAGTGGTTTCCGGCAAACTGGAAGTGCCTTCCGGATTGCCCAAAACCACTTTTGGGGCCTCCAACAGGCCCAGGAAGCCTGTCAGAGGCCCGTTCAGGGTAGCACCAGGCCTAAGTGTAGGAGGCCCCGGGCCAAGCCCTTCCAGTCCCAACCCGACCCAGCATCCGTATATCACAGATTTTCCTTTATCATGGGTGAGGTTGGGTCCCTAACCCCTGCAATACGTGGGGAATTCCTGTATCTTGGTTTAAGAGTAACTTGGTTTAAAAGCATTTTGGAAGGCAAGCAAACATTTCTTCTCATTTTGCCTAGATCAACAAGCAATGTCTTGATATACAAGCACTGGAGCAGGTCACATGATCACAAGTGAGCCAGTGGTGGCTGTCCCTCCCTCCCTCCCTCCCTCCCTCCTTCCACTTGCTGGATTGTGGGTGATTGTCTGGAAGTTCCATCTCAGGCAGAGGGAGGAGAGAGGAATAGAGGTCTTCCTTGCACCAGCCAGGAATATTTGCAAAGGGGAATGCAGGGTAGGGTTTTATCTTTCTTTATATTTATATTTTTATTTTTCAACATTCTTATTTTTTTCAAACCGTTTCCAGTCATGGAATATTCAAGTGTGTATAGAGCTAAAAATGTCACTTTATTATTGCCACACAAAAAAACACAGAGTAAATTCTAGTTGTTAGTCCCAAGCAGAGCAGATTCCATAGCCAGGTACATAAACCATGGTGTTGGACATGGACTTCTAGTCATCTTCTTCCCCCAGAGACCTGAAATGAGGCAAAAGAACCCTCAACATCAAAGGGCAAAGGGTAATATAACTTTAATTCAATCCAGTTCCAATTGGCAAACCTAGTGGACTTACAAAAAAAAATTTTTTTTTACCCCAATCCCAGAATGAACCACATGGGTCCCATACATCAACCCTTTTCTCCACCCCCACCAGGCCAAAAGGGATTTGTATGTCTCCTAGTGCCAAATGGAGCTGGGTAAGGGAATGGTATATGACCCATGTTTCTTTGTTTGAAGAACGGGGGTGTGACTTAAAAAGCAGCTTTTTACAACTGCCCTGCTTGCCTCTTACAAGACTTTTGCCCTGGCTGCAACACCATCTACTGTAGCCATGGATTTTAAGAACATCTAAGAGTCACATCCTGATAAAGCACATCTTTTACCATGTCTGAACTTCTGGGACGTGCTTTGAAGAAGAGTTATGTAAACTCGAAAGCTTGCAATGTTCCTTGTTTTTTTTATTTTTAACAGTGGCCTATAAACGTATCACCTGTAACCTAATTTTGCAATTGTGTTTTTTGATGGCCACACGGCTCAACCCCCTTTCAACTTCTTTTGTGAGTTTTGGCATTGTAAGTATGCGGTCTGCGGGACCCCAGAAGGAATCATATGAGTTTCCATTATTTCTTATGGGGAAATTTGCTTTGATGTAAGAGTGTTTTGGTTTACAAGCATGTTTCCGAAATGAATTATGCTCGTAAAACCAAGGTAATACAGTATGTGTATACACAGGCATGCATGTAAACTAGAAAACAAGATTTGCCGATAGCAGCATTTCAGCAAGGACACCGTTGGATCGTTTAAACTTTGTTTGAGGTTTTAAAACATACTTAAAATAAAAGCCAATGAGTGTGGTTTTCTTAGAAGCCTACAGCAACTCTCGTGCAGAAGTTTCATACTCTGTGACAACCAAAAATGGCAACTTGAAACAAACATGTAAATGGCATATTTTTTCATTTGAAAAACAGTAAAGCAAGCTGTCTTTTATTAAAAAGAAAAAAGTTGTTGTTGTTGTTATACTGTAGTTTCCTAATTATCAGCCTAGAAATTGTTTTGGAGACTGTACTCTGAATGCCTTGCTACTGTATTTTCCCACAGTAAGATCTGAGTGTTGGTCCTTTGTCGCAAGAATAAAACTGTTTCCATGCATGATGAGGGTAGGTAGATGGAGGTAGAAATTGGAAGACAAAGAGCTAAATTATGTCCACCTCTGAATAGACCTTATATAACCTGTTTTATATTCTCATCCAGCAACCCCAGTAGCCAACAACCAATTTGGACAGCAGGC
This sequence comes from Phrynocephalus versicolor, assembly GCA_023846285.1. NCBI lineage: Eukaryota > Metazoa > Chordata > Lepidosauria > Squamata > Agamidae > Phrynocephalus > Phrynocephalus versicolor. Next base: position 60,663,361 of record JAHTLZ010000330.1, read on the forward strand.
ATATCCAAACTTCGGCCCTCCTGATGTTTTGGGCCACAACTCCCAGAGTTCTAAGCTTAGATTGCCAATGACAAAGGACTGTGGGAATTGCGGTTCAAAACATCTGGAGGGCCGAACTTTGGACATCCCTGCAATACAGGCATATGAGAGGGATGATGGGGAGGGGGGGACAGGGTGCCCAATCATTTCTCTGCACCCAGCATAGATACCAAACAGACTGACCAATGAAGAACATTTCCTTCATCTTTCTAGGAATAGGAATCTTTATTGTCATTGCCCCCTTGCAGGAACAACGAAATTTTGTGGTTACTATATAAAACTCATTTACAGCATTTCACATAGATTTAAAAACAGGTTCAACATATAATATGACATATAAAATGACTAAAATATGACATATAAAATAAGCTGACTTCAAAGTCCAGGATTTCCGTTTAAGGCCAATATTGCTCTAAAAAAGAAGCTATTTCTGAGATGGTTTGTTCTTGCCCTCAGTACTCCATATCTCCGTCCCGATGGCAGCAACTTGAAGAGGCGATGACCAGGATGTGATGGATCTCTTAATATATCTAATGCTTTACAGTGGCACCTGGTAGTATAAATTTGTTCTAGGGTGGGGAGTGAACAGCCCACAATACTCTCTGCAATTCTTATGATTCTGTGCAACACTGTCTTATCCAGGTGGGTACAACTTCCATACCACACACATAACCCGTAAGTAAGCACACTCTCAATTGCACAATGATAGAAGGCTAGCAGCAGCTTTTGTGGAAGATGGTTTTTCCTTAAAGTTCTCAAGAAAAATAGTCTCTGCTGAGCCTTCTTTGCAAGCCCCCTTGTGTTGACACTCCAGGACAGATCCTCCTGTAACTCACTGCCCAAAAATCTAAAACCTGCTGGTTTCCAGGAGGATTTAAAAAAAAAAGGTGTGTGCTAGTACCCTTTTTGTGGGCTTAGTTTACCTGGCTTTTTCTGCTCTTTCCATAGGTGAGCCGCCCCCACCCTAGTGATCATTCGCTGCTAATCATCGTCATGCTTGGAGGAGTGACAGTATCGGAAGCCAAAATGGTGAAGGACCTGGTAGCGGCGTCCAAACCTGGAGTGCAGGTACAAAAGTCTCAAGTGAAGTGATCGTTCTGTAAGAGTGAAAAGAACATTTCCTCTGACTTGATGCAAATCTATCAAATTCAGCGTGGGTGTGATGTTAATATCTTTCTGAAGTTGCAAATGCGTATTTAAGGGCTTAAATGGGAAGGAGCCAAAGCAACCAGTGGGAAGATTTGGGGGAGAAATAGCCTATTGTTACAATGTAGAGTCTGTTACAAAGTACTGCAGTAGTGATTTGATATAGGAGAAACAGGGACATTAGAAATATGCAGTCTTAGCAGGGTCTAGCAGTAGCCAGTGTCTATTTATCTAGAGCAGACATGTCCAAAGTCAGGCCCGGGGGCCAAATGTGGCCTGTTTTCAAATTTCAAGCGGCCCGCGGCCTCTTCTTCCCACTGGCTCAGGCTGTCCGTCATCCCTGCCAGCTGACCCCTCCCCAGACTGGATGGAGACATCAGCTTGCAGTTTTATGGTTTGCCTGCCCTCCCTGCCCCTGTCCATCCCCCCAGCCACCTGCCTAGCCTACCCATCCCCAGCTCCGTTACTGCAGCGTCCTCCCCGCCTCCTTGCATGTTACAGGGACTTGTCCAAAGTCCAGTCCGGAGACCAAATGTTGCTGAATGGTCGGCCCCTACACATTTTCACCTCACCAAATCTGGCCCTCCTTGCAAAAAAAAAAAAATGGACACCCCTGATCTAGAGGCCTGGATTTGAGAGGGCCTCAAGGTCCATGAAAAGAGGGTTTGATGTCAAACAGTTTCCTTTTAGAATCTTCCTACCTTTTTTGAGTAATGGTGCCATGGGGCAGAATATTGGGGTGGGTATTTAACTCAACAGTCAGCAGGATAAGCAGTGAGGTGCATCAAATGAGGAGGTGTTTTATTGTACCTCCTGTTATTGGAGAAAAGTGGTATAAATCAGATCAACTAATAAATAATATCAGTGCTATTAGTGACAGACTAATTTAGCTTAAAGAAAGAACTTGCATCAGTTTTCCTCAAAGTTTCATCAGGGGTCCAGCCTCCCCCCCCCACTTATGCCAAACCCCATAGTTCATAAATAGCACGTTTGTCCCCCACAAATGGAATGCAAACACTGCTATCGTAAATCAGGCAGATGAAATGTTTGATTAGGGAAAATGTTAGAAGGAGGGGTAGCGCAGGATTATCCCAAGCCCCTATAGGGCAGGAGAGGCAATCTTTTCCCTCTTAATGGCATTCTTGAGTTAAGAGCTCATTTAATCATTCCTAAGACTGAAATGCCTTTTCTCGCAACACATTTTCATCTTATAACATTTTTTTTGCATTTAACATCTCAATTATCTCCTTAGTGTAGTAAACTAAATGCCTTGCTGTTGGAGGCAGACCCTGAATTTGCAGAACATTGATGGACAAGTTAATCCAGACCCCAAATGTATAGCTGTGGCTTGAAAGATAAGCAGACGTTTAATGACTGGGGAGAGTGAAAACTATGTAGCCAGGCTTTGGGCTTGCTATCTGCAAGGGACTGTGGTTTGACAAGGAGCGACACAGATTCTGGTGTTGCTTTGGTTGTGCTTGACCCCAGCGGCGATGGGTCACCCTGGGAGACAAAAGAATGCAGACCAGATTCAGTGGCTTTTCCCATCGCATACCCTTTGTGTAATGCTGTGACTTTTGGAGGTTAAAAGGCTTTGGGGTGGGAGGGAAAGGGAATCCGGCAGCCAAAAGGGAAAAGAAGTAAGGTTTCACTGATACTTTGTTGTATCAAGTTTCTGAAGTAGTAGGGCTGACCTGGATTCATCTCCGTTTCTGAATACTAACCACCTGCATGGGATTATATTATCAAAGGACCTGGTCTTCTTAAAAACAGTTTATGTGGAGGCTCTCTCAGCCACTTTTAAACATTAGGTTGGTGAAAACTTCAGTCTTGTCATTCCATTCCATTCAAGCAACACCTTGGAGTTCATCCTGCTATTGTCCTTCATAAATAGCAATAGGGTTAGGAACTTAAACATTGGTTTGTTTTCAACACCCTCCAAGGAGCCTGATGGAAGATATCCATCACTCCTAATGACTATTGACAGTGAAACTTGTTTGTGACATTGCTGAATATCTGTGAGCATCTTAATGGAGCACAAGGCCAACCAGCAAAAACAAAACATTAAGGACTGAAAATAATGATACTGTAATGGGAATGAATTCTAAATGAAATAAATGAATGAAAGTGATTTACATTAGACCCACCTTAGGACTTGAGAGTATAATTCTAGATACAGCTACCTGGGACCAGGGAACTCAATAGGACTTACTTCTCAGTAGAAACATGTCAAGTTGCTTGATAAGCAAGTCTAGGTTTCAAGGTGACAAACTTTAATAAAAATTAAAATGTTAGCTGAAAGAATTGAGAACTAACGGCAAACATGAATTTTAGTGCCCATTGTAGTGTATGTATATACAAGTTATTTCTTGTATTGCTGGGGCTGGGGACAGCACATGTTACTTTGTGCAGTAAGAACTTTGGTTTATGAAAATATAACCTATTTTTCATTGAAATGTCTCAAAATGACATGTACATAGAGGTTTTAGGAGTATGCAAAGTTTATTGGTTAATCATTTAAAAGGTTGCTCCCAACCTCTGGTTTCACCTAACTACTGATTGGTAACTACTCAATGCGATGTCTTGCCTTTGGACAGTGTAAACTGACCACAGTGAAGACATTCACAAGGATTCTTTTGTGATTACAATGTTCATAATTGTAATGGGCTTACTTGTAACTGGATTCTGGTCCCTTATCAGCTTTAACTAGGCTGTATTTGCCCCTAAAACCACGTTTTATGCTTTAAAATGCCCAACACCATGACTCTTTGACAAGAATTAGTCCAATACCATATCTATGTATCTCTTTGTCTTCAGGTAATTGTACTCTCTACAACTCTCGTGACACCATATAATATTTTGGAGTTGCTGTTTGCCACCGACCATCTCCACCCAGACATCGGTGTTTGAAGAGCAGATAACTTTGTCAGATATGCTGAGCATCTGCAACCTGAAGAAAACACCAAAATCATGAGTGCTGTCCTTTGAGACTTCAAAAGTGAAAGGTCCTGAAATTACCAATGACTTTGATTGTAACGTTGGGAAAGTTGATTGGATGGTTAGTTGCGGGGAAATTTACCCACCCTCACAAGGGAGCTTGTTTGTTTCTTCTGTGATGTCTGTTCTTCTCAATGCAGTATTGCTATATTTAGCTAAAATCCTTTCTTAGCTTATTTAACTGGTGTTTTCTTACCAGCATCTGCAGAAGAAAAAAATCATTGACTATAACTTCTTTTAGGTGCTATTACTTTTACAGTATAGTATAGAACAGCCACAGGGAAGAAATAGGCCCTTCCATTCATACTGAGTCTTCTTCACTTTCTTTTGCAATCTTCTTCATGCCTGTTGGTTTCCTTGTGCTAAGGGAAGACCATAAGAGAAAATGCAGACTCTGGAGCAATAAATGGCCAGTTAATTTTTAAGTGCAATAACGTCTCTGACAGAGGGTGTGTGTTCACCATCTGATATACATGGAATGTGAATTCCATTACTGGATTAAATAAAAGAGCACTCGTCCAATCACAGGCCAATGCTTTTGAACAAGAAGGACTGGGATGGCATACTAATGAGTTTCTAAAAGGTTTCCACCTGCTACTGGTTCAGGTAGTCAGTCTGCCAGGTAGTATTTAACTTAGTGGTACTGCAGAGAAAAATGAGTACCCCTTAACTGTGCATTCGCATATTAGAGAACTAGATCAATGTGCATGAAAAGCAGAGACTTATAAAAGTATGAAAATACATGTATCTAAAACATAAAAAGATGTGACCACCCTTGTTGTGTCATACAGATGCATTTCAAAGTGTCATGGGCCCCTTCATCTGTTTCAAATAGCTTCACATTACCATGTGTCTCCTGGACGTTACCAGTTTTTGATTCATAAATGCTTCCTGCTTCTTCATGTAGACCATTAGCATAGCAGGAGAAAGGGTTTCATGACATGGTAGTTTTCTGTATGATGAGAACATGAATTCAATGTACTTTGGAGCATTGAAGAAGGTAAAAAAATTGCTATTGAGAAAGAGGAAACCTATGAGAATATCTTGTCAAGCTAGTCCAGGGTTTATTGGATGAAATATGTTTCAATTTACTTCACAATTCTCTCTTCTGTCATAACAAAGAACAGGCTATAATTCCAACAGTTTTAAAGCCAAAGATAGAGAGTAATGTTCTGTTCTTTCTCAGAATGACAAAAGTAGAATAACTCAGCTTAGGAAAAGCAGTGCCTGATAAATCAGACTGACACAAAGAACACACATCTTTTCTGAACTGCATTGTTTAGTTTTCCCCGAAGCAACCCAGGATTTTTTTTTTACTTTTTTCTCTCTACTGAGACAGTTGCAGAACACTGCTAGACTCTATTTACATTATAATCCATTCCAGCAGTTCTGATTGATAAGGAGTTTAATGGGACCACTGGGTTTGGCCTTCTGCAGACTAGACTGCTTTTTTAAAAGGCTTTTAGTTTCACAGCCCCCTGGAAAGATGATCGAAATTTGGCTGTAATCTGACACCTCTGCTAGCAGGAGAGAACAGAGTGTGTTTATGAAACATTACTTAAGAGAAAGCAACACACGGTTTGAGTATGTACTGAGGGGAGTAATCAGTGGATGTGGTGGAGTGTCCGATAAGATAGACAGGTAACAAGCTGACAAACCTATCAGAGCAGATCAAAGTGTTGTTTATTTGGAATGCTTCGGAAGGAGATAGGCAAAATGAGGTAGTCTCCGTGGTTACCACTGTTTCTGTAACTTTCTGTTTATAGATATTTTTAAAGCAAGAATGCAGCTAAGTTGTACCACACGTGCCTTTCTTTTCCACCTTTGTTACAGAGACCAGTTTTCAATTAGAGTGCAGGGTTTTGGAGTCCACCCCAGTGTTTTGAAACTGACATTCGGCTACCCTTATTCAGGCAGATGACCTCCAGCTTTTGTGAACGGTTTTTCCTTGCATTCGTCACCATTGGTCTGTGACGGAGACAGGCCGTGCTTTAATCGGGGCCAGGGATTCAGATTCAAGACCTGGTTCGCGGAATCGATGTGCACTGTGTGCAACTGATACTACCTTCAGTTTGTGCAGAATTCCCCAAGGAGTTGTAACTTTGGAGTTATTATTAGCAATACTCAAGAGATTAGATATACAAGCTGTATTCTTTACTGTGCCAGCAGGAGCAGAAGCATTGGTATATCGAGAACCTGCAACTTCATAGGGAGATCTTCCTCCTTGCTTTCTCAAAGCACCCCAAGATGCTCCAGTGCCTCAAAAAAAGAAAAAAAAAACCCCAACCCACCCTGTTTCAACATACCCCACCCTGCTTGAGCGCAGCACAACAGTGGAATGCCTGTAGTTCCTAAAACAGAACTGCCAGAGGTCTGGGAGGAACGTTCTCGATTTATCAGCAAGCAAGTAGAAAAGGCTTTGAGAAGCAGATACCTTTGCCCAGGAGTTGCTGTAGCTGGGCAAGAACTGACTTGATTTTTGACATCAAAATCTGCCAAGCTACGCCCCTCTTCGGTGCTCCCAAACCCATGTTTACACTCATTAACGGCTTTAGGTTGTTCCCACATTTCATAGGAAACATAGGTCCTACCACCGCCACGTTTTTCAGACACCTTTTGGCAGCCAGATAGAAAACCATGACAACCACAAGAGCATGTTGTTTGATTTAATGCTGAAACAGATTCAAGACTGTGTGCTCCATTTGTTTGGAGTCAATTAAAAAAAAGAATAAATAAGTTACAGCTTGAGGAAAACACACATTGCTGTTTATAAAGTGCACTGGTGTCAGGCTCGTAGCCCTTAACCCCAATCCTGCTGGCTCAGTGTGCCCAGCGTTGGTGATTCATCCTGGTACAATATTACTACAAACAGCAAACTTATGCAACAGTGGATTGTCCCTCAAATCCTAACTGATGATATGGCTCAGCCAAGAAAGATGAGCTTCATACACAAGGGGGGGAGGAACCATACCGGATTGTAACAAGAGGTTGAACCTAAACCAAACATGTTTAGCAGGGGATGCTACAACAACTGTAATCATTTAAAACAAAACAAGGATTTATCTGCAAATAAATTCAGTATGACATCAGGCGCCCAGTCTTTGAATAGCAACTACGATAACCTCTTCAGTTAAAGTAAATGTTATCTGGCTGCAAGAATCACAATGAATAACATTCATAGTACAAAATGTCAAGGAAATTCAGTTAATGAAGCCCTAATGATTCCCCACTGATGTGTTTTGCTTTTATTTTGCTGAGTCAGTACAACACTTGCGCCTCGAAAATGCCGATTTAAAACAATTCAGAGTTCCAGAAAGCTTTCCAAAAGAGTCCAGCCTTTATCCAGTACCAAAAATGTAGGTAACTGATATAAACACAAGAAGTTTCCAACTTATTGAGGTGAAATTCGAAATATACCTTCCTTGTTCCTCTACAGCATTTGAAGTGTCAGAAGTACAAATATTAACATGAACCAAGTTCCACCACAGAACAATGAAACATGATCAGTTTGTCCAGTCAAACATTCCATTTTCAACATGGGAGGATATGCCCTGTCACTTCTTCCAGCCCTTATTCAAGTAATAGTGTTGTTCCTTCATTTCACGCACCATCCCCAGCTATTCAAAACACATTTGAACACTCGCTTGCTCTCTTGCCATTCTTTGGACGCTTTTGATACCAACAGTTAACATCCAAATTTGGGACTGCGGCCTTTCTATGCTAGGAAAGGTAAAACCTCTCTCTCCTGTTGGGTTTGGTCTTTCAGACAGAGGTAACAGTTCTCACTTTGGCCGATAAGGCTTGCTTAAACCTTCTTTTCAGGTCCTGCATGTTGGGTGACTTTGGTCTTGGAATAAGAGAGCTTCTCCTCTTCTCCGGAGTGCTGACAGTTTGCTGCTTGCAAACGTCTTTACACAGGCCGTGGAAGGCATTAAAGACCTCTTTGGAGTTCTCACTGACAGACACTTCATAGAAAGGGCAGCCCAGCATAGTGGCCAGCTGAAGTCCATGCTGGGGTTCTACCTCTTTAATATGGAGGAGGTCTGTTTTGTTGGCTACCACCACCACCGGCACTCGGTTCCCTGGATGCAGCTGCCTGATGCGCTGGTGGAAAAGGCCAAGTAGTTCGTAACTCTTAGAGTCTGTGATTGAAAAAACTATCACAACCGCATCTGCCCAGCGAAGGCACCTATTCAGCTGCTCATTACACTCCAGGCTGTGCCCATGGACCTGCAAAGGGGGAAAAAGGAATTATTTAGCTGCAAAGGAAAAACTCAAGCCTCTATTGGAGGCGTTTGTGTTTTCAAGTTTAATTCACCTCCTTCTCTACTGCTTGTTGATCCAGCTGAACAAAGGGGGGTGGCGGATGAAAACCAGACTACACAAGGTTGTTCTGGCAGGCAACACCAAGGTTTGCATATGCGAGTGGAAAATTGACTCATGTTGTACAGTATCGAGAGAAAGAAAAAGACTTTTGTGGTGCCACAGAATGGGAAATTAACTGGCTAGACAGCGAGTCGGGAGGGAGAACAAAAGTACAAGCTGGAAACGTTAACGCTGGAGCGCTGCCCAGTTCAAAAAGGCAGAATTTGACTTCGCTCCTGCCTACACATTCAAACTTTCCATAATATAATAGTGACTCCTAACAAATTTTAATGAGTGCAGCTGTGGGTACACTGACTGTCCTTTGCTTTTGTATGTGTTTATGAAACTTAAGTTGATTAATCTACAGTCATAAAATTTTCTTTTAGCTTGGCTAGCGCAATAAAAATGAAATGACCCCAAGTTTGCCAATGAACTGCTCCCAGTGCATTAGCACAAGTACTGTTTAAGAAAAACAGCGTTTCTCAACAAAACGGCTGTTTCTTCAAGTGGCCCAAGAGCTAGCTGAAATTGTGGCTTGTTTTCTTTTGCTGTCAAGATACTATATACAGACCATTTTTCAAGCACAGACTGTTTACAACGCTAGTTATTAGCAACAAAAGACTCTTTAGTACAGCTGGCATAATCCCATTACCTCCACCCCACTACCTCAAGGCGGGGCTGTTTTTAACAAACATAACTGTGCGCCAGTCCTGAAGGCAGTCCTCAAAATGGAAGCTTCCCTTTTTTACATTGTAAGAAGCCAAGAAAAACAACTCACCTGTACTCCTGGGGTGTCTTGGACCTGAATTGCAAACATCTCTCCATCAATTTCAATCTGTCTGCTGTAAAGATTGCCTGATAATTAAAAAAAAATACCTGCTCACACGAAGTTCAGAAAGTCGTCTTTTGACATGCACTGTAAATGGAAATGTTTTAACGTCAGCCAAGTTTATTGACTGTCTTTTGGTTGTCTACGTGGATAAGAGAGCTACCACTTGGGTTGCCTTGAAAATGCTGGGGATGTTCATCTGTGCTGGCTTTATTGAGCAAAACGTATATCCACCAGAGGAAACAAGACTAGCAGCACTAGGCACATCTGCTCAGTAGCAGATGTTCATTGAACTCAATGTGACCTCCCCCAAATACATTTGTATAGGATTGCAACCTATGTGAAATATGGCTATCTGAACTGACTCCTAAAAGCAAGAACTCAGGAACAGTGCGTGTACATCATCTGCGTGCTTGCTTGTGAATTTCTGCTTTGTATGGGAAGCCACAGCTAGCGATGCCTGAAGAGATAAGCCATTGTCTGCTTGTGAAAGGACATCAACGATGAGGCCAGTGTGGGCTCCTGTCGCAGGGAGTGCCAGAGACCCTGGAGGAGCAGTCAACAGAGAAGTCCCTTCTCCTGTTTTTCCACCAAAAGCACTTGGGAAAGTGGTGGGCCCAAAATACCTCCCCTGAGTATCTTAACACCCAGGCAGGCTCATAAAGGAGATGTGATCCTTGAAATAGCTTGAACTCATGCTGTTTGGGCTTTATATTCTAAAAACTACCCACTTTTAGCATGTACCCAGAGCATGCCTTTCCTTTTACAGTGTAGGATTCTGCTAGCAAGTCAACACTTCCCTCAAAATGAACTTGTGCAAATATCTTCAAACTGTGCCCCTCCCCCCCCCCACCAACTGTATTTTGCAGGTGGGAAGACAGTGGCAGATCTTCTCTGTCCCCATTAAGTGCTCAAACTGACACAAAGGCTTCTGGGGATTAAAGGCAAAAAAAGGGGGAATGTTTCCCTTCTCTGCTCCACTTGCATTGCTGCAGATGTATGGGAAAAGGTTCATCTTCCTCATGAGCATTCTCTGGCTCTGAGTTCAAATGTACTGACATAAATGCCTTCAAATCTGATTAGACAGAGATAGGCTGGACTTTGGTTGCACGGCCCCAGAAAATATTTCACTGCACTGATGTGTGTGTGGCAAAGAAACAAAAGACTTGCAGAGTCAAAGAACTTGAGAGACTGGCGGCCTCAATTTTGGAATCATGAAAAATAAGACACTACAGTGTTTTTCTCTGAAGATTCTATTAGTGTAGTATTACAACTAACTGTCCATGAGTTCTCTTTGTCTCACTGAAAACATGATTAATGCCCCCCATGGTATGTGTAATCAATCAGAGAGACACGGGGGTTCCAATATTTCAAAGTAAATTCACTGGAAGCAGCACCATTGGTCTAGATTGTATGGGTTGGCTTTTCAAGCGTGAGACACCAAAGGCTCATTAAGAGCCCAACATAACCCAACATCCCTGTGAATATGGCAGAGCAGAAAGTGTCCTTACCTGCATTGCGCTCATAGTCTCCAATGAAGCGCTTTGTGAGAAATCTCACCACCAACGCTGCAATTAAGAAAAACAAACACAGGTTAGGGGGAGAGAGGCATGGGGAGAAGAGGCTAAAACCTGTCAACCCTTTCAGCTCCTTTCGAACCAACCCACAAGACAAATGCTGGACTCAGATGCAAGAAGAACAGCCGTCAACAGCATCAGTTTCTACCAATAACATTTTGCCAGGAGCAGGAACAGATGAAACTTTGGGAAAGGCATGAAAGAGACTCAGAAGTGAATCCAAAGCTCGCCTGGCTGGCTGGCTGGAACATCAAAGCATTTCAGGAAAAGGAAGCCTTGATCTAAGTTCTCAGTGTCCTTTTCACTTTACTTCCCCAGATCAGATGTTGGAGACAACCTTTAGTAACTCACTGATCTAAACCCACACTTAAAAGCAAGCCAAATTTACTGGCAGGATAGCAGAAACCAAGAAAATCCATCGCTGAGTGTTAGCCTTTTAAAGCATCTGATGCCTCACTCTTGACCATGCAGCAGTGGCTGTGTCAAGGGGAGAGGGATGCTATTCCAATAATCCTTCTTCTCCAAACTTTGGGGGTGGGCGTTTGCACATTCTGGTTACACGTTTGAACCCCTATGGTATCGCCATGTTCAGATGGTTTTTCTGGGCACACTGGCTTGCAGGACTGCAGGTTGTCTCTGAAGATCTCGGTGGGTCACCTGCATTTCAACTATCTATCTCCCCATTTATTAATTTAATTTATTTTTACTTAACCTTTCTCTTTCATAAGGACCCACAGTGGGCTATATCATTCAAAGACCTAGTTTAACCTAAAATACTAAATACAAATAGCATAAATGACCAAGCAAATTACTAGATGAAGAAAAGCAACACCCAAAACACCATTCAAACCAGGAAGACATAATAGTCAAACTAAAAATAAAAACCCCACTCAGGCTGCAGGTCATTCAAGCCAAGTTGGCCTGAAGAGAAAGGAAGGACAGGGGCCAGCCCTCTCGTCGCTGGCATCCTTTATAGTCCTATCGCCCCTCATCCCGATCCTGATCGGGTTTTCCGGGGCTTTTCCCCTTCCTCGACCGGCCACTCACCGGTCTTGCCCACGCCGCTGGCTCCGACCACGGCGATCTTGATGAGCCGCGGCCGTCCCGAGCCGCCACTCTCGCCGCCGCCGTGGGTGTTCCCTGCCTGGGGGGGATATTCGGCGATGGTCCCCATGTTCTGGATCAGGCGCATCGCAGCTGCCCTCGGGGAGGCAGGGGAGCAGCGCGGACAGCGGCGGGAGCCCTGCGCAAACCCAACCGAAGCCTCAGGCAACTCGGGTTGTTGCAACCAAGCGCAGCAGCGAAGCGGGCAGGCGAGCGAGGAATCCCGTCCGCACCGTCGTCGTCGTCGTCGCCCGTCGAGAGGAGCCGCACCAACCGCGCCCTCTTCTCCCGCGGTTCTTTTCTCCCAGGGCGCCGCAAGCTCCTCCTCCTGATTGGCGGGGAAGACCCGCCCCCACCCCGTCCGTCCGTCCTCCTGGCGGCCAATGAGGAAGCGTCGCCTACAGCCCCCTCGCCCGCCATTGGCTCCCCCTCTCCCGGGCCGCCCGCCTGGACACCCGCGTGAGCCTCCCCGTGTTGGGGTGCGGGGGGGGGAGCACGGCTCGTTGGACCGGGGCTCGGCTTGGGGGGGGGTGCTTCGTGGGCTGGGGGGGGGCGGGCGGTGGGCGCCAAGGAGGGGTTAAGGGGGGATCCGGGAGGGGCGCCTGGCGGGGCTGTGGTCCGCGGAGGAAACGAGGATGGCCCCGTTGCGCCTGCAAATCATCCATAGGATAGGGGGTGGAGAGGGAGACATACAGGGTAGCTTACCTGGGGGCTAGGGATTCTGGGAGTTGTGGTCTAAAAATAACTTCCAAGACCAGGCACTGGCTGGCAAGTCTCCCACACGCACGCGCGCACACACGAGGGAGCAATTCTCGCGACCTCCCCCCCCCCAAAGAAAAAAGAACATGGGGATCCCGGAGTGACTCAGATAAGGTCGCTGACTCAGGCGGCCTCATGGCCGGGAGCGTGAGCCGCCGGCCGGGCTCCCCCCATCGCGCGTGTCGGCCAACGCTAGCTGGAGCGTGGCTGGAGGCGTCCCCCCCCCCGGGCGAGGCATGTGGCCGCTGCCCCCCGGGATTTATTTCCAGGTGGGCCCGGAGGCCACCAGGCGCCCAAGGGAACGACGCTGGTGGCGGCTCCGGCCAGGACTCTCCACCCACACCCACCCCGTCCCCGCGTGTCTGCGCTTCGTCTCCGCTCCAATTCTTGTTCCAGGGAGCCAGCAAGTGTGAGAAGCCATCTAAAAATAATCCTACTACTGACTCTGTGCCCAATAAGAAAAGTTCTGTCCCCTCAAAAATCGAGCCTAAGATACGGCCAGGCTGGTCTGGCTGGCTGGGGATTCTGGGGTGTGTAGTCCCAGTATTAGCTTTCCCAGGCCATGATAAATCATAGAATAGTGAAATAGGAAGGAGCCTACAAGGCCATCAAGTCCAACGCCCCCCCCCAATACAAATCAAAATAATCTGCCAGGTGGTGGTTGTCCCAATTTCTCTTGAATGCATCCAGTGTCCAGCACTCACCATCTCTTGAAGTAATTGGTTCTAAAGAAGGGCTGCAACTGGATGGTAGTGTGTTTCTCCCTTCACAAAATCCTGTGGGCAGTGGGCAGTCTTTGCGTTCTCCCCTCTGGAAGGGCAGGTAGTCCAGAGTGTCACCTGATCCCACGCCTTAGGGCAGTGATGGTGAACCTTTCAGAGACCAGTTGCCCAAACCGCGGTTCAAAACCCACTAATTTTTCGTGCAAAGTGGCAATACAGCAATTTAACCTGAATACAGGTGGCTCCGAAGGGGCGAGGTCAGGTGCGCACAAAAAGGGCTCCAAGTGCCACCTTTGACACCCGTGCCATAGGTTCACCAACACTGCCTTAGGGTTTGTGCATCTTTCTGTTGGCTGTTTGACCCAACATAGACTTCTTGTCACTTGGACTAAATTGCCTTTTCTTGTCTTGATTCTACTATTAAAAAAAAGTAAAAGGAAGAGAAGGAAAGACAGGTGCTGAAACCCAGAGCAGGTGCCCAGGTGAGAAATTGTTCACCCTATTTGTTAGACCTACCAGCGGCCTCTGAATTGGGTGCTCAGCTATACCTTGGGCAGTTATAGGCTTTCTCAACCAGTGGGTGAGATTGTGTATCATAAGTCATATTTTGTGTTCACCCCAACTTATTACTGGTGCCAAAGAGAGGTGGCTAAAGCCTCCCTGCCTCGTTTCTGGCTTGTTTCTGGGTTTTGTTGCTCTTTCCCTTTTCTTGCTGGCTTCATTTTCAAGCAGTAACTTGAGCAGGGAAGTAAGCTGGGACCAGCTGCAGTAGTTTGAGCTCTTGATAAGTAGTGGTTTAAATAACCCCAAGTTCATAAGTCAGCAACAAATGTGGGTTTGGATTGTTGTTTGTAGATGGTTGACAAACCATACCTTCCTGACTAGGGTGGGTTCACACATCAGAGCAAGTTCGATTTCAGTAAGCCTCATCTGCAGCACACTTAAAAAGCAGCTAAACTACTCTATCCCCAGTGAGATATTGGTTTCGGAAAATTCCCATAAAAAGAAAAGAGTTGCGTTAGAGCGCTCTAGTGGGTTGGTCTCCAAGAACAACAGTGAAATCCAGTGGGTTGAAAGTGATTTGAAAGAAATGTCTCTTATGGGCTGCCTATGCATCCAGCCTTCACTAAAATCTCAGATAGTCTTGTGATGAGTAATGACCTGAATGTGACAGAGAGACATCAGAAACCCATGTAAAGAGAATGAAACCCAAAACCTAGGGTAGATAGTGTTCCTATAGCACACTGTAGCAGCTTCCCTATAGGTTAAATACAAACCCCATCACTCCAAAGTGACCCAGACTAGATGGCTTTCTGTTGCTAATGTAGCTGTAGCCTACTTATTTTGACTGAATCTCTTAATTGTTTGTGATTATGGTGTTCTCTTCTGACAGCTTGTTCTAAACATGGTGTGTAAGAACCATGTGTGGGGATAACAGTGGATTTTGTGGTGGGCTGAAACTCCAGAAAGATTAACAGCAGAACAAAGTGTTGCCACTCAGACTCTCAGATCCATTGCTAAGTGCTTTGCCAGTGACCTTTAAGCATCCATTTCAGCTGCTGAGCCATGTGAATGGACCACGTGTATGTGATGATCCCTCCTGTACGGTTGTGCTTTCTGATTTCCTCCAGCAACCTGTGCAATTCTATGTAAATAAACACAAGGCAAGCAAGTCCTGGGCTGCAGCGGGAAGACCACGTGTGTGCGCCCATGTGCGCGCACATGTGTGTGTGTGTGCTTTTTCTCAGTTTACCCCACTTAAGCTGGCACCGATCAGCTAGCCATGGGGCAAAGCTGCTCACCCAGAGACTCCTGTATTTGCTGCTTTAAGCAGAAAGCAGTCTCATTCAAACAGTCCCAGAACAAAAGGAAGGGAAGCCAAGAATGAAAAGAAATTATATACAAAAGGAAAACAACTTTGCTTTGTACTCAAGGGAGATCAGCTGGTCTGCCTAGTACAAAGTTATTGTGCGAGAGATAGGATCTTCATTATGAGGAGGTCGGATGGGGCGGAGGCCATGCAAAGCACACATACATGAAAGGCAGTTGGCTTCTAGGACAGGCTTAATAGCTGGCTATTTTTCTTCTTCTCTTCAAATAGGCCCACTAATGTTCTGCAGCCACATTAAGATTTCTATCACTTTTTAATGCTTTTGTGGCTTTTCTCCTCTTTCCAATTTTCCTTCTTATGTAACGCACGCAAACTGGGCCAAGGAGTGGCAAAGCGGCTTCTTTTTTTATCTTTTTTATTTTTTTCGTCCACTCAGGGCAGCCCATGTGCCTTCCATATTTATTTGAACTTCTATCCTGCCTTATCTTGCACACGTTTTGAAGACTGCCGTCTGCTCTGTTAGAAGAAAGGATCAAGCTTCAGGGTGAGTGGAAAGTCTCAGACCTGCTGCTAGACCCTCAGAATTGCCATTTTTAAGATTCCTTTATCCTGCCCATCCTTGCAGGAGTTTAGGGATTATGCACAAGCCCTCCGCACCTGAATTTTATTCTCACAACTACCCTGTGGGAGAGAGATTAGGCTAAGAGATCATGACTGATTAAAGCAGCCTGAAATAATATCAAGCAGCAAATGGGGGAGATGGGTGACTGGGAAACATTTGCCTTGCCTACACCAGCAAGACACCTCGACAGCAGCATTAGTGGTGAGAGCAGAAAGTGGCAGGAGTAGATGGGGAGGAGGGCAAACTTCCCTCCCAAAACCTGGAATGGGAAAGGACCAACTGGTTAGAAGTAGGAACCAGTCCAGGTCAGGACCATATCACTAAATCCATTCCACTGCCTTCCATAAAAGCCTACAAGTCGACCATGTTTTCTGGGCAAATCATTGCTAAAGAAAAGGAACAGGTTATCTCACCATGGCATTGTCAGCCCCAGAAGAGCAATCCTTTTGACACATAGCAAAGAAATGGGTGCAGCCTGTTGCCTGTTAGATACATACAGTACTATCGGACTGAGGCTGTTGTTAAAAGGTTGCATCCATGAATAACGATTGAGCAACACTTTCCTAACCCTATGTGACACATCCTATTCCCTACCAGCACCCCATTCCCAAGTGCTTCATTTTTTGCTTCTAGGCAAGAAGAAAGCACACCCACACAATGGCATTTTCTGACCTTTAGGGACCATTCTCAAGAGATTGCAAACTACTACTAGGCGTTTTGTATTTTAATTCACAATTCAATCTTGCCCCCAATATATATTTCAGGCTGTTATCCTATACCGCAGTATCTACAAAGAATCACAAGTACAATTCATGGAGCTTATCTTTGAGTCAACATCTAGGGTACATGTAGATTGGAGGACATAGGAGTATCTTAAAAGGGTTGCAAAGAAGGACATTGGTAAGATGCCTCATCCACTCGGCTTGGGCCCTACTCTGTGCCCATATTTCTACCAGCCGTTGGAATACAACCCTTCCAACCATTCCTTGTTGAGAATCCAGCTCTTTACCCAGCATGTTGGTAGTCTGTGGAACTCCCTGCCACAGGATGTGGTGATGGCATCTGGCCTGGATGACTTCAAAAGGAGACTGGACAGATTCCTGGAGGAAAAGTCCATCACAGGTTACATCTCCAGGCTTAAAACTGGGTTACTTCAAGGGCCAGATACAGAGGAGTGGAATCAGGAATAGTCTCGTTCACTCCCAGACGCATTTGGTGGGGCCATTTGGATACAGGAAGCTGGACTAGATGGGCCTTTGGCCTGATCCAGCATGGCTCTTCTTATGTTCTTATGCAGGATTGCACTATTGGTATTAAGGTGACCAGAAGTCCTCGTTTAGAGAAGATAGTTCTCCATTTAAAGAGCTGCTCTCCGGTTTGGTAATGGGTGTAGGTGGTACTCTAATACACACAGAGACAGACACACATGTGTTTCTCTGGCCAAGCAGGAAAAGTAAGGGCTGTGATTAGTAAAATGTATCTGATCCTCTGTTTCTCATTTTTTCAAAAGTAAAATGGTACTTTCTAAGGGAAAAAACAAAACACACTGCTATAACTACTGATGTATCGGGAAAGATATGGGATGGCATGGCGTTTCTGGATGAATTTCAGCTATGAGGTCACTCCCAAGAGTGCCCATTCTGGAAGCAGCATTCAGACCACATTGCTGGAATACAGTAACTGGTTGTTGCCTAGCTAGATATTTCAACCAAACTACAGTGACCTATTTTTATTTTCTTTCTATAGACACTAATAGTACACTGTGGTAGAACATACAAGGCACAGGCCATTTCTGAGGGTTATTGAACTCTGTGCCTTATTTATTTCATGTACTGGATATCCTATCTTACTCTACGCACGTTCCAAGGTGGTTACATAGTCACAGTCTTGTGCAGAATAGTGAGACTGAAGAGTCGTGTATTTCCGCTTAAATTACAGTAATCCCCCTGTTTATCGTGGGGATTACAGATCTGACTCGACCCGATTACAGATCTGCGTTATGTGGATGCTGGGTCGGGATGGGACTGGGGGAGCCTGTTTGGGGCCTCCTACAATTACCTCAGGCCTGCCGCTGCCCCGAACAAGCCTCCGATGGGCTTCCTCGGCCTGTCAGAGGCCCCAGAAGTGGTTTCTGGCAATCAGGAAGTCACTTCCGGTTTTTCACGAGTGACTTCCGGTTCGCCAGAAACCACTTCTGGGGCCTCCGACAGGCCTGGGAATCCCATCAAAGGACCACTCAGGGCAGCGCCAGGCCTGGGGTAAGCGCAGGAGGCCCCAAACAGGCCCACCCAGCTTGTCCCAGGAGCCCTTGCCTTTGTATACTGTGGCCCCACGATATACTGGGACCCCAATATACGAATCGTAATATAGCGGGGGACGACTGTACAGAAATAGTGTAATTTTGATTATACTTGCATGTATTAGTTTAAATTAGCATACATAGATATTTGTTTTAAAATAAATTAATGAAATTTTAGCTATTTTGTATTTGTCAATTCGTCAGTTCCTTGTCCCTTGCCATCTGTAGTATCTGTCACTTTCCTGGGGGGGGTGTCCTCAAGGGTGCATAACTCAGACATCCAAAACTCAAACTTCACTAAACCTGCAGGTATTGTAGACAAGAGTCATGGGAAGCTTCTCTGAGATTCTGGTTCTTTAGGTACCTGGGAGTTACTTTCCTGGAGGGCCCTCAGATGTCCCAAAACCAAGGCAAATGAGATATCAAATCAGCTACATGAGGTGGGTTGTCTCACTCAAGCATGTGGCAAACTTTTAAAACCAGATCTAAAAATTAAATTTCAAATAGTTCTCTGGGTCCTTATGCCTCATCCTCTAGCTTTGTTTCATTTCTTTGAAACTATGGTTCTGCATGTTAGGGAGAGTTTTTCTGGAAGTTGAGTCATAGCAAGCTGTTTGGATGAACAGCGAAACGTTTCTATCTCTCAAAAAAAAAAAAGTCCAGTAGCCATGACTCAACTTCTAGATAAACTCACCTGGATGACTGAGAATCTTCACAGACAGTTAGGGAGAGTTAGACACACACACAGCATAGCTTCTAGATACCTTTCTGAAATTTGTTGAGCCTTTACTAATGATGTCATCAGCATGTTGCTGTGGTCTTTGCCACTTATAGCATGGGAGCAGGATTCCTGGGAGTGCATTTACAATTCTAATGGTAATGAAATAATAGTGCAAGCCATCCAATAATACTGGATGATAAACCCCTATCACTCCAATAACAGTTAAGTGTGGGCAGACCTTTAGTGAGGCAAATGCTCCAAAAAATCTGATATTTCATTTGGGATACAGTATTCAGTTTCTTCCAACATGTAGCACTTGTTCTCTCACTATTGGCCTCCGAGCAGAAATCAGGAGTGTGCAAGTTGTTCTGCACCAGAGAGGTGAGTAGGTCAGAAAGTACATTGAGCAAAATGCAATCCAGATGGCTCAAAAAAGCAAGCCATTCTATAGTACACAATTGAAGCTGGAAACAAATCAGATCCCTGTCACCACCAAGTGATCAATCAAGGTGAACATTATCTGGGTTTCACAGATCCCCCCCCCAATCAAAGTGCTACTACATACATGGACTAAACAATGGTTCTTCTTTGTATTGACAGACTTAGTAGTGAAAGCAGAGTGTCAATCACTCTTCTGTTATCCATTATGTCTGAGTGTACATATGCAGCCTGTCTCTTTGTGCCTCAAAACAGCACTGCCGACTGTGTTAACGTTTGCACACATGTTCATTTTTTAAGTGGATAACTTCCTCGAATCAGCTATGCTGACAGTGTACTGCCCGCCATACTTTTTAAAACACAGCAATACCTTGGTTTACAAGCATAATTGGTTCCAGAAACATGCTTGTAAACCAAAACACACATCAAAGCAAATTTCCCTATAAGAAATAATGGAAACTCAGATGATTTGTCCTGGGGTCCCATGGTCCACATACTGTACATGCAAAATGCCAAAACTCACAAAAGAAGTCGGCTAGAACTCCATGTCCGCACTATGGTTTAGGTACCTGGCCGTGGAATCTGCTCTGCTTGGGACTAACAACTAGATTTACTGTTGTGTTTGTAATGCCTTTGGAGTGCCCTTCCAACAGAGATCCAATCATTGCAATGATCCAATCATTGCATTTCAGTGGCAATTACTTTTTCATGTTCTCTCAGTAGGACTTAAAGGCTGCCTGAATAGCTTAATGCATTGGGAGTGCCAGGGTTCAGGAGATAAATCATTTCTTCCAGGGGAAGAACCAGCCTAGGTAGCCTTGGGCAGCTGACAGTTCAAAGATTCCCACAAAAGAAGGGGATGGTACCCCTAGGGTAGTGTTGGTGAATCTATGGTGCGGGCGGGTGCCAAAGGTGGCACGTGGAGCCCTTTCTCTGGGCACACAACATCAAGCTCTCATAAATAGCCACAGCACTTCCCCCTCCGCTTGGAGTATGCCACTGCACTCTGCAGGGAGCCGGGTGAAGGGGAGGCAGTGGCTTGTGGACTCATTTGTAGCCCCAATTTACTCTCCAGCCACATCACTCATCTGTAGCCCCAATTTACTCACCAGCCAAGTGGTAAACGAGTTACAAACGAGCCCACAAACCACTGCACCCCCTTCGCCCGGCTTTCTGCATAGAGCTGTTGAAATGACTCTGCGCAGACAGCCAGGCTAAGGGGTTTGTGAGTTCCTTTGGAGCCTGTTTACTCCCCAGCCACGCTGCTTTTGGGATGCCGAGAGTGGCTTAGCTGGAGAGTAAATTGGGGCTGTGAATAAGCCCACAAGCTGCCACCACTCCCCCTGGCTTATGGTGTGCTACTCTTTGGGAAAGTGAGGATCAAAGAGCAGGTTTTTTTATTTTCCCGCAGCCACAGCACCTTTGTTATGGCTGTTGGAAATTCTAAAACTTCTTCTTAGATCCTCACTTCCCCAAAGGGTAGCACTCCTGCTCTTCGATCCTTGCCTTTCCGAAGGGTAAAGGGTTCGCCATCACTGTCCTAGGGGATTAGCCTAAACGCCTATCAAGTGCAGTGTTCTGTTCGCTTCATGGCCAGCCAGAGCCTTGTAGCAAGTCCACCAGCAGGACAAGAGAGTAAGTTCATCCTCCCATCGTACTCCAAAACATTAGCTATAGAGAGACATACTGCCTCTGATGCTAGATGAAGTTCAGTATATATCCATTATGACCAGTGTGTAAAAAGTTACTCTTTGGATGACAAGCTTATGGATTCCCCAGCCAGCATGCACAATGACCATGCGGGCCATGAGATTCTTTGGGCTGTGGTCTCAAAAAAAGTACTGTAACTTTCCCAAGCCCTTTAAAACTGGACAAAATGGAGATCTTCACTACTTTTTGTGGCAATCAATCCCAGCATTTAATTACATATTGTGAGGGAAAGTATGTCTCTTTGTCTTAAATATCCCAGACATTTAGCTTTAGTAGATCATTGTCAGTTTTTGTATTATGAGAGAGGTAGACAAGTTTTTTTCCTTATCCACTTTTTCCATACCATGCATAATTTTATACATAGTTATCATGTCTCCCCTTGTTCACAATTTTCCTAAGCTTAGGAACTCAAGCTTTTATCATCTTTTCTCACAAGGAAAAGACCCTCTGGGTCACTCCAGTTACTTTTTTCTGAATCAATGTCATGTCCTTCTCCTAGGACTGTGTTGGTAAACCTATGGCACGGGTGCCAAAGGTGGCACTCAAAGCCCTTTCTGTGAGCACCCAACATTGCCTCCTTCACAGCCACCTCTATTCAGCTTAAATCGATGTATTGGCACTTTGCGAAAAATTAGTGGGTTTTGAATCGCAGTTTGGGCATTCGGTCTCTAAAAGGTCCTCCATCACTGTTCCAGAGCAATGCTTCTCAATCTTTTTAAGAAGCATTTTTAAGAAGCATTCTCTTCAACAAATCCTTCCATAAATGTGACGCAGTAGTCCGTTGCAGAGACAAGTTTTGAAAAAATGAGAATAAAAGACATGAGTCATATATTCTCTTACAGCTTGAAGAAAAGCACTCGTTTTCTATGTAAAGACCAGAGTCTGTGCAAAAATAGCAGTAACACTTGAAAGAATCTCGCCCCTGGAGGAACTGCAGATTCCAAACACCAGAAATACAAAGGTCGGAATGCAGGGTCATCTCTGTAGAGAATATGGCGTGAAAGCCCACATTTCCATCTGGAATGTAAATCTAGCCATTCCCAAATGCACTTGATGGCAGCAATCCTATTTAGTCCTAGAAGGAAAACTTGGAAACTTAGTGGGTCTTACTTCTGGTTAGACGTAGGAAAAAAAATGTACTACCTGTGAGTCAAAGTATGCCTTTTCTCTTGGTAGCTTTATACTCTTTTCACTTTTTGTTGTGTCTATCATGTCTCCCTAAGAACTTGGAAATTTGTGTTTGACATTGATTTTAATATGTATCAAGCAGCTGAAAAATGAATCCAGTGCTTGGTTTAGTGGGTTGGCCATTTTGTGCATAATAAATTCCAGTAAGTCCACAGACATCTGCTATAAGCCGTCAAGGCCATTCACCCCCCACCCCTCAGCCACTCGGACCACTCCCTGGGCTCTGCACAGCACAGGGGTCCATTCCGCTGCAGCAGTGCAGCAGTTGTCCCTGGCACTCCGACCTGCTCTCCCCACCTTCACACACAGCTGACCACTCATTGGCTGTGCTTGGAGACTCTTCCTCCTGCCTCCTTGGGTGATTGGTCAGCTTTGCCCGGAAGCGGGAAAAGACAGCTGGGGTACCAACAGCAATGGGAGCACCACTGCAGGGAAAGAACCATGGCAGTGCACAGAGCCCAGTGAGTGGTCCAAGCAGCTAGGGTGTGTGTGTGTGTGAATGGCCATAACTGGCCATCATCATCCTTTCATATATGCAGATGCTGAGAATTAAAGCTAGCATCCATCTAACCCATGCCTTTTTCATCTGTACATCTTAAAGAAGACACCTTGGGTTGTTTATAAGGAGAAAGACAAGATAAAATATTTTAAATAATATATTGAGAAGATTTGATTTTGTGGAATAGACATTCCTTCTGCACAAAAGGCCAATACCTCTTGAAACGAAGCCAGGATAACATTATTAATGCACTTGGCTGGATTACAGGAAAGGGAGCACCTCTGAGACTCAGTCTTGGAAAGTACTTCAGAATGTTCATAGAATCATAAAGTTGGAAGAGACCTCAAGGGCCATCCAATCCAATCCCCTGCCATGCGAACCCCCATCACAGTATTCCACTGCTGCACAACTCTAACCGTCATGAAGTTCTTCCTAATGTTCAAATGGAATCTCTTTTCCTGTAGTTTGAAACCATTGCCCCGAGTCCTAGTCTCTGAAGCCATGTTGTAGAATACAGGATATCTTTAGGTATAAGGCCCAGGAATGCAATCTGGGTATCTGCCTAGCATATCCCTCCTGTCCTGTGGTGGCAAGCCCTTCCACATTTCACCTGCTTCTGATTCCTTTCTCTTCTGCTAGATGTGAAGGAAACTGGTCAATGTTTGGTAATATTGACACCAAAGCTAGAAATAAACTGGCACATCAAAGGGTAGGGAAGTTTGTTTTCAGCAAGTCAAGTCTTCATCTTTTACAAGTCCACAAACAAGGTGAGGACTAGATAAAAAGCATGTTCTTAAAGGTATTCAAGTAATTCAATTGGACTAAATTTCTTCTCAGTACCCAAAATAATCAACATCCATGAAAAAATTACTTCACTGATGAGACAACTCATGTAGTGTTGTGGTTATAGCAGGGATAGGCATCTTGACAACAACCAAAGTTTGGTCTACAACTTGCATTAGCCCCAGGCAGCCTGGGCAATGGATTGGTTCCACAATTGACCCTAATACTTACTGATATCCACCCTTGCTCTATGAGGTACTTAGTTCTTTGAATCACACCCCTGAAGCATGTAAGACAAGGACAGACAATTTTGGAAGCAACCCATATTCTGCCCCGGAAGTTTCTGGAAGCTCTACTAGCTGTCCATAATGCCAATGGAGAAAAGAAAACTACTTAAAGTCAATTTCCATGTTTGAAAAATGTGTAAATTGTATTTGTGTGCAATACTGCAGATGTGTTGGGAAAGCGTAATGAGGCCTCACAGGAATAGAAATGGGCACAAAGCAATTTGGCTCACTTCGTTCAAATTTGTATATGTGGTGCTGTACATAGCATTTGGGTGAAGTAGGCCAAATTACTTCATGCCCATCTTGATACAGGATTAAAGCACTAGGATTTTCTGATTACACCACCAGCCTCTAACCACTTCACAGTTCTCAGTTCTCTCTGAATTGACTTGCAATCCTCACCGTTTCCAGGAGAAAGATAGCTATTCCTGGCAATGCAATATTTTTGCAAGCTGTCCTTGCTGTAAAACAAAACACTGAAGGGCCAAATTGGGAGCCATTAGCTTTAGAGAAAAATCTGTTCCTCAAAAGGAGGAAGAAACAATTAGATCTTACTTGTTCATATGCACAAATTCAGCTCCTTGCCTTTTTAGACCATCCTAAGTACCAGCACCTGGTACATTCACTACAGTACAGGTAGGTGTTTGTGAGGAGTGTATGATTTAGATAAAAGGTGAATTTTATGTCTGTGACAGCACACCTGTTTTTGTGTTATGGGCACCGATGGTCTTTTTGGGCTACATTTTGTCCAGACCATGGTCTACGTTAAGGGAAGCAACTGGTGGCCCTACAAACATTGTTCAATTGCAATTCCCATTTACCTTGGCCAGTAGATGTAGTGCTGAAGGGTGATGGGACTTAACAGTCCAACAACCTCCAAAAGGCCACAAATGTGTCACTTCTGGGCAATAAATCACCAGCAAAATCCCCACAGACAGGTAAAAGCAAAAGCAAAGCTAAATGTGCTGCTTATACACCTCCCCATAGTGCTTAAAGTACTCTCTGGGCAGTTTACAAATAATTATGCAGGTTACACATCCGCCCCACCTCAGATGGATGGAAGGCTGAGTGAACCTGGAGCCACCTACCTGGAATTGAACCCCAGTTCACTAGCAGAGTTACAGCTGCAGCACAGCAGTTTAACCACTGTGCCATGAGGTTCTAATCTAAGGTAAGATATCCATCAGATGTTGTCCATTTACATTCCTCACCTATGCCTGCCTCCTGCTAAGCCACAGAAGGGTGAAAGGTTAAGCAAGCAAAAAGTCCTCTAAGCATTGTATAGCTTGTGTGGCATTTGGCATTAATACATTTACAATGGATGAAAATACGTTTTTGTCAGCAAGGACATTTTAATCCAGATGGACCTGGCAAATCAGGCAGGGGCTGCTGTGTTTCCAGGTGAGCGGTGATATTAAGCTATTGAAGATCATGGCTATTAGGTACACAGCAAGGTGAAGAGCTTATTGGCTTATTTGGCAGGGATGCATATCATGTCAGGGCAGCTTTAACTAGGATGCTTGCAAATGTGTCAGCAAATAATACGTTGTGTGCCCTGTTTGCAAGAGGCGCAACATTTCTCTCTCTCACAGTGTGTTCTCCCTTTATTGAATGATCTGGGGAAATTAAGAACATGATCAGCAGAGGGAAGGAGCATTCTCTCCCCGCTCCTTAGCTAATGAATCCCAGTAATAGCTGAATCATTGCTTATACAGTCAACCCACTCCCCCCTGGAAGGTATGGTAAAGAGCTGAGACAGCATGTATGTGATAATGGGATTTCAAAATGATTACCTGCCAAAAAATCTTTGCATTAATGTTATAATAAGTCATGCATAAAACATGAAAAGGCAGCCGGGAGTGCTTTCTCACTTCCTTCTTAATGGTACTTGCACTTTCAGCAGTTTGGAAGGACCGAACATTCGGGGGAAGCCATATAGGTGCATTGTGTTCTGTGTTCTCTTACACACCCAAGGAAAAGGCCAACATTACAGTTTGTTCCCTGTTGTTGTTGTTTTAAAAGCCCTTTGAGTACATAATGTCCAGAATAGGAAGAAGGTTTAGTAATCGTAAGCCCTACAGGCAAAAAGTTCCCGTCAACCTATTATGAGGAATCTATCATCAGTATGATGTTAGTTGATGCTAACTGCTGAGAACAATTACAATATTATTCTCCCGTTCCCTGGAGAATCAAAAATTCCAAAGAAATTTTGACTGGATTTTTCTAGGCAAAACAACACACTGCCTGTTTCTTTTGTGCTATGCCCTGAAGCCAACAGTGCTGTTTTGAGTTACCTATGAAGAAATGATGGTCTGTTTTTACATCTGATAAATTCTCAGCTAAATCATTTCTTACATTTTGCCTTGTTTTGAACTTTCCTCACTAGAGATGGGCACGACCAGGAAATTTTTTCCCCCGAGTTGTTGTTTGTCGGGACGGGTCCGTTTCGGGTCATTTCCGTTTGTCGCGACAATTTTTTAAAATTTGTCATTTCGTCGTGTCGTTTGTCGTTACCACCGTGATTTCGCGTGATTTGACGTCCCATTGGCGTCCCGCAATCAGGGCCGGCGCTAGGTGTTTTTGCGCCCTAGGCGGGGTGCGGGGTGTGGTGGTGGGGAGGTGCGGGTGGGCGGCGGTGGCGGGGGGCATGGGCGGGCGGTGACAGCGGTAGGGGGGAGGGGCAGGCGGGCGGCGGCTGCGGGTCCCGCAATGACCCAGAGCAGGCGGAAAACACTTTAAACTGGGTGATTGCTGCACAAGACTGCATGCATCCTATCAAAGCAAACAAAGTGGGCAGAATGCAATATATTTCTTTTTTTTCTTTTGGACTTGGTCAATGATGAACTGGCCAGCCACCAAATGTAATTGAGTGCACTAGTGCACTGGAAGCAAGCTAATTACTTGTTGGGAAAATATAAAATATACTGTTGTTGTAGTATATTTCTTAAATAAATCAGACCAGTCACCTCCCCTCCCTCCAGGCAAACTTCCCCTTTGAACGGAACAAAAATCCTCACAAACTGCAAGAGAAAAAAAAAACTGCTATTCCCCCCACAGCAGACAGAACTGCAGAGAATAAAAGGAATTATTTTCTATTTAGTTCAATTGAATAAATTCCCTGACTCCCTGCCTGCGTAAGAGAAATCTACAGCCTCTCCGGTGCCTCTGTCCCTCCCTATCGCGAAATCGAAACTAGCACAAGCCACCAGCTACACGCAGACAGACAGCCCTCCATCTTCCACAATCCCGACCCGACTGCGATTTCTGGAAGGTGTCTCACCTTTTTATACCCTCTGGCACATCCAGAAGTGTCAGTCAAAACCTGGCCATGCGATTGGTGGAATGGGTCCAAAAATTTGCATGGTCCCATCCCATGGCCAGCCCATCATTGTGCCAGCGCAGGTATAAAAAAATAAAAATAAAATAAAATAAAATCAATGGAGACGTTTTGTTGCAAGAAAAACCCACTGCTGCTACTATAAAAAAATCAGGCATTTAAAATACCTAATTTTCACATGTTTCTGTTGTGCTTTGGTGGGTTTTTGGACCACGATTTAAAAAAAAATATTGTGGTCGCTATTTTGGATCCCCCCCCCCCACCGCATGGCAAATGGAGACGATGATCCCCCCCCCAGCCTGGTACCAGCAGCTCAGGACAGGAGGGGGGGGAGCCGGGACCCCCCCAGAAACCACCCCTCGGTAGGTGCCCCCAGGCAGGCATATTTTCGCCTGCATTTATGGCCGGGAATCGGGGGTTTTTATTTTTAAAACTTTTTTTTCTGTGCTGCGCCGCTTGGCATCGCGCGATCGCTGGCGCCGCAATGCCATGAACAACAACGACAAATCAGACCCAATTTATCATTTATTGGTTCGAGTTCGAGTTCTGACGGCTTAATTGTCGTTTCCGTTCTCGTTACGTAACGGAAACGACAACCGAAAACGGAAACGATAATTTCGCCGAGTCGTGCCCATCTCTATTCCTCACTTTGGAACAGATACAGATGAATAAATATACAGTGGTACAGTGGTACCTTGTATAAAGGAATTAATTCGTTCCAAACAAAATTCTGCTAAGCAAATTTTCCTTTATACAAATTTCCCATAGGAATGCATTGAAAACAGAGTAATCCCTAATCACGACCATTTTTATGTTGTATGGATTCGCCCCATAGGCGATTATGTTAAGCAAATTTCCCCTATCTCCGGAATTTTTTATGTTGTACAGATTTTATGATATACAAGCCGTTTGTTATACAAGGGTCCACTGTACATTTATCATACCTTATTTTCCCATGGGGTGGAGGGGGATGGGCAGACAGGAAAACAACAACTGGCTGCATCAAAATATGGCAGCACTGTTGTGCAGTTTGCATATAGCATTGAATTGTTCTTGGTAAGATGGACTCAAAAATGATGGTGGGTTTTTAACAAGTTAAAATATGCTTATTATTTAAGGTAGAGCTGGAAGCTACAAAGAATTCCTGAGGACAAGCTATATATTTTTGGTAACTTCGGCTTTGTTAATGAGCAAGTAAATACAGTATGTGAATGTACTAGCTATGCAAGCCAAGAACCCAAATCAGATTGGTTTTTAAAAGCAGTGACCTTTCCTTGAACCACTATGAATTTTATATGGTACATATATTTAATCAAAAGATGCTCATAAAATGGTACTTTTGAACTTCTTTTTGAATATGGCTAAGTATGAAATGGGCCATTGCTAAATATTGTACACCTCTCCATTAAAATATTTTGACAGCAATTTGAGATGGTATCTTTTACTGTACTAGGTTTGGCACAACACAGATCTCCCGAGATCTACCCATTAAGCCAAATTCTGCTCATTCCCCAGTTAGAAGAGACCCTCAGCTAGAATTTAAAAGCTAATAACTTCCTGCACTAGGTTTTCCTCAGAGAGTCAAGCCTGAACAATCACAAGGTGTTTGATTATGAAACCTAAGTTTAGTGGATGCCCAATCATATTTTAAAGCTTACAAGATTGGGAGCTGAGCAAAACCATATGTTATATGCTGAACAAAGATCTTTCAGCACTTAAGACAATCCATTGTCTAAAAATATACAAATTGCATCATCTCTTTTGAAGTTCAACTCCATGTTTTCCTTGCCTTAGACAACACAACACAAAAGTACAGTATTTTTCCATGTATAAGACTATACTTTGGTCTAAAATTGTTAGACTAAAAATTAAGGATTGTCTTATACATGGAAGCAAGCCAAAGGAGTGAACCTTACAGTTGCAAAACTGTAATTTTGGGTTGGAAAAGTGGAGTTGTCTTATACATGGGGATGTCTTATAGACAGGAAAATATAGTACAGTGGAACCTTGACTTACATACTGCTTGACTTGCAGCGTATTTGACTTGCAGCAAGAAGGGGCCTGTTTGACTTGAGTCGCAGGCTTTGACTTACATCTTGGAGCCCCGGTGCAAGGCACTGGAATCGGGCGGCAGCCACGACCCAGCATCGCGGCTGCCGCCTCCAAACTGCTCCTGCCTTCTTCCTTTCCTCTGGCAGCGGCGGCTTCGGCAAGGCCAGCTCAGAGCACCTGGAGCTGGTCCTCGGCCTCACCGAAGCGGCCGCTGCTGCCGGAAGAGAAGAAGGGCCGGGAGCTCGGGGCTGGCCTCGCTGGTTAGACAGTCGGCTCAGTCTTGTAAAAAATCTGGCTGCAGAAGTCTGGTCCACAATGGAAACATTTTAGTTGGGGAGCTGTACAGTTGTGGGACTCTAATGGTAAGCATAGAGTTGTTCAGAACTTGGAACGTCAGGTTAAAAATCAGTAAAACTTAAATGTTAGACATTGTTGCTATGAACATTAAAAAGTGGAGGCATATAACTTGTGGACTATAATTCCACTGCCTCCTCCTCTCTTTGAAGAGACATTTCATTTGCATCCCCAGAAGGAATCTCCTATCCCAGTCAAATTTGTGTTAAACTGCTGTTTTCGGGGGTCTTTTTCATCATCTGGAATGGATTAATCCACTTTCCCATTACTTTCTATGGGAAACGTTCGTTTGACTTAAGTCATGTTTGACTTAAGTCTAGACCACTGGAACGGATTAATGACGTAAGTCAAGGTTCCACTGTACTTCTAGTGGGAGGGTAGAGCAGTAATAATCAACTACAAAGGCTCAAAATGCTGGATGCATGGCTGCTGGTGGTGAACTGTGCCTGCATCTCAGAAGTGTTGGGGTTGGTTAATCTCAAACTTAAAACAGATACTTTCTTGGAACAAAACTCCCCAAATCTTTTTGCTAACATGGCCACTCTAGATGGGAGATTTGGGGAGTTGTAGTCAAAAAGATGATTTTTCCAAGTTCTGGTGCACTTGGCTTTCTGGCCATCATTAGCTTGTCTTGGAAGATCCCTTTAATTGTCTTTACAGATTACTGAAGTATGACTGAATGATTCCTAGAAACAGGAGTCTCTTACAGTACAGCAAAGTTACACATTTGGAAGAGTCAGAAGTGCTAGCTATTTTTCCCCAATAGGAGAGCTGTTGGAATACTTCAAGGGGCACGTTCCAAATCAGAGTTAACATTCCAGGAAGGCCTTCCTTATAGTTTCCAAATGGCCTTTGTTTGCCTGCCAAGTTTGGCTGCCTTGGGCCGCCCTGCAGCCCTTTGGGAAGAAGGAACCGACATAACTGGAATCTTTCGGAGGGGCAGAACGAATGGATGCAGTTCAGAGCTGAAAAGAACACAAGGCTCTGGAAAATTAAAAAAAAAAACAATAAAGGTGGCTGAAAAGTAGAACATTTAAAATTGTTTTGGCAGGCAAAAAGAACATGGGAAAAGGTGGTGTGTTTGGGGTTTGTGTGTTGGGTGGGTGTTTTCAAGAACTGACATTCGTTTTCCTGGCAAGCTACTGTGAGATCATTAGTATAATGTGAGGAAGGGTTCAAAGACATGTTTGCTCAGGAATGATGATGATGACGATGACGATGATGATGATGATGATGATGATGACAATGACAACAGCAACAACAACAACAAGAGTATGAAAACAGATGCATGTATAGCATATCCTAGATGCTGTCTTGTATTCTTCCTCAACCTACTGTTCTCCAGAGATGCCAGGAACAACTCCTATCATCTTTATTCAACACACTAGCAATCGTACTGCCTGCAGATGGTGGAACGGATAGAAATGTGAATCCTCATTTACCTACTGAAAGGTGTTGCAAAGTTGTCAAGTTGATATCAGGACATAGGAAAGTTCTGTCTGTTCTAATTTCCTGCTGATGATTCACTCACACACGCAAGTCATCCCTCGAAATGTACAGCTCTTTTACGTACATGATTCATCTGTGATGTGTTGCATTCACAAGATCGCTTTGCTGAACTGTTTTTTTTCCCCCCATAGACTATCAAAAGGTATTCATTTGCCCACTTCAACTCATCTCTTTGTTAAGGAGTTTTGAAAATGAACAAACATCCTGACATGTTTGGAGGGGTAAGAAATTCATGTTCGCTTCCCCTTTCAAGCATATACAGAGTGCTGCAACTAAGGACAACTCTTTGTTAAGGCCATGGAACACAGGAGTAGGTAAGTTCAATTAGTCCACGAGGCACTTTTGTTCATCTGGGACCCCTGTTGTCCTCCCAGATGTCCCAAATGGAATATAAGAATTCCACTATTCAGTTTTCTAAGTGTCTTACTTTGGGTAAGTAACATTTTCATGTTTCTAAGGATCCTGCTTGTGGTGCAGCTTGTTGGGGTTCCAAGGGCTGACTGATCACCTATTGGTCACATTAAGCTGGGGGGGGTGAGCAGGTGCTGCTCACACCAATGTGAGATGCAGTAGTTTTTCCATAGCAACACAAGAAACAGATGTGAAATTTATTACCCAGCATCATCTTTTATCACATTCAGAAGCAGCAGGTGAGAAAGGATGGGTGGAAACTTGGTGTTTTTAGAAACCAAAAGAACTTAATCATTTCTTTTGAAGCAGAAGGAAAAAAAACAGTAACTTCACTGAGTATTTACATGTTTGTCTGCTCATCCAGGTGCACATCTGTATGTGTGGTGTAAGAATGCACATACATTTTTGAAATGATTCAAGTAGGAACAACCCTATCCCCTGCTGAATACGGATGGGAAAATTTGTCCGTCAGACAGGGCAACTACATTACCACATTTCCCTTGTTTACTAACATGTGTGATTCATTTTTTTCCTAACAAACTTTCCTATTTTTCTGTCTAAAGTTCGTGATCCTAACTTTTACAGCCCTATTTATCTAGCATCCTAAACACTCATTCTATTTCATACACCCTCTTTCCCCTTCCTATGCGGACTAGGGAAAGCAACTATCTCAATTGAGTTCTAATAATTGTCTTAGGCCCCGGTCACAGGACCGTTTTGGTGCTGTGTTTGCCGCGAATGACTGCGCAGCAAAAGATCGTGCCTCCACCCCAAGGCGCAGCATTTTGGCACCCCAGTCGACCACGCCTCCAGAAGCGCACTTTAACTGCATCATCCTATACCACCACTAGGGGTTCGATCAAATTACTCCTGTTAATGATGCACAGTTTTTACTGCAGCAATTGCAGTGCGACTGGTGAAAATTTGCACCATTTCAGTCCCCTCCCTCCTTTTTCAGCCTCTTTCTGCTGTCCTATTTTAATCAATTGCTGGCATTTTGGTAACTGAGCACTTCTGTGTGTTGTGTCGTTACAGTCGTGACCGACTTTTCGTGACTCCATGTCCATGGAGTTTTCTTGGCAGGAATACTGGAGTGGTTTGCCAGTTCCTACTCCAGGCGCCTACAGCACCTGGTATTCCCTGGTGGTCTCCCAAGTACTAACCAGGGCCGACCCTGCTTAGCTTCCGAAATCAGGCCAGATCGGATGTGCTTAGGGCATCTAGGCAGCTGAGCACTTCTACAAGCTGCAAATTACCTGGTATAGTGACCAGTGGGAAAGGAAGTGAGAGATGAGAGAAAAAGGAGTTACTATAAAGGCGCTCTGGTACTAAGGATACATTGCCATGTTCTCAAACTTTTGCATGAACTCTTGCAGTAATACTAGAACGCCGACATGCCAGTAATGGACAAGCAAATCACTTTTTATGTACAGTATATATATGTGAGCATGATGAAGAAAAGCAGATCAATAAACAGGGAAAAGATGCGCATTTGGCCAGAAGGGACGCACAGGAAGAAGTATAATACACCCTTGCCGGCAAGCCGTTAACTGCGCACCAAACGTCATGTGATCGCCCACAATTTTAGTACGCATCAAAATATGATGCACAGTTAATAGCCGTGCGGTCGAGATCCACAGAGTCTTGCCTCTGCAGCCAGATGCCTAAGCCACTCTGTAGAAGCATCTTCTTATCCCATCACAATTAACACAACTGCTATAATTGTCACTCACCCCATGCACGCATCTGTTCGTTCTATCATGTTACCAGAAAATGTACCAATAAATAACTCTCCATAAAGAAAAACAAACAGATATAGACGGAAATTGTCATACCAACACATTTCTATTTCATCTCTATTTCTGAAGACAGCAAGTGAACCAGTACAGAAACTCAACGCCTACTAGCTACCTATGACTGGAGGAAAATAGAGGTCGTGTGTTCGCATAGCTTTGAGAGGCTGTAGACAGCTTGAAGTGAGAACAATTAGGAACAGCTAAAAGGATGTCATATACATAAATGGGCAGTGATGAAGAATCATACTTGCGTTATGCTCCTCATATGCAAACGTCATTTTTAACGGCCATGAAAGTTCAGAACGTGCAAATATAGGCCTGAAGTTGGTTAAGAGAAGAGACCTTGAGCAAAACAGCAACCATACATGATTTTCTGTTACTTAAATGAGAGACTGCAAATAACATTCTCCAAAAGAATTTCCAGCGATCCTTTTCAGAAGGCTCCTTGTACATTCGCAGAACATTCCGAGAACTTTCCCAGTGCAGACAGCCTGTCAAGTAAAGGAGAAGGGATGTTAAATCTTGTTTAATATCCCAGTAATGCATGTTGCTGAAATATTGGTACTCTGAATCGCTATGATTGTTGCCTATCAGGAAAACAAATACACAGTGGGGAGTAGTGGATGGAGATTGGGGAGGCAAACATTATGTTGGCCAGGATTTTTCGTCTCTAGTGGGTTGCTTCAGACTTGATCCCAGTCGCACTGGTGTGTGGCTCCCCCGCCCCTTGTCTTAGCTTAGTAATCGGAAGAATGTTCTGTAGACTGTGTGTTTCTAGGGGACAAGTAGCCTCATCACAACATGGGAACTAGCTGCAATAAATATGCTGTAGTTCATTGGATAGAAGTCCCCACAATCTCCTTAACGGGTATAGGAAATTTATTGGGTTATGAGTAATCCATGATTCTCTGCAAACACATTAAAAACAAAGCTATATCATGGTAATGGCAATTGATATATATATTTTTGAGTTTTACTCTGAAGTTTTGAAACTCTGCCATGGTCTTGATTATACAATGAAGATTGCTGTTGGTAGTTAGGTACCCCAGAAAATTATATGACCCAGAGCTATTTGCTGATCTGGGCATGCCCAGAAACTCTGTTTTGTTTTTCTAAACTAGGGAGGAATTGAAGAGAGGAGCATGGAGTCCTACGTATGATGTGGCCCAGCTGTCTGAGTAGGAGAAGTTAATATATTCCAAGCTGTAGAAGTTCATATTCTGAGTCATGTAAAAATTAAATTGGATGAATCATTGCTTATATTCGCAAGACTTTGCAGCAGATATTTTTACCCAAATTGCAGCACTGAAATTCAAATCCCTCAGAATAGAACAACAATTAGTTTCAAGTACTGTACTTCTTACTGTTGTGTGTCTGCTTGTGCAGCTTGTATAAGAAGGAAATATGGGGGGGAGCGTTAATGTGTGACAGCTGCAAAAAGTGGTATAGGTGTCTATGAGTGTCAACATTTTAGCTGGAATATTGAATGAATTGTTTTATTCTGTGTGCAAATCTGTATGGCTGAGAGCCTTTTCACACAACCCCTAAACTCTGCAGCAAATGGCTCCCAGCTCCGGAGCTTAAAATTGTTTCCCCACCAGCTCCGGAGTTTACAGAAAATTAAGTGCGACCACGCCCACCTAAGCGTGTCCCAGCGCACTTTTCAAGTACCTGCTCTCCAGGGCTGAAGAATTCCTGATGCGGATGTAACTTAAGAGTGCCGGGCTCTCCTCGCTTCTGTTTGTTGTTTTTTGGCCCCCCGCCCCTTTAAGAGCTACTTAAGAGAATGGAATGCTGCGGAGGCAAGAGCGAGACGCAGAACAGAGGTGAGCCACATTCTTCCTTTTTTTTCTCCCTCCCCTCACACAGCCAGCAGCCAGGAATGCGGAGGGGGTGGGAACACAGGAACAGCGACAAGCCCCCAAGATCTCTGGTTCGGATTTAAGTGGCCAGCGGATCTTAGGGGTCGTGTGAAAAGGCTCTGAGTCAGGATTTTGTCCTAATAATGTGCATTTTATATGCTTTTAGATCCATTTAAGAACCAAGGGTTGTGATGCAATGTTTGGAAGCAGATGAAATTCAAAGGATGAATGTGTTCTTCTCTGCAACATTAGTCCAGGAGAAATCAAGGAGAAACTACATTGGCTGCTTACCCTGCAATTTGCAACAGATTAGGCATAGGCAAATTTAAATTTAAATCCAGTGACTACACAACATAAAGCCCAATGTGGGGATGCTAGTTGTGGAATTGTCTCTCCTTAGTGGAGCCTCATGACACAGTGGTTAAACTGCAGTACTGGAGTGAAGACTCTACTCACAACGTTTTTTTTGTTTTCTGCTCAGCCAGTAATAATTTAAATGTTCTCTAACTGGGTTGACAATTTGGCATTGGGCGCTTTTACACGACCCCTAAGATCTGCTGGACACTTAAATTCGGACCAGAGATCTTGGGGTTTGTCGCTCTTCCTATGTCCCCACCCCTCCGCACTCCCTGGCTCCTGTCTGCATGAGGGGAGGGAGGAAAAAAAAGAGAAAAGAATGCCGGCTCACCTCCTTCTGCCATCTCGCTCTACTCCAGGAAGCGTTCCAGTCTCTTAAGATCTCTTAAAGGGGCGGGGGGCAAAAAAACAACAAACACAAGGCGAGGAGAGCCCAGCACTCACTGCTTTACATGCGGATCAGAAATTTTTCACCTCCAGAGAGCAGGTACTTGAAAAGTGCGCTGGGACGCACTTAGGCGAGCGTGGTCGCACTTAATTTTTTTTTAAACTCCGGAGCTGGTAGGGAAACAATTTTAAGCTCCGGATCTGGGAGCCATTTGCCTCGGATTTTAGCGGTCGTGTAAAAGTGCCCAGTTATTGTCGTTGTCTACCTTCTCCCCAGTCTGATCACCTGGTTGGCAGGCAGTGGGCTGCACATTGAAGCACTGCCTCCACATATGCAGCAAATACATGATGGAGGAATAGGGTGTAATGCTCCCCACCTTACTTCCCATGTCTCCATTGCCTCACAGGCTCTGTTCAGGCCATGCACGTGAACCACAATGTCTACAAACACCAGCAGACATGGGCCAAGCTGATGGAAGTATCGGCCTCAGGGACGCCTACTTACATCAGCAGGGAGTGGTCATCCCATCGGTGTGGATTGGACACCTCCCCCTCCGCCGGTAACTACATAGTCACACATATAGCGACCACATTTTAGAGAGGTCAGAAGTGGGATCAGGGAACTGTGGTTTTATTTCTGGCAAAGCCATTCAGCCTAGTTCCCTGTTTTGCCCCTGTGTTCAGTGCCCGTTGGAAAGCAGCAGAACTTGTTGGGGAAGTTATCTTTTGGATTTTAGCTCTAGATTGGCCAGTGGCCATACTTGCTGGTGGGTTCTGAGGCTTGCAGGCCAAACCAGTAACTTTTCCGTGTTTGAACAGCAATTCCTTACACAGGAGTTTAAATATCGAAAGATCTTAGGGCCTCTCCTAGATCTGTCCTAAGCAGCATGTCAAGTTTAGTCTGTTTTATACATTTTGCAGTTAACTGTTGCTTTTCCAGAGAGTTTGTATACTTGTGTGATACAGTTTTATTAAACCAACTGAGCTATAATAATAGCCTTAGATCTGCAGCACTGGAAGGGACCCTAATGATAACTGAATCTGCTGTAATTTCATTTGTACACCTCACATTTTTAGCATTTGCCTAGGATTTGTGACACTGAGCACATACTGATGTGTTCCAGTGCTATTGTGGGGGCTTTGCCAGGATTCTGCTGGGAAAATACGTATTATTTTGCCTCTCCCCCTCCTCAGCAAATAGGCCTAAATCTCATGACTGCATTTCAACAAAAAAAGCTTTGTGTGCTTCTTTTTTTTTCTCCATTCCCCCCCCCCCCCCAGATTTCCCAAGTTTCATTCCAAGTTCTGTGGCAGCTAATCATGACCATGGTCACTGATAGGGAGCCATAAATTTTGAGAGCCCCTGAGAGGGGCTGAGAGGGGCATTCCACACACAAAACACCCAACCCCCTTCTTGGCCTGAATCTGCATTCTACACATTATTGCTCACAGACGGGAGCTATCAGACTCTAACGACCTTGCAAACATGCTGAGAGAGAGTCACATCCGCATTCCTAGAATTTATAGTGGCCCTGGCTTCACCTTCTAAGGTCCACCGATCAATTACATGTCACATCACTTCAGTCTCACCCTACCCTTAAATACTTTCACCCACTTATGGGCCTTCTGGTTAGGAGGGGCAACCCCCGTGAGTGATTGCAAGGTAAATATTTTAATAAGATGGGACAAAGCTATGGGTGCTTAAAACTGTCTCATTAATACTTTAAAACTGATAGGCAAGAGTTAATGGAATATCTGGGGGGTGGAGGTGCAAGTTTATTTAACGTCAGGACATACAGGAAAAGAGATGTATATCCACTGACGCAGACTTTCGGCCCTTGGCTAGCAATATCTAATGAGATTGCTATGCATTCAACGCTGATAATTAAATGGCTTTCTCATGGCAAAAAGTCATGTGACAGTGGCAGCCTCATATCTTCAACACAGGTCAGCATTATGCACTTACTTACAGGATATGAAAACAAGTGATTGTAGCAGATACAATGTTGGGCTAGGTTTCAGAAAGCATGAGTTCAAAACACCATTTGGTCGTGAAAACCCTGACTGCAACAACATTGGCAAAAGCTCTGGAAAACGCTGTGGGGTGGGGGCAGCCCGACTCACTTTTTTAAAAAGTTGATCTCATAACACAAAAACAAGTGCACATCAGTCTGAAGCCTTTCCCCCCCCCCCAAATCCATAGTTTTCCCCTCTGCTGCTGGGGCTTCTGCTTTTTCCCCACAACAGATCCATTCGCACCCGTTGAGACAGTGTTATTGTTTGAGCCCAGGTAGAA
The DNA here is from genome assembly GCA_023846285.1 of Phrynocephalus versicolor. Taxonomy (NCBI): domain Eukaryota; kingdom Metazoa; phylum Chordata; class Lepidosauria; order Squamata; family Agamidae; genus Phrynocephalus; species Phrynocephalus versicolor. The sequence continues at coordinate 60,701,638 of JAHTLZ010000330.1, forward strand.
AAGTATGCGCCCTGGTTAGTGCAATAGCACAGCAGTGGGGCCTGTGTGCAAATAATGTCATTCCTTTGAAAAAAATAAAACAAATAGCTTTGTGCCAGTGCTAGGGCATATTAGACATCAGAACAGAAAAGAAAAGGAAAGAAAAAGGAAAGAAAAGAAGAAGGGGAACATCCTACTTTGCCATTCTTTACAGCTTACCATGCTTTCATGTTTTGGATTAGCAATTGCATTACTAGGAAACATTTTGTTGGTGCTTTCTTTCTTTCCTTCCTTCCTTCCTTCCTTCCACACATGAAGAATAAAGTACAGCATGACCACGGTATCCGCTGGGGATTGGTCCCAGGGCTTCCAGTGGATAATGAAAGCCATGGATAAGAAAGAACACCAAAAATCCCCAAAAACTGCTGTTTTGTTAAAGTAGCTTGCTTTTCAGCAGCTGTTTTTTGACAGTAGCTTGCTTTATGGCTGCTGTTTGTGACAGTAGCTTGCTTTATGGCAGCTGTTTTATGATAGCACCTTTCTTTACAGCTGCCTTTTGTGATAGTAGCTTGCTTTATGGCTGCTGAATTATTTATTTAACTTTTCCCTCTGCCAACCATGGATAACTGAATCAGTGGATAATGAATCAGTGGATACGGGGGTCCTGCTGTACTGTAGATAGAATGTGTAGGGATGGACATGCAGAACCAAGCCATTTAGGCATTTCAGTGGTTTCAAAACAAGCTGCTTAATACAGGAGATGCAGGGTGAATATTAGGCCTAGGGCACTGCTTCAGCCAGGTCCTGTATGGAATTGAGCAGATCCAGATGGATAGGAATCACATTGGACTGGATCTGGATTAGACTGCTCTGGAAATAATCCAACCAGATTAATCTGAACCAATCCAGACTCGTTTGGTGAGCAAAGTAATGGGGAGGTGTCAGGGAGAGGAAAAGAACCCCACTTTTTTCATCGACAGACCTAGTCGTTTGAGCAAGAATCTATGCAACATTTTCCAGCCACTGTACTGTGTGTCAGTGTGTGTATTGTTTTGTTCTTTTGCTAGTTTTCTTTTAAAAGAACTGGGGTATTATGAACAAGCTTCGGTGGCAATTTGGAATTGGATAACAGATACCGTATATGCTCTTGAGAAAAATCTGTTTTCTTCTGAACTGTGTTTCTAGCCCTCAAGCATATGAATTTAGAATTTATTGTACTTGACAAATGTCTGATGAAACTTCAGAAGCTAGAGGCAGAGCTGAGCAGTTTGTATGGGGCTGAGTTTTGTTGCCCTTTAAAATTCTGTGCCTCAGGCCATGCCTGCGATTCGCTGAGCTGCTTTAAGTGGCAACCATCAGGTCGAATCACACATGAAGAACTGCTCGGAATTTCATGAACCGCAGAGTCAGTCCCAAGGAGTGTTTATACACAACATCAGCAGCGTGTGTATGGCTGGATCCATTAACATCTGGAGAAAAGGCTAAAGCCTTACAGGGCAATGGACGCAAGCAACAGCAGTCCTTTTGGATCGAGCAGGGGCCTTGAGGTGCTAGCCTACACCAGAACTGGATCATATGCCAAATAAACCCCCCTCGAGCCACCCCTCACGATCAATGAATTTGCAACAAAAAGGTGCAACTTCTCTTCAAAAACAAAGACTGTGGGATGTCTGTGCCTTGTTTTCAAGAAGAATCATGCTCCTGGAAGTTTCATGGAGACATGATTCAGCCCTAGTGCCAGCCCCAAACAGGGGAAATTTCTCTTTAAAAATGGAATCCGAAGGAAGCCACGTAGTCATTGCACAATATACAATTGTAGAAGAATGTGACAATTTTATTTGACCACTAAAAATCAAACAGCTAAGGCAGGCTTTGGGGAAAGAAAAATCTACTTCATGCAATCTGTTTACAGGATCAGGGCCGGTGCTAGGTTTTTTTGCGCCCTAGGTGAGGGGTGGGGGTTGGGGCGGGCAGCGGGTGGGTGGGGCAGGGGGCGGGGCAGGGCAGTCGTTGGGTGGGCAGGATGGTGGCAGGGGGTGGCAGGGGGGCAGATGGCAGAGGACGGCGGCGGGCGCAGGGGGTGGGTGGCAATAGGGGAGGGCAGCGGCGGCAGGCAGCGATGGGCGGGGGGGCAGCCTGCGAGCGGGGGGGACGGACGGCGGTGGCCAGCAGTGGGGGGGCAGCAGGCTGTCCAGCGCCCTCTCTCCATTTTGGCGCCCTAGGCAACTGCCTAGTTTGCCTTAATGGAAGTGCAGGCCCTGTACAGGATGAAGGGAAAGCATGGAAAGAACAGCCCCTGCCTATAGGTTTTGAGGATCAAGTGCCTCACCCTGTCCTTGAAAGTCACTTGCCTATGCTAGGCACACTCATTGGAGAGAGTGAGTCCTACTCCACAGTTATAATCTCTACAGTTATTGAAGGAAAACCCATGTTGATAGTTGGGCTTTCCTCAGAATAAGAGCGCACAGGATTATATCCTGATTGGTTTCATCATGCTGTCATCAGTTCGAGCCATTACTTGCCTTACTTGACTCTCTGTGTATCTGGGTATTTGGAGGAACAATTTGAGAAGAACCAGATGTCCCTCTAGCTAGAATAACATGCCGGCCCTCTGGAGTTCCCACTGTGCGATAATTTCCAGGCGCTGGACTCTCTTCAACTGTTGTGGTTCCTGTGATGTGAAATAAGCACAAGGTTGAGCAAGATCACACTGATCCAATGCCCGTGATGCCTGTCTTCATCTGGCTGCATCAGTGTCTTTGACTTGGCGGCCATTTCACAGCAAGGAAGCCATCAAGTCATTTTGGGGCATGAGTCTTTTGCCAGCAGGAGCATTTGTTTAGATCTGAAAGCCTTGGGTTGCATCACTCAGAGAAGAGACTTGGAGGAAGCAATGCACTCACTTGCTTCACTCCACTTCTGAAGCACTGAATAGTGCGTTACTCGGCGTGGAACAGTTGCCACCACAATCTGGAGGTGATTTGCTGGAGAAACCGCCTGTTGCATACTTGATTCTGTTGGGCTTCCTTCAGACTATGCACACACGTGATTACATGCCATGTTAATTAGCTATGCAGATGTCCCCTTCTTTTTTCCCCTAGCAAGAACTCTTTACTTTTTGCAGCTGCACAAGGAGAATGAAGCAACAGCATGATTTCCCAGTGGTGACAGCAAAAGCCACAGAGGGGACCAGAGCCAGCTCTATCAAGTGGGAAAGTGACAAGGCAACGGACATAACAGCATGATTTTGGAATAACAGAACAGTGTGCCGCACACTCCTTTTGGATCGCTCCTAAACCAACCTCTGCTTTCAGAGGTAGTGGATGCTCTCCCATTGGCAGTGCTGAAGAAAAGTTCAGATTTCCAGTTCAGCCAGCTTTTTTTTAAGCAAGGAATGGGACAAAACACAATGTTTTTCTTCAATTAGGGCAGCAAAATATCTTGAGCCATTCCTAATTGTGGTGTTGAGTTAGTTTTGCAGCTATCTAGCCCACAGAACATTTGGCAGGGGCAAGAGATGCCAGCCTACAAGTTAACAAGATTTCATATTACTGCTGTCAAACTGCTACAGTTCTTCCAAAAGGTGTGAGTTTGTGTTGATAATTTTAGCTCGCACGTCTACTGTGTGCTACGCATACATCAAGCCACTTAAAAGAAATCCTGCAAGTTCTTGCTATATGTTGTGAAGAAAATGATTTTTCTCCACCGCAGTTCCAAAAACTTCTTTTACTTTGACCTGTTTTTCCCCAAGGAGGTCACACCCTTTGCGGCGGTGGCTCAGTGGTTAAATGCCTGTACTGCAGCTAAAACTGTGCTCATGACCTGGGGTTCAATCCCAAGTAGCAGGCTCAAGGTTCACTCAGCCTTCCATCCTTCCGAGGTCAGTAAAATGAGTACCCAGCTTGTGGTGTGTGTGTGTATAGCCTGCATACTGTAATGAAACTGGAAACTGAAACTACCTGAAGTGGTATGGGGCGGTATATAAGCAGAACATTTTGCTTTGCTTTGTTTTTCTCCCACCACCATTTTAAAATAACTGTATATTTCACACAACTTTTGGCTTCTGTTAGTTCAAAAGCTGAAACCACAACAGCTCCACCACATGAGCAATCAAGTGCAGTAAGGCAAATAGAGTTCATTACATATTTCTCATTAGGGTTTGTTGAACTAAATGTTTATTAACATGCCTCATCTCATGAACACAGAAAGGAAGAAAGGCAGGCAGTTTAAATAAAAGTTGCAGGGTGCTGGCCAGCCTGCTGACTCCCCTGCCGCCGCCGCCCCGCCACTGGCCACCGCCGTCTGTCGCCCCACTGTGCGCCCGCCCCCAGCCCCTGCCCCCTGCCCCGCCCACCCCCCACCCTCCCCACTTCCCGCCCCTCGCCTAGGGCGCAAAAAACCCTAGCGCTGGCCCTGTATAGAGCTGGGTGTCATCAGCATAGTGATGACACAAAGCCCCAAGCCTCCTAACGACCTCACCCAGCAGCCTCATATGGATGTTAAAGAGCATGCAGAAAATGAACAGCCCCTGTGGAACCCTGCAGTTGAAGGATCAAGGGATGGAGGTCACCTCCCTCAGATATATTCTCTAGGGCCAGTCCCCCAAGAAGGACCAGAACCACTGCAGTGCAGGGCCTCCAGTCCCCAAACTTGGAGAGTCTCCCCAAGGAGGATCATGTGTTCGACTGTATGGAAGACTGCCGAGAGGTGATTTGCCCCTGTTGCCTCCCTCAAGAGGTCGTCTTGCAGGGAGTCCAATGTTAACTCGATACCATGGTGTGGCCAGAATCCCTACTGGAATGGATCAAGAGTGTAAGTTTCTTTAAAATACAACACTTGGCCAACAGACCTTTTGCTTCATCTCTTTCAAATAGCTATCTCAGTCTGACTCAGAGAAAGGTGGCCTCCGGTCTGAACTCCACCTCACAAAAATAATAAGAACCACCTCAGTTCTTTTGCACACGTGTACACACATACATCCCACCAGGCTGTACATGTGAGTCAGTCTTAGCCTTCTTCTTTCCTGACCCTGGTTGATGTCCACAGACTATCAAAGGGTCAGAGGAAAGTTGTTTTCTACTTCCATTATAAGGCAGGATGAATTACATCATGCAACTGCCTCCATTAGACATGAGAGAGTAGCAGACGTAGTAACCAATGGTTGCCTCATCATACCCAAAGCTCTCCAACTTCAAGGGCAACTCAGTAAACTACGGTGACAATCTGGTTGATTTGCAATATTTAATCAGGGGAAAGTCTCTTTAAATGTTAAAATCTTTCCTCAATAACTAATTAAAGTCGAGGCTGAAATATGTGGATTTCTTTATGAGCACAGATAAGCCTCTGAATCTTTATTTAGCTTCTCTCAGCCATCTGCTGTCAAGGGGACATTCACAAAGACAAAATGTGAATGTCTTCTATATGGAACTTGAGTCATCCTGTGCTGTCATTCAGCAGGATGGAGGGTTATATAACATTCATGAACGACAGGCTAACAAGAGCTGAGGATCAAACTAAAGACTGATTCTAGGGCTGCAAGGTCAAGTATGGGGAGGGAAATCAACTTGTAAACCACAATGAATTCAGGGAAACGGAAGGTTTGTAATCTCTTTTCTGTGCATGGTACCATCATGGGGATTAATTACCAAATAAGAGAGTAGGAGAAGAAGGGTGTTTAGGTTGCCTCCACAGGTGAGCCCTGCTGTCAGATGCAGGGTGCATCAGGCTGTACACACAATGTGCCATTCTGCCTTGGCATTCTTATTGGTAGATGTTGGATGTCCTCACCCACCCCGGCCAGGGCCGGCACTTCCATTAAGGCGAACTAGGCAGTTGCCTAGGGCGCCAAAATGGAGAGAGGGCGCTGGCCAACCTGCTGCCACCCTGCCCCCCCCGCCGCTGGCCACCCCCGTCCGTCCCGCCCACCAGCCGCCCGTCGCCGTCTGCCCATCGCTGCCTGTCGCCGTCTGCCCGCTGCCCCCCACGCCATCACCGCCCACCCCCGGTGCCCGTTGCCGTCCGCCCCCCGCGCCCGTTGCTGTCCCCCGCCACCCCGCCGCCGTCCCCTGCCCCGCCCGCCCCCTGCCTGCCCCACCCCCCACCCCTTGCCTAGGGCGCAAAAAACCTAGCACCGGCCCTGACCCCGGCACCTTTACATGTGGAAATCTTGTTCCCAGAAGAGGGAGTCTATCTACACTATATGCATTTTTATAATCTCTTGCATGGTGCCCACATTATTTATTTGCAAGCTATGTGTTCTCCTTCTGTCTTGCAGCTGATGCATGTGTGGATTTTAGCATCACACTCTCTGTGTTTCTGCCCCCTTCCATTGATTACCACTTGCAAAGGACAAGGAATAATGCAGAACACGTTAAACTATGTCACATGTTCTTTCATATTAAACATTACTATGGAGTTGGAAGAGAAAATGTAAGGCAGGACAGAGATGTGCTTAAGGTAAGAGCTAGCATCACCCCATTTGTTACTGTCATTTTACCCTCCTCTATGGAGAAGGTCATAGAGTTTGGTGTCCCCACCCCGTTTCCCCCCACTTACATTCCCCATTCACAGGGGAGGCCTTTTTCTCCATCCCATCACCCTCACAGGGGTGTTTGGTGGAAACACGGGAGAGGGCCTTCTCTATCACTGCTCCTAGCCTCTGAAACTCCTTCCCACTGAATGGCAGGCTGACCCCACCTTTGCTATCATTCCACATCCTTTTTCTTCAGGCAGGCTTCTCCTTGGTGGCTAAGAGAAGCTTTAAAATGGAGAGGTTTGTATTTTTGTGTGTGTTGTGTTGTTATAGTCGTGACCGACCCTTCGTGACCCCATGTCCATGGAGTTTTCTTGGCAGGAATACAGGAGTGGTTTGCCAGTTCCTACTCCAGGCGCCTACAGCATCTGGTATTCCCTGGTGGTCTCCCATCCAAGTACTGACCAAGGCCGACCCTGCTTAGCTTCCGAAATCAGATGAGATTGGATAATTTTTTGTGATGCTTTTATCTCACATTTTTCATATACTGTAATGTTCTATTCTTTTCAAATATTTGAATAATTTGCTATTTTTAGCTCTTAATATTGTGTTTTTAACTATGGGAACCACCTTGTGTTTTTAAAGAGAAAGGTGAGGCACAAATGTTTGAATTAAATATATAACGGCATAAATGATGGGAACAAAAATGACGCAGGGGAAATCTAGCTTGTTTCTCTGACCTCAGAGCAGAGGTAATGGTGAGCTTTCCCTGCCTTCAGCTTGCTGGCAAACACAAGCTGAGATGTTGGGGGCGGGGGGGAGTATTTCCCCAACAGGAGGTGTAGGTAGACCTGAGAAAGGAAGAAGTAGGAAGGAAGGAAGCCAAATTTACACCTTCTTGTGGGCTAGATTAAGCCTGTGGTCTGGCAGTTTAATTGCCCAAGGCTAAACATTCTCGCAGGAGCCTACAACCCCTACAAGAAGGCCAGATATGCAACTGTCAGAACACATCAGATACTCGTGCATTGAAGAGTACCCGTTAATAGGGAAAGTTAGGACAGCAATCTGGCCTCTGACATTTTTGAGAAGAGCATGCTGGAGTATGGATGGGCACCTTTCGAAAAAGGACAGGCTGTTTCATTGTTTTGCGAGCGTTCGAAACATTACAAAATGAAACAAAACAGGAAACAGCGTTTCATTATGAAACGAAATGAAAATTCTTTTTCCCTTGGAAATTGAAATGTTTCCTTACTCTGTAAAATGGCTCCCTTGTAAAAAGCTACCCACCAAATTTGGTGTCTCTGGGACCTAGGGGAAACATTTTATAGAGTAACGAATTGTTTTGTTATTGTTTTGTTTCGTTATAATTTTTATTTTACAAAAATTCATTTAAAAATGAAACTAAACAAAGCAAAAGAAAACTAAACTAAACTAAACTCGAATTTTCCATTTTGTGCCCATCCCTATGCCGGAGCACTGAGAGATTGGATACACACACATGAGGTCATATTGAGACAATACACCCACAGCCAGGTATATCATCTCAATATGATCTAGGCTCTGAGAGTAAAGATTGGGCGTGCCAGGTTGCACCACGTGGGCTGGATATGGATGAAGGCAGGAATCCATCATGTCTCAGTGGTTCAGTGAGGCTTTCAGTGTTGCCCCTTTCAGAAGACAGCGATGCTATCTGGGCTGTGCTCCAGGGAGCAAAATGTTTGAGACCAGCCTTACAGAGAGAGGAGCAACTGTTCCTTTGTAAAAACGAGATGGTGTTCCTTGCGCATAGCACAGTGAAATCATTGTGCTGTGCTGCAGATTTCATGCTGACATCCACATTCTTCAGGTGCAGCGAGACTAAAGGCACAGATTGGCTCTATTTTTAAAAAAAAGACCAGAAGAGGCAAGACCTGTGCAGGTGTAGAAGTGACTGTGTTTGAGCAGCATTCTTCTTCTCTGATACAATGGCACAGCTTGTGCCACAGCTGCTAAGGAAGCACAGAAATCAAGGCATTCTTCTGATGATCCAGTCATCTCCACAAATAACTGCATTTGCTGATAAGGAGAGGAACTATTTTGGAAACTCACAGATTGTGCTCTTTACCTTGCTGAACGAAAGAGAGAATTACGCCAACCAACCATCTTGGAACATCCTGTGAAGGAAACAAAATGTTACCAGATCAATTGAAAAAAAGAACCGAAAAGATTCCAAACCCTGGTCCTAGTGTTATACGTGCTTTGTTAATGTTAACTCAATACGGGGAAAGTTAGGTTTGGATAAATATGGAGGAAACTGGGTAATGTCTAGTCCTGGGCAGAGCTTCTCTGGTTCTAGTCCTCTATCTGGTCGCTCTCCAACTTAACCTCTTCTGGTCATACATATTTTTGATCTGTTGTTGGAGAGCAACAATAAACTGCGGTCACCGAGCGAGAAAATATTCAAAATAATGTACAGAAATGAGCTGTGCTTTGGATGCCTGACTCTCCACTGCACAAGAAGCAAGGGAAAATGTCTGATGGTGCGTATCTATTAACCAACCTCGACAAGTACAGTCGCTGAAATCCAGGGTAGAGAATGTAATAAATGTCTGATGTGCAGATCCTGTGGGCTTGAAACATGCCAGTTATGTGGGAGTTGTGCAGATTGCCAGGTGTCAGCAGGTGGCATCACCCAGCAATGGCTGCGGTCCCAGCACATGGACAGGCGCTTGCATTTACAGGCATGTCACGATTTGAATTACCATCAATATCCATAATCCAGTACCACTCTAGGGCATAAGGGAGAAGTATAAGGATGGGCTTCTGGTTTTAATTATTTATAATGGCTCAGAGGGATGCTATGTCAGGGACTTTGTGGTTCATTAAAATGCTACACAACGGCATACAGTACTGAAGTTTGAACTACCAGCTCTGTAGCAACAGGTAAGCCCAGGGAAGGTATTTTGCAGGTATTTTGACATCTGGAAGCGTTCTCATGGATGGCATTCATCCACACAGCAGTTTGTGAACTAGTGACAGGGTCCAATACAAATGACACAGTCCAGAAAACAAGAGCAGCAAGAAAAGAACAGTGCTTCCTTCTTGCTTCTTGTTTGACTTTAAAAACATAGTAGCACAGACGGGCTTGTAGAAAAATCCCAGAGGCTGCAGACTCAGAGGTTGCAAGTTCAATTCTCACAATGCCCCTGTGACAATAACCAGCCTGTGCGGCCTTGGGCAAGCTGCCCAGTCCCAGGACACCCCTGGAAGAAGGGAATGGTGAACCACATCTAAGTACTCTGTACCTGGGAAACCCTGAAACGGGTAGCCAGAATTGACTTGATTGCACATGATTGTTTTTAATATGGCATTTGCAGTGATGATGCTGAGAACAAACATGATGTATCAGTCACCAAAGAGTTCATTTACATTTTTAAAATGTCATAATAGGATTTGAGCAACCATGCTTGAACAACAACAAAATGTGCAAATTATATAAAATCTGTTCATTAATAAGATCTACCTGGGGAAATCAGGTTAAAGTCACCTCCAAAACTGTGAAAGCATCGTTCTCTTCTAACTGAAAAGTTATCCCCTCAGGTAACACAAGTTAGGCATGTATGTTCACACTTTACATTGGGCATGAAAACACAATGCTTGCTGTTTCACCATTGTCCAATTAAAAAACAAACCAAGCAAATTTCCCCAAAGGTGGATTGAAATGAGCTTGTCTTTGAAAACACTTTCTCTACAAACAGAATCAGCTTCTCGTTTGATGAAGCTCTTATATTTGTGCTGAATTTTCTGATCTTTTGTGAAAGTGACAGTGAAAAAAAAAAAAAACCAGGCGAGGAGAGCCCGGCATTCACTGCTTTGCAATCTGCATCAGAAATTTGTCACCTTCGGAGACCAGGTACTTGGAAAATGCGCTGGGACGCGCTTAGGTGGGCGTGGTCATACTTAATTTTTTTTTTAGTCCAGAGATGGCGGGAAAACAATTTTAAGCTCCGCATCTTGGAGCCCTTTGCGTTGGATTTTAGGGGTCATGTAAAAGCGTGAAGGGGGCAGGAGAGGGAGATGGGGGGAAGACACCCCCCTAAAAAAGAACCCCCCCCAAAAAAAAACACCTTCTCTTCCATTATTTTACTTTCTTTTGACTTCCTAAATATATTGCTGTTTGGGAATTATTATTTTTTTAACACCTGAAGAAATTCTTCACAGGATGACCTTAGCCGTTCATGATCTTGTCATGAAGCAGATGAGGTCAGGTCAGCATTACGCCAATTAGTGATGATAATATCACTGAGAGGAAAAGAACACTGTGAAACTGGACTCTCCATCCCCTCTCCTCCTTAAGGGTTTCATTCTCAGTAGCTATACCTTGAAGCCCGTACATGTTTACCTCTCTGGGCATTTGGTGTGGTGGAACACCATACAGGAGGAGTACAGACTGAACTTCTCCATCTCATGGATCAATCTCTGCATCCTGCTGGTCCATTAATTTCTCGTCAGAGCAGCTCAATACATCTTGCAGCCTGGAGTAAACAAACAGACCCCGCACCTTCCCTAATCCGCATACAGAAGCACATGGAGCTGCAGTTGAATCTTAGTTGTCCATCACCCCTGCAAGAGGTAGCTTAATTCTGTGCATCTCTTCCAGAGCACACACATAACTCTGATTTGCAGCAGAGGAAGATGGCAGCCGTTGGACTCCAGAGAAATGTCTTTTTCCACTGCTATTTCCCCAGCACCTTAGGTGGCTACTGTGTTCTACCTTATGGAAGAGCTGGCACTGGGCACTGGTTTGTTTATGTTGTCATTGTGTGCAGTGGAAGGAGCACAGAGGGAGAAAGAGAAGATGCAAGCATTGCTATTTGAGAGGAAATCGCCGCTACAAGGCAACATTTATTCTGCCACCCATCCTTTGTTGAGGGGTTTACCAGCTCAGGAGTGTTCCCTTCCCTGATATTTTGGAGCATAAGACAACAAAATGGGACTTTGTTGACGTCATGATAATGGCAGAAATGGAGCACGGAAGTTTAGGGGAGAAAGGGGTCGCTGCTTCTGGCCCAGCTGGTTGTGGAAATTAACATGAGAGGAATCCAAGTGAATTCATGTCAGAGCTTAATCAGAAAATACAGCAACCCCAAATCTAGGCACACCGTCTCTCCACATTTTGGGGTACTAGGTAATGGGCAAAATATAGCATTTGGCACCACAGGCATGCATGCATGTACCCAACACCATTTCCACTCCCACCTCTTCATCTCTTCTCCTGTAAACCTCTCTGCACTGAGCTAGTGAATTTTGATGCCAGGTGGTTATGGGTGGCAGCCAGCATTGAAAACTACACTGAATACCATCCTTATATCTCCTCCACCACCACTCATCCTAGGTTTTGTCTCCATGGTTAGACACTCATGTTTGCACAGTGGTTCCCTAGACAGGCACCATGAGGCCTGATGACCCTAAAGGACTTGAAAGACACCCTTCACAGAGAACAGCCACTGATGTGGGCTGGTTTCCCTCAGACCTTTGGATTTGGTGTCTGAAGGTATTTGCATCCCAAATACTGAATGCATTCACCACTTTTTCCACTGTCAAAATGAGAGATGTATCTGGAAAATTGAGTCATGGCAACTGGATTTCTTTTCTTGAGAGATCGAAATGTTTCACTGCTCATCCAAGCAGCCTCAGAGAGCTGTGGCTCCCAGCATTCCCTGGGTATAATTCTGGGAGCCATAGACAAAAACAAAAATTTGTATACCTCTAATGCAAAGGCTGGGGTGAAAGATGCATCGTTTGTAAATCTTCCAAACACAGACCACTAAATCATTTAGGCCTCGGTTCTTGGCTGTTTCCAAAATAACTTTTACTAACATACTGTGTTTCAGAGTGAGGGAGGATTTTAAAAAGAACTCATTCTGACACATAGGAAAGTGCACATCTCTCTCATTTAAATAATTTACACAGCCAATTGTCATTTCCTAGTACTGATCATGTTTTAATAATTCTTAGAAAATTTTACTTCAGAATGTACACCATTCTGCTTGCTCTCTGGGGACAGCTATGAACTCTTCTCATCATTTCTCAGACTTTATTCTTTGAAGCCAGAAAGGCGGGGGGCGGGGGGGGAGAGAAAGAAATGAAAATTAACTTATCTCTCTATAAACCAATCTGGCAGCATGGTTCTTCCCCACAAGCATAAATGGAAGCAGCAGGATCCTGCACTGCAGCAATCTAGGGCTGTCAGCACCTAATAAGACACCAGAGGCGGATGTCAGAATTACAAGTATGCACTACAACCAAAATTCAAAGTCAGAATTTGTTTTCAGAATTTGAAATAACAGCCCTTCAAATCCAGGAATCAGAATTTTATTTATTTGTGGTTCATTTCATCCCAACTTGATTGTCAAATGACTGAAGAGAGCTACAGTCCCTTGAACTAACTAGCTGCACTTCAAAACAGCAGTGAATGCAGTTACTGAAGTTCAGAAGGGACATCTAGAGATGTGAGAAGCACTAGGCTTAAATTCTCAAAACTTCATCAGTAGTTTCTTCCCAATGATGAGAAACTGAAAAATACACTGTGACTTTAGCTGGATAAAAAATTGGATACAGTCCTAACTTTTTTCTTTTATCTATATTTATTTGGCATTTGTCATGGTAGTGAGATATAAAAGCCCCCAGCTCAGTATGTATGCCTGCTTTATGTATGAGTCTCAAATGCACTCAAAGTGTAAATGAATTTCTATACATTTGCAGAATCGGGCAGCTGCTTTGTAGGAGCATCTGCAGGCAAATGTTTTCCTGTTACTCTTCTTGATACAAAGTTCATGGACAGCCGTTCAACCGTATGAGCTGTAAAGTCATTGCCACAGAAGCACTATGGCCGCAACTATTATTGTAAAAGGCCTCAATGAGGCCTTTGACAACTGCCAACTGTTTGACTGGCAGTTTTCAGTGGGAAATAGCAGAAGTGTCTGAATGTGGAACTGCCAACAGACAAATACGAAAAAGAGAAGCCAGTGGAGAATTGGTGGGAAACAGATAATTATTTTCTTCTGAAAGTGCCCGTTCATGCCCATCTCTATTTGCCACCTGTGGGCAGGGGGGTGGATGTACTGTGAAACGAATGAAACTTAAGCTTCAGGGCCCCTAGTAATCCCAGAAGAGCCCAAGAAACAACTTTAGTTCAAAACATGTGACAATCTGTGGTGCAATCACCCCACAGAAGAAGATAACAGTGGTAATCCAGACCTCATTACCAGTTGCGAAGTGAGCCCCACAGCAGTTCAAGCTTCAGGGCCTCAAAAATAGAAGTCCGACCCAGCCTGTGAATATTGAATGTGCCATGGAGATTCCTTCAAAATGGTAGGTTAACCTTAGTTTTCATTTGGTAAGTATTGGCCATGCCCCTACAGGCAAACATGTGACTGCCCTCAGTCTGAAAGGGGCTTTTATGCATGAGCAGCACAGGTACCAGAATAGACCTCCTACCACACTGATAAGCACCCTGATCAACGTCAATATGTAGGCATATAGACCCTTGCTGGTTATGGGCACTCAGGACTCAAAGTTGTGACTGATGTGCAGGGTGATGTGCAGAAGGGAGAATTACTATTTACATTAAAGAGAGATGTTTATTTATAATTGTATAATTATCTTATTTAAAATATTTCAATCCCACCTTTCTCCTCGAAAGGACCCAAAGTGGCTTACATCATAAAACTGTATTTAAAAGCTAAAAACAACAGATATGCAAATATTTTTAAAGGAAGAATTAAACAAGTGTTACATTTCAAATCCTGGGTGCCACGCAGTGGAGTGAGCTCCCGCTGATAACCCCAGCTCCTGCCAACCTATTACCGGTAGTTCAAAAGCATGTAAATGCAAGTAGATAAATAGGTACTGCCATAAAAAGTGGAAAGGCGAAACAGTGTTTCCTTGCAGCCATGCTGGCCACGTGGCCATGGACTTGCTAAACACTGGCTCTTCTGCTTGAAGATGAGCACTGCCCCTAGAGTCGGACATGATTAGCATGCATGTGCAGAGGTAACCTTTATCTTTACTTTTTAAAGATAAAAATGGGGGGGGGACTTAAAATGGAGCACAATAATTCACTTAAAACCCCTCTCAAACAACCAGTCACTAAGGAAAACCCTGTCTGAAGAGAAAGGTATTTGCTTTCCTGTGGAAGGACAGCAGACATAGGGCCAGTCTAGTTTCCTGTGGGAGGGAGTTCCAGAGTTTGGGAGCAGCAAGAGAGAAGACACCCTCTCTAAATGTACCTGTGAGGGTAGTGGGACAGAAAGAACAGCCTCCCCTGATTACCTTAATCCCCAGGCAGGCATATAAAGGTAGTTGTGGTCATTTAGATAGCTTTGACCCAAGCTGTTTAGGGCTTTCTAGGTTTGCATGGTTGGTATCCTGTGTATATTAAACAACTACGCAGGGCTATAGCTGTCTGCATAATGACATTCAGATTTATGGAAATGTACTGAAATGTGTCATGGCTAGCCTCTTTAAATGCCTTTACAGATCCGTTAAGTTTTTTTTAAAACTCAGAATTCAATGAGCAGGTAAATTCATCATCACAGTAACCATGTCGGACACGTCAGGTTGAGAGTGACTGACCAAGGTAAGTTTTTGTTCAGACATATTTTTCAGTCCCATACTCACTAGTTCTATCTGCTAGTTATGACAGATTGACATATAATATATTCATTATATGGTTGCTATCAATGTTCTTCCCTACTCTTCTACAGTTTTCTTTTCATCCTTTACATTTTGTTATTGCGTGATTTTGTGTGTGTGTGTGTGTGTGTGTGTGTGTTAAACTGAAGCTGTTATTCACCTTGGGCCATCCTTATTGAGCCAAAACATAAGGCAAATATATTGTACTATATTATAATGTCACTTCATGAATAAACTACAGTACTGTAATGTTTTAAATGATGGGTTCTCAGCATGTGGAACATGGATATTGCTAAAATGGGTTTAGCAGTGGATTAACTATTATTCCCTGTGGGGTTATAATAATTCTCAAACAATATCACTTTCTACCCCTTCCCTTTTGTTTATTCTGCTCATCAAATAGACAAAAGGCAATCTACTGCCAAGTGTCCCTCCCTCCTGCTGGGCCATCTGTCATTGTGTCCTCTTTTTGAGTGAGGAAACTTACACAACATAATACATATTTTGATGCTTCTCCAAACATTCAAGAATTGGGAGTCTAATTCTTCTAAAACATTAGCTTATATAAACTGGAAAGCACACGGTAGCTCTTTGAGTGTAGCAGCACACAATGTACTGTATCATATGTTGTCATTTAAATTAGGCCTTCCCTTCAGAATGGGGTTATAGCTGAATTCACATCTGGAATTTATATCCAAGGGCTTGGCAGGAGCCCCACAACGGCTTCTCAAATCCACTGATAAGACCCCATGGCTAAAGTTCTTGAAATAAGTGACATGCTTTGCTGTTGTGCCATAGTTTCACAGAAATGCCAAATGTCTCACAGGGAGGGAGAATTTAATTTGTTTTTAAAGCCTCACGAGCTTGACAGATGAAACGTATTAAAGAAAGAAGAGCCTTGAAGGTTGCCTGTTGGAAGCCTTTAAAGAGGTCCACAGAAGACTTCTGGAGTCTGACTGAGTGGGCATCTATTATGCCTTACTCGTTTTGTCTGGGCATTTCATTTATATATATTTATCCATATAAAGAAACTATCTCCATATGAAAAAAGTCAGACTGAGAGAGACTAACCAAAGTATGTTTTAAAGCTCTGTGGAGAGTGGGCCTCAGATCTCTTCCACCCTTGTCTAATATTCTGATTGACTGACAGGCAGATAAGTTTACATAACATTTTCCTAACATTTCCACATCATTCTAACATGATGATCCAGGTTCTCGGGATTGCTACAGACCGTCGTTTTTCCTCCCTGTCCTCCTCAGTTCCAACAATGTTTTCAGTTTTATCTACCCCCTGGCTAGGGAATTTGTGAGGCGTATATGTTTGTTTTCCTCCCCTTTGTGAAACCACAAAGGGGGATTTCATGAAACAATGTGTGTTAATGTTTCTATTTAATTTTTAGGAAAACATCAGCTGGGTTTTCCCGGTAAGCCTTCCCTGCAGGTCTAAAACAACATTAAAATCCACAAATAGCAGTGCTGCTAAACAGCACAAGGAAATCTCCCTGAAGGCTCGTCCACACTATGGTGTCATCTGGTGTTTTTGTGGCAGATTGGAATAGAGCAGTGGTTCTCAATCTGTGGGTCCCCAGATGTTCCTGAACTGCAATTCCCAGAAATCCCTTCCAGCACAGTGAGTGGTAGAGGCTTCTGGGAGTTGCAGTCCAGGAACATCTGGGTACCCACAGGTTGAGAACTCTTTGGGTTTTTTTAATGTTTTTTTCTGGGCATTCACTAATAGCAAGGGAGCAGGAATGGGACTGGACCTAACAGCCCACCTTCAGTACTGATGGGCATTGCTGCCCAGACTCTCAGGCCAATGGCATTTGGTCCATTGGGGCAGGCACGTCCAAACTTCGACCCTCCAGATGTTTTGGACCACAAATCCCGCAGTCCTTTGCCATTGGGAATGCAAGCTTGGAATTCTGGGAGTTGTGGTCCAAAACATCAGGAGGGCCGAAGTTTGGACATGCCTGCATTACGGCAACTAGGTATTGCCTCTCCTCAGCTTCGGGTTCCCTGCCCTGCCCTGCACCCATCCCTGCTTCTCTCTTTACAAGAGGTCAACACCCTGCCTGTGTTCCATGTTGTTGTGTGTGAATGCTTGTCACAAATTTGCAGGGTTTTGTGACACCGTTCCTTTTCATCTTTTCTCCTGCAGGAGCAGGAGCCACCTTCACATATGGGCTCAAGTTGGAATGACAAGCTCGGGTTGGCAATGAATCTCCGTAGGTTCAAGACTGTCCCTAAAATTACCCATTGCACCCTTCCCACTATTCATTGCAAGACAAAGAACAACCAGCCTCACAAATCTTCACACTTGCAACATTTGCAGTACGTTTTTCACGCTGTGAATGGTGAGGGTTTTTTAACTTTAAAATTTTATTAACATAAAACGACAATCCAAAACATAAAAAACATTAATACAAAAAGAGAAAAAAAATAATCAAAACTCTACCAAACAAGACAAGACAAACCCTGTGCAACCCACCTCCCACTCGGGACTTGAGCAAGTTTGCAAATCCTAAGGTTCCCTCCAAAAAAACATTGAGTTTTCTCCAGGTGTATGTATACCCTTTACCTTTTTGAAATACATATACCAACAGTTTGTCCCATATTCCATTGAAATCATTAGTTGTTTTTAATCCCTCCTTCCTAATTTTAATTTCACGAGTCAGTTTATCATTAATAGCCATATTCCGTAAGTCCCTATAGTGAATGGTGAGGTTTTAAAATGCAAATATTTGAAAGGTTGTACACATTTTAAAATAGGCATTAGCAAATGGGGAAAATGAGTACAAAACCCACACATTTTTAAAAAGGTATAAATGGAGATTATACAGAAAATGCAGAAATGTATGAATTCAAACACATAGGAGGTTTTCCCACTCCTATAGTACTTTGTGTACAGTGTACACATTGAACCTGTGTAAAAGTGTGTGATAGATTTCAGTGGATGCTTCATATGCATTTTTTAAACACATATTCCTTTATGTACATTTTGAGGAAGCCCAGACCGTTTTTCGTTTCAGCCAAATGCTTTTTGGCAATCAAAAACCACTGGCCTCTTTTATACTCTTTCTGTTGACGGCTGCAACTTATATACACTCTAAACCTGTGCTGCTACTAATGTGAGAAAAAATGTGGGAAGATGAAAATACAGTTGCAGCCAGAGATCCCTTGCCTTACTGAGGGTGCAGAGCCAAGGAGGCCGTGAACTTGGCTGTGAACTATAGCTCAGTAATTTGTGTGTTGGAGGGTAGCTGCAATGTGAGATCGCAGTGTGAAAAAGTTGCTGGCACCATATACTCAAAAGCCTTATGGTCAGTAGTTTATTCTTAAAGCAACACTCAACGGGACAGTGCAAGTTTGCTGCCTAAGATGCAGCAAAAGCCTATCTATCCAAATCAAGATGCACAGAATGAGTACCCTGTACTGGCACACTGGATTAGTCCATTAGGCAGAAAATCCTCCAAGGTATCTCTCATTATTCCTAGCAGTCCAAGTAAGTGGCTGTACGTCACCATCTTCACCACACTATCTGCTGAAAAGGAGCTGTTTTTATGAATTGTATGCTTGCGAGGATGTGGGGGGTTTAATGATTTGTATTAGTTATAGCAGGCTCCATATCTTGCGCAATGCATTGTTTTAAAACTGTCTTGGCTTTTAGAACAATTTCTACTGGGCTAACTTTTCTTGTTACAGAAGCAGTACAACTACAACATCTTCTTACTTGCTTTACCACCCACGTTTTACAGTTCTTAACATCCAGGAAATTATACAGAAGAAGAGAATAGTTAAGCCCACTTCAAGTGGTGAGCATCCATTCAGCACAAATGGAGGCAATGTATTTGTAGCTAGGAATGCCACAGTGGCCTTACTCCACTCAGAATGCCTTTAGGACATCTGTGCAGAATACTCTTCAAAATCTAATTTCAATTTATTTTTCCCGAAGACTTGAGAATTAAGAGTTTATTGAATAGGACTCAAATATATTTGCTGTTGTGGATATTTGCCAACCAACTCACAAGACAAACAAGCATGAAGCTATGGTATGGTTTTCAGTAGACTTTGAAAACATTTCTTAATTAAATGCCATGCCTGACTGACATGTAACTTAGATATTTCCCCTTCCTAAACAATGAAGCAAGGTATTCTCATCTTTTACCCCTAGAAAGAATGCAGCAAATATGTCCCTCAGTTCCTAATTATGTGACACCCCCACCCCAAGGAATCCAAGCAGTAAATCTAATCTTGAGGTAATAAAAGCATGGATAACTAATTTCAAGGTCTGGCAGAGAGAGAAATGAATGCAGTTCCACTGTTATACCTGCAACAGCTTAGAAATGTTCAAACTGCAAACTTCAACTCCCATTCTATCCAACTCTCTTTGTCACTTAATGTCCCCTTTTTTCTCCCTCCCCTCACGCAGACAGGATCAAGGAAGTGAGGAGGGGTGGGGATGCAGGAAGAGCAACGAACCCCCAAGATCTCTGGTCCGAATTTAAGTGGCCAGCGGATCTTAGGGGTCGTGTGAAAAGGCCCTGAGTTACCTAAGTGCTAAAATCTGAAGTAGAACAAAATGAGTGGAATCAAGGAGACTCATTAATAGATAACATATTCTCTAACCTTCCACGTTATGCAAGACAACTTTTTGGCCAGATAATTCTCACAGATAATGGTGAAATATCTTAAAAGAGACCCTTTGGATCTAAACTGAGTATAGGAAGATATGAGAAGACAAAGCAAGCAAGGTTAACATTGCTTTGAGTTCAATAATGCTGGGGTGTACGTATGCATTCCTCACCATGAGAATATGGATACTTGACAATATGGGAGAACTAAAGCTGATGTAAAAGCACACATGGGTTAAAAATAATGCGTTGAGAGCAAAAAAGATCAAGGAAAAACATGGAGAAGATATAAACAACCCAAGAAGTGCCCAAGGACATTGCTTTGAACAGTTATATGGAGTGTGATAAAAATAGATGCAATGTAATAAGCAAAACAAAGACAAAACCTGAATTGTAGATTTCAAAGTACTTTTGTTTCATTAATAGGTCAACTGATTATCAAATATATCTGTTGTGCAACATTGTGTACAAGCATTCATGACTAAATTGAGATTTCATTTCTAAAGAAATCCGTTTCCTTGCAACAACAAAGCATCTTGGCTACTATACAGACAAAGGTCTTCATTTCTTTCTTGGATATTTAATAGACTTGGACAGAGTGTCAGAAAACAGTAGCCTAATCAACCTTCCTTTTCTTAGACGCTGCTCTTAACATGCATTGCTAATAAGGTTTGAGTATGCCGGGAAAGCCAAAAGCAATGCTGTCAGAAAGCCGGGTTCTCAGAGGAGTCTGCATGCCCGACAGGGTCACCCAGGGTAGATTGTTCAATCAAAACTGAGGCACCAGATCAAGATGCCTCCACCCTCTTCAGGATTAACAGTCACACCAGCAGAAGAGAACCAATAACTCCAGGGATGGTGAGGCAGGGGCAACAAAATCCTAGAGGATAGTTAAGGGCAGTAGAGGTGGGCACTGTGATGTGCCCTTTACACACACTGGGTTTCCACTCACTGCCACCACCAGATTAACTGGACACTTGTATGTATTTGAGAGAGAGAGTCACCCCAGATTATATAGTTTTAAAACAAAACATGAAATGTTTATTATTTTACAATTAGATGCTCAGTGTTATGATGATAGCTTTAGCCGATGTTATTGTATTGCATACATGAATTCTTATAATAATGTGTTTCCTTTATAAACCAGACTCTTTTCAGTGGCAGGATATTCCACCTGACCAACTGAAAATGTAAACTGACTCTCAGCTCTCTTAGGGTATTTGTACACGACCCCTAAACAACGCCGAAAATGGCTCCCAGCTCCGGAGCTTAAAATTGTTTCCCCACCAGCTCCGGAGTTTACAGAAAATTAAGTGCGGCCACGCCCACATAAGCGCGTCCAAGTGCACTTTTCAGGTACCTGCTCTTGGAGGGTGAAAAATCCCAGATCCGGATGTAAAGGAGTGAGTGCCCGGCTCTCCTCGCTTCTGTTTTTTTTTTTTTTTGCCTCCCGCCCCTTTAAGAGAAGGAATCAGGATGACGGGGAGGCTTGGACCGGCAAACGGAGGTGAGCCTGCATTCTTTTGTCCCCTTTTTTCTCCCTCCCCTCACGCAGAAAGGATCAAGGAAGTGCGGAGGGGTAGGGACGCAGGAAGAGCAACGAACCCCCAAGATCTCTGGTCCGAATTTAAGTGGCCAGCGGATCTTAGGGGTCGTGTGAAAAGGCTCCTAATTGAACTGAACTCTTCTCAGCTCTAACCCAAACTGAACTGCCCAACACCCATTAGGTTCCAATATATAACATTCTTAACCACTCCCACCAGCTTGGTGATTGGCTATTCAAAACACATTCATGAATATTCATACTTGTTTTACCCTTTTCGCCACAGGCACAACCCTCATTTGGAGGTTCGTGCCCATTTTTAAGCACAGCACCAGAAGTACCACACATTCTTTTCCCTGCCTCCCTGGCTGGATTCCCCCACTCACAAGCTGGTGTGTGTTCCCCTCCTCCTCCTCCTCCTCCTCAGTTGTTCAACCTGTCTCTAGCAGGAGCATGGGTTTCCCTGCCCTGCCTCCTTGGCTGATCACCCACTCAGAGAAGGAGGCAGGACATGCAAACCTGGGCTCCTGCCAAGGACTGGTCAAACAGCTGACGAGGAGGAGACAAGCACACTACAACTGGTGATTGGGTCACTGCCAAGGCAGGCAAGACAAGGGAATGAATGGTACCTGTGGTGCCATGAGCACAAACGAGCACGAACCTATGAGCTAAGGTTCATGCCCTTCCCTACTGGGCAGTAGCAGTAGTGGAAGGTGGCATTGATGGAGGATCTTCCACAAGACAACAGCAGTGTCACTCAAGCTAATGCTTGTTGGTACTGAGCAGAAAAAGCCAATGGTAGCCACTTAACTTGTATCTTGAAAACCCTATGATGAGACAATCTAAAATAAAACAAGAGACGGTGCTGGAAGATGAGATGGCCAGATCAGACAGCACTCAACTGGCTATTGGAGAACAGCAGAGAAATAGTATGATTAGTGTTGTTGCTAATAAAACAACTAGAACAAGGCCAAAAAGACATCTAGTGGCTGAAGTGCAGAAAGGTAAAGGGAAAGTCTGATGCTACACAACACATATATTTGAAACATGGAACATGTTTGACAATTGTAATGCACTTTATACAGGGCTGTCCTTGAAGACAAAACAGATACTGCAGTAAGAGCAATATGTAGTGACTAAACTACTAAGGGGAACATCTTTCAAAGCCCATATGATGCCACTTCTGAAAGAAGTGCACTGGCTGCAAGTGCACTTCTAGTCCTAATTCAACCTGAAGCCCTAAATGGCTCAGTCCTGGATATTTCAGGAAGGCCCTCTCCCTATACACATCCACTCTCTCCCTATAGTCACCTGTAAACTGAAAAACATAAAGCAAGTCGTTAATGTGTAAACATGGCAGGACTTGATGTAAGGGAACTAAATTGATCTGGAATGGGATATTTTCATTCAGACAATAACTCTGTATTTTTCTCAAGAAATGAAAGATTCAGAAGAAATGAGGTGGCTGTATATACCACACACAGTTGGGCCATTAGGCAAGGTCTGACCAAACAGTATCAGTCGAGTTCTTGAATACCCTTTTAAGATAATCATCATTCTGGTCTTTGCTCCATGTACAGTTGCTGAAGAAGAAACTGAAGCATCCAGGAGCAAACTTATACCAGAACACGATGTGCTGATAATGACAGGTGACTGGAACATAAAATTATGGCATAAAGCAGGACCAAATGTTCTCGGAGAACTTGGCCTAAGAGTCAGAAACTAAGCTAAATGAATCATTGAATTCCATGAAACCAACAACCTGCTTAGCACAGAAATATTCCTCAAATAAGTGAACAGGTGATTAAATCACCAAATGGCCAACAGAGAAATAAAATAGACTACATAATTCAAAATAGGAAAAACACTGGCAAAATATGATTAATACATTTTAATGGAGATTTTAAAACTCAATATATAATAAGATCTGGTATACATCTCAAACAGCTGGAAGGCTAGGACTTCCTATACTACGTAGCCAGTCAGTTAAAACACATGCTAGATATTATAATTTATCTAACAAACTAATTTAGCTATAGTATGGAAATACACTATTTCCATCTGAACCCTAAGAATATTTCTTTTGTACAATAAAAATAGATTAAAATATAGAAAATCCCTTCTTAAAATAGACGCTTTTATTCAAGAAGAATTAAAAATATTTCTCATTGCATCCAGTAGTCAAGCTGGAAAATTTCCCAGAAATTTGAAAGGATGGATTGAGAACTCATTAAGAAAGAAATTTATTATAATAAAAGATTGGTTAGAAAAAAATGAGAACACCAAATAAAAGAAATGATAGGAATGGATAAAATACATTAGTATAATATTATTCTATTAGATCAATGGGCAAAAGATTGGGTAAAAAGGAATAGCAAATGTATGGAATTTACTAAATGTGAAAATACTGTATTATATTGGAAAATAAAAATGCCAGTGTAGATAAGGTAATGAAAAGGACAGTAAGTAAGATTTACAAAATGGTAGTAAGAGGATCAGGAGGATTTACTTGGAACATTGTAGGCATATGTCTAGGCTAGGGGAAGAAATAAGTATAGTACCAGTGTTTGAAAAATATATGAGCTATTAAATTACTGAAACCTATGTCAGTAAGGAAAAGAACTTTGTAAGTTAGTTTGGAGATTGTGCCTCACTTCATTGAAATTAAATCAAATGAATGCCAATTATTCACTGGATAGGGTGCCAAAAAGCAAGTACTGTATTTATTTTCATATGAAGGGTGAAATGTACTTATTTCGGTATTCTTAACTACAGTGGAGCCTCATATAACAAACAGTTTGTATAACATAAAATTTGTACAACATAAAAAATTCCGGAGATAGGGGAAATTTGTTTAACAGAATCACCTATGGGACGAATCCATACAACATAAAAATGGTCGTGATTAGGGATTACTCTGTTTTCAATGCATTCCTATAGGAAATTTGTACAAAGGAAAATTTGCTTAACATAATTTCATTTGGAACAAATTTATTCCTTTATACAAGGTGCCACGGTGCTATATACAAATATGAAATATGGGTAGTGAAGAAAGCTGGTCTGGAAAAGGTTTATTCCTTTTAACAAGTGATGTTGGAGGAGACCTTTGGAGGTTGCATGGACTGCCAGCAAGATAAACCAGTGGATTCTAGATCAAATCAAGCCAAATCATTCTGTAAAGTTTATTTAGGATAAAATGACTCAACCGAGGATTTCCTACTTTGAGTACACAACAAGAGGACAAAACTCACTGGAAAAGACAATAATGCTGGGAAATGTTGAAGGAAACAGGAAGAGAGGGAAAACAAACAAGAGATGAACTGACTCAATTACGAAAGCCATGGCTTTGAGTTTGCAAGAGCTGAGGGGCTGAGCTGCTAACAACAGGAATTTCTGGAGGTTACTAATTCATAAAGTTACTATAAGCAGAAATTGATATAGCAGGACATTACAACAAGGAACCTGTATAGGCAATTTCTCTTTCTCTTTCCATTTTGTGGAATATAATCGAGAAGCTCCAATCTCCCTGAGGGACAGAGAATGCAACTTCTTGGTTTGACTCTAACCAAAAAAAGGAGTTTCCTGCTATTTGAAGGTCAACTGCATTAATTATTTTATCTCCCAAGTTTCTTGTAGGAGATGAATAGAGAACTGCTGGGACTGGAGCTGTATGTGATCTGTAGTGTCCCCATCCAGCCCACAAGTGTCTTTGGTCCATATCAGTTATAGGAGTCTCTTTTACAGCCTGACAAGCTATTACATAGGACTGGGTTCTGCTTTACAACCTAGGAATCTGATGTATGAAACTGAGCTAACCTGCAGACTAGAAATATGCTTTGAGATGGGATATAGTTTCATCAATATGAATCATGTTTGAAAGATGTTTTTTTCTGCTTGTGTGCCCATATTGCTCAGGATTTCTCAGCATTGCCACATTGGTTGGGGAAAAACAAGAGCTCAAGTCGATCTCATCTGGAAGGCACAGATTTGAGAAAGCCCGCCTTAAATCACTGTCTGAAAACCTGATGGGAAGATGTTACTTGTAGCTGTCTTTCATTTACATTCATTGATATTCTGACAAAACACGAATATACATTTTTGGCATTACTTAAGTGCTATATGCCAGGGACACTTTTTAACTTTACAGGACCTAGATACCTGAAGGACCGCCCCTTTCCATATGAACATAACCGGCAATTAAGATCTAGCCAGGGGGCCCTCCTGAAAGAGCCATTCCTCAAGGAGGTGAAAGGGATGGCTTGTAGGAACAGGGCCTTTTCGGCAGCTGCCCCCAGATTATGGAATGCCCTCCCAAGTGAGACCTGCCTGGCGCCAACGTTGATGACATTCCGGCGCCAGGTTAAAACATTCCTTTTCTAGAAGTTTTTTAACTGATTATTGTGGGTCCCAATGGCTATTTTAGTGTAGTATTTTAATATATGGTATTTATTGTATTTAAATGTTTTATTGTTTTAATTTTATTGCA
This sequence comes from Phrynocephalus versicolor, assembly GCA_023846285.1. Taxonomy (NCBI): domain Eukaryota; kingdom Metazoa; phylum Chordata; class Lepidosauria; order Squamata; family Agamidae; genus Phrynocephalus; species Phrynocephalus versicolor. Next base: position 60,727,425 of record JAHTLZ010000330.1, read on the forward strand.
GTTTTGATGTTTTAATTGTCTGAATTGTTTATTTTGATTGTGAGACGCCCAGAGACCTTTGGGTAGTGGGCGGCATACAAGCTAAATAAATAAATAAATAAATAAATAAATAAATAAATAAATACCGGCATTATGCCAACAGTATACATTGGAAGACAATTTACCTCAATTTAAGAAATCACTGTAGATAGTATCCATTATTGTGTTACTGCTTTCTGCCAATAAGATGGCTTTATCGGCATAAATTATTGATCTTCCTTCGACCCATTTTCGCTCCTCCTTCATCTGAATCTGATATAACTTGATGTATGATGATGTGTTCTCCATACAGATTGAAGCCTTGTCTGACACTTTTGCCTATAGGAAGCCATTCTCTCTCTCCACATTCTGTTCTAACAGACACTTCTTGTCTACAAAACAGGGTACACATAAGCACAAATAAGTGCTGAGGCACATTCCATTCTTTCAGAACAACCCATAGTTCCTCGTGGTCCACAGTCAAATAAGTTATTGTAGTCTATAAGGCATAGAATTGTCTCCTGAAATTCTTTGGTGCATTTCAGCAACCAGTGGATATTTGCAATCTCATTTTGAGCATCTCTTCTTTTTCAGAATCCATCTTGAGCTTAAGGCATTTCTCATTCCATATCACGTTGCAACACCTTGAGTATCACTTTGTTTGCATGGGAAATTAAAGCAATGGCAATACAGTTGCTGCAGTTGCATTCCTTGGCATCTCCTTTCGTGGCTATTGGAATGCATATTGAACATTGCCAGACTATGTTACATTGCTTTGTTTTACGCATTTGTTGCCATATTCTTAGTCTCTGCATCTTGAAATTGTTATATCAGTATCCTTTCTACTGATGGTGATTTAGTTCTTCCCAGTGCTTTGAAAGGAGCTTTAAGTTCACTTTCTAGAATTGCAGCTTCTTCATCACAGGATTCCTATCAAATGGAAGGAACTACATGGAAGAGGCATCGTTTCACGCGAAACAGTCACAGCACTTTTTCTCAGCCAGAATATCAATGACATCCATCGGCATGCTCATCCTGTTAGATATTTTCTCTTTGTTGCAACCTTGAAGGAGACATTTCATGCTGGGTGTGCCTTAGAAGAAACCAAGGCGTGGATGAACATGAGCTTGCTACAAAAAACAAACAAACAAACCTTGTCACAAATTATAAAAGTCAGCAGGATTCTTAGAAATCAATGCAGGTCTAAGAATCAAGTTTCTTCTCCAGTCCCACTTATCTTTCTATTACTGGAACCAGGAGGAATGACCCATTTTTACTGCAACGCCTGCATTAACATTAGGCTTTGTTTTCCATTGGAGAGCATCTGAGCCCTAAACATGCTTCTTTTTGTTGGTGGATATTGTCTAGAGATGTTTTTAAAACTGAGATGAACTTAAGTGCGTCATGAATATAGTCAACAGCACACTCAGAGAAATTGGCTCAAAACTACAAGAGCTTTAGAAGACTGAAACCCAAAACAAGCCCAAACAGTCAGAGAGGGGAACTCTTTGCATGGCTATTATATATGCACTTTCTCTCCCAAGGGAATTTTGGTTATAGAATTTAATAATAACAGAATGCAAACTATCTTCATCCATCTTCTTTTGTAGCAATATTTTTATTTCATTAATAGGAATGGACGATAAGCCAATGATGAGCAAGTCTGCCCTAGAGATGTGAATCATATCATCCTTCATTTAGGCACCAGGACTCTGTCCTAGTTGTACATGTGATAAACCTACCAAGCCATCAGAGTATAAACAGGTCCCCTTTTTTACATCATCATCCAAAGTTGATTGCCTTGCTAGTTACTGGTTGAATGAAGCTTTCAGTTAGTTATTTTAAACATGCCATTTTGTTCTTCTGCGTGCTGACGACATTTAATCTTCTGAGCAATAAGGGACTGAGGACATATTGGCCTTATTTGAACCCAACAACCTGTAACTCGAATGGGTCCAGTCAGGAGTCCAGAATGCACACAGTTCCCTCATCCCCTCAGGTGTGGAGACAAACAGATTGAAAGCGTTTGCCTCTGTTCCCGAGTAACTGTACTTAAAGCATTTACAGTACATGAGCAACCTTCATGGCGGTCTGTTGGGACAAGGAATGCTGCTGAAAATGTCTGAAATTCCTATTTGGACACAAGGTGTAACTGGCTACAATAAGCAGAAGTTAAATCCCACGGAATAGAGGGCCTGGAGACCTATATCTGGCTTTGCTGCTCAGCTGAAGGACCGAGGCTTTGAGACACAGGAACCCACTACCACCCAACTTCCTTTCCCAGGAAAGGATGTCAGAAACAGACCAGGGGAATTGAAAGCCTTCACCTTTCCCCCTCACTTCTCTTGCAAGCTGAGTGTTAACTTACATCACAGATAGCTACATCAAGATCGGTTTAATAAAATATTTAGTACAAACAGCAGCGACTCAATAGAAAGCAATTTTTTTGTTCCTTAAGAGAAAATGGGAAATTTGTATAAAGGAAAATTTGCTTAACATAATTTCATTTGTAACGAATTAATTCCTTTATACAAGGTACCACTGTATTAAAGTAATTATTTAGCGCCTTCCCTTTTTTAAATGCAAGAAAAACCACAACTGTGAGTCATAAGAACACAAGAAGAGCCATGCTGGATCAGGCCAAGGGCCTATCTAGTCCAGTTTTCTATATTACACAGTGGCTCCACCAAATTCCTCTGGGAGCTTACAAGACTAGATAACTGTCTCCTGATACCGCTGCCCTGCATCTGACCTTTGAAGTACCCTTTTTTAAAAAGCCTGGAGATGACATATCCCCATCATGGCTTGTAACCTGTGATGGAGTTTTCCTCCAGGAATCTGTCCTATCGCCTTTTGAAGGCATCCAGACAAGGTGCCATCACCACAACCTGTGCAGGGAGTTCCACAGACTAACAATATGCTAGGTAAAGAAGTATTTTCTTTTGGCTGTTCTCACTCACCCAACCCTCAATTTGAATGGATGTCCCCTAGTTCTGGTATTTTGTAAGAGGGAGAAGAGCATCCATCTATCCACTTTACTCATATCCTGCATAATTTGTATGTCTCAATCATATCCCCCCTCAGTTACCTTTTTTCCAGACTAAAGAGCCCCAAATGCTGTAGCCCTTCCTCACAAGAGAGGCCTCCTAGCCCAGTAATCATTTTAGTCGCTCTCTTCTGCACCTATTCCAGTTCCACTGTGCCTTTTTTGAGATGCAGTGACCAGAACTGTACACAATATTCCAGGTGCGGCCTCACTATTCTTTTGTACAATGGCATTATAACATTGGCTGTTTTATTTTCAATCCCCTTTTTGATTATCCCTAGCATAGAATTGGCCTTCTTCACCGCTGCCACACACTGGATAGATACCTTCATTGAGCTGTCCACCAACACACCAAGATCTCTTTCCTGATCCATCACAGATAGCTCAGAGCCCATGAGTTCACAGGAAGTCTGGGTGACAGAATGATCAGAGGTAGAACAAGCAGCACTAACTCTCTCGAAAGGTACTGCAGGCAAAAACCTACATGAGTCACAAGTTGCAATGGATCTCATTGCTGGCAACTGGCTTGAAACATATCCGGGTTCTTCTAGTGCAGTGATGGCGAACCTTTTAGAGACCGAGTGCCCAAACTGCAATTCAAAACCCACTATTTTTTTTTCTCAAAGTGCCAATACAGTAATTTAACCTGTATACAGATGGCCATGAAGTGGCAATGTTGGGTGCCCACAAAAAGGGCTCCGAGTGCCACCTTTGGAACCCGTGCCATAGGTTCGCCAACACTGTTCTAGTGTTTGAAGAAACGTTGGACACAGAAATTTTTTCTTTGGTCATTATTGTGATCCCAGGGGTGCTTAGTGGATTTGCTTGCTCAAAATTCAAGCCACTAGCCAATGCCTCTGCACTGATTATTTCATTACTTTCCACAAGCAATCCAGTTTGTTTCAATTACAGTAGCAATCAATAGCTTTATTCAGGCATTATTGAACCCCGTTACCTGAACATACTGAGCAGGAAAACACCCAACTCCCTCCTTGTTGTCAGTTTCTTCACACTGTTAACCAGAGGCCTGAAAGGAGACACTCCTGCTCATATAGAGGCCCTACTCCAAAGCAAGAGCTTTGGAAGATCTGGCATTAGTATGTTATGTTCTCATGTTCATTTAGAGACAGGAATTGAAAGATGTGTCCCAGAAGCAGACTTCCAAGACAAAAGGTTCACTGAGGATTGGAGGGCGATATTGGAGGTGGTGAACCAACAGAGGTGGAGTGAGTCTCAAAATGTTTTTGTCTTGCCCCATTGCCCAACAAGTAGACTAAGGAAGAACAGAATTGTGGATTATACTCATGATTAGATGTTTGATTTATCACATGAGGAGTTCAAAGTGGTTCTATTGAGTTTAAACTGTGAGGCAACATTGTCAACTGGAACAGCATGCATCCAGAAATTGACTTTTTTTTTTGCTCTTTTTTCTATCACACTCAACACCTCTTTTGTTGTACAGTATTTCCTACATTTGTAGGACTCCTGGTAGAACTGAAATACCCATGTTAATTCATATGTATTTATTTTGAATATTTTTACCCCCCCCCCCTCACCTTTCTCCTTGGAAATGGACTCAAGGTGGCTTACCATAGTGAGGGACAATATACAGCCCAGAACATTTAAGACATATTTCAAGTTAAGAACAGGGAATTAGAAGAGGCATCTTAGAACATTAAAAGGTAACATGACTAACACGATTCATGTTGGAGCGTCAGGAGTTATCTCATCTGCTGGGTTCAGTCTTTCACCGTCTCCCTCTGCCTTTGAAGGGATGTGTCTCCCCCTGCTACACTAGGCACTTCCGTGAGAATTGTGTGATTGGGGAGTGCTGGTGTTGTTGTGACCTTCTCACTAGTTCATCATGTCCTTTCACATGGAAATGAAATAACTGGAAGTTTCCTTCCTCTCAGAAGAAATGATGGAAGGTGTAGAGGACTACCACAGGAACTGAACATAAACATTTTAGAAGAGCAGTTTGCTAGCAATGCTGCAGAAGAGGTTCCCTGCTTTAGGGGTATTTACATAACACTTTCAATTAAGTTCATCAGTCATTTACACGAGTTTAAACTTCTATGAGAAACAACTGAGAAATAATAACTGCTTAAATGCAAACCCCTACTTGTTCTCTGCTGTTCATGACTTCCCGGCTCCATCTGCCTAAATGGCTTACTCCATGAAATGGGTCCCTTCTGCTTCCACTTGAAGCTTGATGGAATAAGGCCTGACCAGAATGAATGCTTTTGAAATGCCTTCTCTCAGTTTGTCCACATTCTATCTCATCCCCTCCATATTTTCTGCCAAAAAGTGAGCCAGCTTCTGATTTTCATACAAAATTGCAAGCAGCCTACGCTCAAAAATGTATTGATGTTTCACAGTGAAAGCACTGCTTAACACATTCCATGCAATTTATGAAGAGACTGAGATGGTTCAGTGGAGTCATGAACTCTTTCTATAGCAATATTCTTTTTTGCCAGTGGTCGTCCCTGTCGTCTGAACCAAACTACTCCGATTATAATGAAATTGTGTAGTGATGCTAGATTAAACACAAGCTTGTCATTACTCGTTTTAGGAAAATGTGGGAGGAGGGATACAAACTTAAGAGTGTGCCTATTCACTCCAATTTGTGGGTCTCCTCTATGAATATGAATCTTGTCCCTTATCTTCACACTTTTATTCTTATAGACCAGGCATGTTCAAACTTCAGCCCTCCCGATGTTTTGGACCACAACTCCCACAGTCCTTTGTCATTGGCAGTCTAAGCTTAGAATTCTGGGAGTTGTGGTCCAAAACATCGGGAGGGCCGAAGTTTGGGCATGCCTGTTATAGACTAAGGCACTGCCACATAACTGTAGAAGCAATAGGCTTTTAAAACCAATTGTTGGATCTTTCTCCTCAGAAACCTTGAGGCCCTCATGTTGAGATGCACACACTGGGAAAAATCAGAGATTAGGCCGGCCACCCAGATGATTGGTAATGTGTTCCAACTCCTGTCGGGTGACTTTCATCCATTGCCACCAAGAAGAAAAATAACCACTATGATTCTGTATACTGTATTATTTAAAATATTTATAGATTGCTTATTATACCAGATTGCAAAGTTTACAAAACAATATTCTCAAAACAAGCATGACAATATATATTAAGAACTGATCTGATTCCCATATATCATACATACAAGTCTCTGTATTCATTGTTTTTAGGCATACAGTATTGTAAAAACGGTGGGTAGCAATAAATGAATACATGATCTCACATTTTAATTCATTATCCTAAAAATAACACCCTGTCACATGTCCGCCACCATCCTTATTTTTCCTGTCCTGCCTCATACCTTTAAATCTTAACCCATCTCATCCCCTCCCCCCCATTCCCTACAACGTCCTCATCTACATTCTGCACCATTGGCTATAGGTATCACATGGCATTCCCTTCTCTGTTCAAACACCCAACATAGCAGGGTAATATACAATGTAATAATTTTATACCATGCATTCTGTCATCTAACTATCAGAGGGAAGGGAAACATATGTGGGCTCCTGAATATTCTACATGTGCTATGCACATCACAGACTACAGGTTTTAGTGTATTTAGCTAAACATTTTGAAGTAATTGGTTTTAAGGATCGGAATCCATTCTGGTTTAATTTCCAAGAGAAAAGTCAGTTGATACCGAAACTACTTTTAAATAAAGAGATTGCAGGGGATCCACTGTCTGACACACTTGTCTCTTATTTCCTGAACATGATACCTCTGAAAATACCACTACGGTATAAGGGATCTTCAAGGGCCAGATGCAGGGGAGTGGTATCAGGAGACAGATATCTAGTCTCATGCGCTCCCAAACGCATCTGGTGGGGCCACTGTGAGATACAGGAAGCTTGACTAGATGGGCCTTTGGCCTGATCCAGCATGGCTGTTCTTATGTTCTTATCTACAGGTATTTATTAATTTTAGCTGTCATAGGACCTCATTACCTTTACTTCCACGGGTCGAAATAAAACATCTATTCATACTTAGGCTGACTGCAGTCAGTGGTAACTCCACCAGAGCTTTAGATTATAATGATGAACTTTCCACCCACAACTTAATGAAAAGTAGATGAGGTGGCTGAACTCCTTCTGTTATATCTGGTTTCGACAGATTCTTCTGTTATCTGTTCCATTTGCCGTTCTTCCGAGTACTCACCTGGGTGCTTGCTTTTAGAAATAATAATGTCAGTATTGTTTCTGAAAATGGTGATAAAGCATCCAGGCACTTACTAAAAAGCCACAAACATCCCTCCTTATATTTAAAAGGTTTATATGCACCTAAATAACAATAACACCTCCAAGGCGAGGCTCCTTTTGAAGCCCAAGTGACATTACAATCAGTAAAAAGCTATACCAACATTGTAATTTTCACTGACATCAAGAATTATGTCTTTCATTATGCATCACACTGATGTTTTGCTACATTTTGTTCCTCCTGACAGGATCCAGAGTTAAGTACCATCCTCAACTCTAGGTTTAAAGGAGAATTAGTTTACCCCTCTGTACTGGCCACTTAAAGCACTAACAGCCTTAAGAGGGCAAAGCTATAAAGGGGACAGGATGTCAAACACATTTCTCTCTGCTTGTTCTAAATCCTGTTGCTAATACAAACTAGAGCTGACCCACTGAATGAGAGGGACCAGCAACTCTTACACAAAGCATTTCATTCCACATATGTGATCTAGA
>JAHTLZ010003809.1:0-15730 GCA_023846285.1 Phrynocephalus versicolor
GCGTTGAGAGACCATTACATTAAGCACTATACCAGAGCTGTCCAACTTTGAACAGGCCGAGGTCTACTTTTTCCAGACGAAAGTGCCTGAGGGCTACTACACTAAAACCTCTACTTATGAATTTTATCTGTTCCAAGCATATGCTCATAAGTAAAAAAAATTGTAAATAGACCAGCGAATTCCCATAGGAATGCATTGAAAATCAATTAATCCTTTCTGGAGGGAACATATATCAATGCATTCCTATGGTAAGGCTGACTATGCACATGCTTCCCTTACACCCGCTCGAGTCGGTGTGGACAGATGCAAAAGAGGCACGTGCATGCTTGTGCAGACCACCCCTTCCGCTTCCCTGGGCTGCTGGAAGACTTTTTTTAAAAAGATGCACTTTCCAACCCGCCCGGGGCCTGACTTGACTCTACTTCTCGTCCTGTTTTCCCCCTTCTCCCTTCCAGCCCCCTCGCTGCCACTGCTGCTGCCGCCCATAGCTCTCACTCACTTCTGCCATGTTTTCTGTGCAGCTGGGATGGGCCAAGCCAGCAGCGGGCAATCACATCGCCACAGCGGCGCAAGGAGGAGGGAATGGCTCAGAAGGAGAGCAGGAGGAGTGGCAGGCTAAAGTCTCTGTGAGGCAGCTGTGGGGGTGGGAGGAGGAGGGTGGGAGGATGGGAGGAAGGAAGGATGGGAGGAAGAAATTCTCCAGGGGGGAGAAGAGGGGGATGTCAACACACAAAGAAGGTGGGCATGCCCATAACCCTGCCCCTCACTGTCCCCTCCCCTCCTCTTCCTCTGATCTGCACCAACAACTCAACTGATCATGAGACAGTGGCATGCCGATCATCTGGCTGGTAGGGAGACCAGGGGACTGTGCCATGGCCCTTGAACTGCTCTGCTTGGCTGAGACAGTGGGCTGGCAGACCCAGAGCTTTGCTGGGGCAGTGGTGGTACTTGGGTTGGGGGAGGTAGAGGTGGATAACTTATCCCCTCACTTTTTTAATTGGTGGCTGGTGGGCTACTTTTGAACCCTTCACGGGCTACTGGTAGCCCCAGGTCTACCTGTTGGACAGGCCTGCACTAAACCATCCTTCCTTTTTTACTTTTGGGTTTGCCATTTTGATTTGTTTTTCCTATTTAATATTTTTCAGTAGAAATACTCCAAAGAACACTTCTTTCTCATTAGAAACTTCCAACGGCCAGTTCCATGGAGTCATATACTTCTAGTGTAGTCCAGGGGCGGGTAATGCCCTGCGCCTTTGCAAGTGAAATATTAACAATTTTTGGATCTCTACTTACTCACATGCATGACGATGATCTTAACATTTCCTTTGGTGCTATGTAAGAATATAAAGGCTTGTTTGCAAGGATGAGGAATTGCACTATTATTCACTTCAGCTCCGAGAGGGCAAAGCATTACTGAAGCTCCCAGCAAGATTTGCACAAACCACTCGTATCAGAGTAAATAGCACTTTAATGTGAATGGCATGAAATGATCAAAGCTGTTTTACTACCTGGGATCTTAATGATTTGAAGCCTCAGAAGATGGCAGTCATCTTTCTTAAAACAACCTGCCAGCTGTCTTGCACTTGTGTTTGTGTCAAGGGTAAGGACACCTGCTTTGTGCAGACACAATTTGTTCTAATTACAGAGGCACTGACAGGAAAAGAACAGAGCTCATTGCGTCTTGCCGGTGGGTGAGGAAATTTGAGAGCCAGAAAGTTCATCATGCTGTCTTATCAAACTGAGAAAAGGTAACTAATGAAAGTAAAGAATGTGGCCATTTTTATTTTTACATCTGTGACATACCAAGAAAGAGAACAAATAGCACAATTTTGCTGCAGTTCTTTTCCCCTTTCTTCCCCCTTTGTGGTGGTACCCTGTTTCCCTGAAAATAAGACCTACCTCAAAAATAAGACCTAGCAGGATTTCTATGCATTTGTTAAATATAAGCCCTACCCCGATAATAAGACCTAGTGATGGGCGTGCCTGTGCCCACACACGCACGCACGCACGCACACGCACACACACACACACACACACACACAAAGAGTGCACATTGCCCCTCCCTTTCCATCCATGGTCCTTCCCCGCTTTGCTTGGGCCACCAAAGTTACTGTACTTCGTAGCACGTTTGTGTGCAGTTCCTGTTTCCCTGAAAATAAGACCTACCCCAAAAATAAGCCCTAGTGTATCTTCTTGGGGAAAAAATAAATATAAGACATTGTCTTATTTTGGGGAAAACACGGTATATTTCAACACAAGGCATAAACTCTGAAGTGGATTTCTACTGGCCATGGTCGTTTCAAGGAACCCTCCTCTCCAAAGGGGAACAATCCGTCCTCCTGTCATTGTCCCAATAGAACAGAACAGAACCTCCCCTGCCTGGCTGGAAATCCCTTCGGATTCTCTGTCAGTGGAAAAACAACACTGCCCTATCAGCAGACGATCTGTCAAAATACCAATGGAACCTTCCACCCACCCACATGCTTTTAATACTCAAATGAAAGAGGAAAGTGAGGCACAGCCCTCATTTCCTGTTGTTGGGTACCACAGGGATGGCCAGGCACACTGGAGATAGGATGAGCTCTCTCTCGCTCTCTCCTGTCGTACCTCAGTGGGATAAGCACAGGTTGTCAAGACAACGGTCGCAACCCAAGTGGCAATCTTCAGCAGCAAGTAAGATGCTCTGAGCAAAGCACTCTGTGACTGTAACCCTTTACTCAGAACACTTTATTAATGTTTTGTTTTAACTGTTCATTTTAATTGTAAGCCACCCAGAGACCTTTGAGTGGCATGTAAGTTGCATAAACAGTATAAACAAACAAACAAACAAACACTGCGTAGTGCAGGCAGTTCCTCCCTCACCTATAATTTTCTGTTTTACAAATCTGTAAGCCTCTGTGTGTGTGTGTGTGTGTGTGTGTGTGTGTGTGTGTGTGTGTAAAGATGGGAGAAGACAAGTCATGTATACTGAATGGAATTGGAGATATATAAACTATATTTTCAGACCAGGGGACAAGAGGTCAAGCTGACTATAAGAAGGGTCTCTTGCACTAGCTATACTCAGACCGATGAAGCTGTTTGGATGAACAGCGAAACGTTTCTATCTCTCAAAAAAGAAGTCCAGTAGCCATGACTCAACTCCCAGATATATTTTCTATAAGATGCCCCCATAGATAATAACACAACCCCATTTTTTTTCAACCTAAAATTACAGTTTCCCAACTGCACGGTTCTCTCCTCAGCTGATTTCTGTGTATAAGATGACCCTAAATTTTGACTCTAAAAATATAGTCTGATACACGGGAAAATACTGTAAATAATAAATACATAATCTTCAAAGGCACACCACACTGTTTCAGTATACAGAGTCGAAAAAGAGCTGGTGGGGTGGGGTGGGGGGAAAGCACCAAAAACCTTGACACAACTCACCGGGTGGTGGATATAGGCTTGGCATTCATAGCACCAGGCAGAAAGGTCGGCAAAACTCAGCACCAGGGGGTGACCAGATTCTGCGTTGTGAGCGACCATGTGTTGATTTATGTAGCGGCCACAGCAGACCTGGACAGGGCAAAACAAGGTGAGCTTAGATGAAGGCTACAGAGATAAGCTCCAAAAGCCTTGGAGGCTAGGCTTGGGAATTATCAGAGAGTTATCTGAAAAAATGTCTTTTATATGAATCGGTAGGATCACATAGACTTTGTGTTTACTGTGCTTATAACCTCATGTGTTTACATTGACACTATGTTTTCAATGTTAGTTTCCATCACTCATAACTTTGACATGGAATTTTACTCTCTTTTTAACAGCATGTGTTTTCTTGTAGCTTTAATGTGATGTTGTCTATTAATGCTGCGTAAGATGTCCCTCAATTCCCTGTTCTCAATACTTGAACATATCTTAATTGTACTGAACTATATACCGTATTATCCCTCATTACTGCAAACCGCCTTGGGTCCTTTTCCAAGGAGAAAGGCGGGGTAAAAAAAATACTCTAAAATAATAAAATAAATAAATAAAATAAAGTCAGTTCAATATCTGTATCTTGATGAATGCCAGGTCGGTTCATAACAAGATCCCTCTCATCCATGATGCCATTGTGGATGGGAAGCCCGACCTGGCACTCATCACCGAGACCTGGGTGGGCACGGAGGGGGGGGGGCTTCTCTCTCTCTCCTTTGCCCGCCCGGGTACTTGGTAGAGGGAGTGGGAAGGTTGGGGGGTCAAAAGGGGGGAGGGGCCGCAATCGTTTACAGGGATTCTTTACACGTCAGCAGGGCCTCGACATTGGTTAGCCAGGGGTTGGAGGTACTGTACTTCATCTGCTGGTGGGACAGCGGGACAGATTTGGCATTGTGCTGGGCTACCGAGCTCCCCGCAACCTTGCACAATCCCTCCCAGAGCTCACAGAGTTCATCTCCGCTGCACTGTTGAGATCCCCGCGCCTTTTGGTTGCGGGCGACCTCAACGTGCATGCGGATGGTGGGCTTGTTGGTGCAGCTCTGGAGTTCATGGAATCCATGGCTTCCATGGGTCTGTCCCAGCACGTTTTATGCCCCACCCACAGATCTGGTCACACCCTGGATCTGGTGTTTACCTCCATGTCGGGGGATTCGCGTCTGGAGGTGGGGGACCTTGTCTCCCTTCCTGTGTCATGGACAGACCATCACCTGCTGTCATTTTCCCTGGCAATTCCAGCTCCTCCCCGCGGGGACCATCGGCCTGCCATCTTGGCCCGCCCCCGGAGGCTCATGGACCCCCAGCGGTTCGGTGAGCTCTTTGGGGGACTTCCTGGTGGAATGACTGACGTTCCGGCCGAGGGTGTGGCGAATCTTTGGCATGAAACAGCTGCCCACACCATTGACCGGATCGCCCCCAAGCGCCTCCTCCGCTGCCGAGCCCGGCCCTCCCCATGGTTCACGGGGGAGCTTAGGGCAATGAAGCAGGTTAGGAGGAGGTTAGAGCGCAGCTGGAGGAAATCCCGCACGGCGTTGAGTAAGGCTGCTGTTGACGCCCAGTCTAGTCGCTATATCACCGCGATAAGGGAGGCTAGAACATCTTTCACCTCCCTGAGAATTGCTGAGGCCTCGAACCGCCAGGCGGAGCTCTTCCAGGTGGTTCGGGACCTCAGCAATCCTAGTCTGGCTAGGCCTCCTCCTACTGAGTTCAGTAGCGAGCAATTCGCAGCCTTTTTTCGAACTAAGATTGAGGCCATCCGTGCTGGCTTTGACTCCGGTTGCAGTGGTCCTGTCCCGCCATCCCCAGTTGCTGGTCCGCCTTCGTCGCCTCGGTTGGATGCGCTTGGGCCTGTTTCTGCTGTCGAGGTCTCCAAGGCTATGGCGCATTGCCGGCCTGCCTCCACTCCTTTCGACCCTTGCCCTGCCTGGCTAATTAGAGCTGCCAGAGGGACCATGGCCGAATGGGCGTCTGCCATCGCCACCGCCTCGTTCAGCGAGGGGTTTTTTCCCTCTCGTCTGAAGGAGACGGTGGTAAAGCCCATCTTGAAAAAACTTGGCCTGGCGGTGGATGATCTGACAAACTATCGTCCTATCGCCAATGTCCCGTTTATGGGCAAGGTGATCGAGAGGGTGGCCGCGGTCCGGCTGCAGTCATACCTGGAGGATCGGCAGTGCCTCGATCCTTGCCAGTCCGGGTTCAGGCCCCGCCGGGGTACCGAAACAGCTTTGGTCGCCCTGCAAGATGACCTTCTCAGGGCGGCCGACAGGCGTTGCTCATCCCTGTTGGTCCGCCTGGATCTGTCAGCGGCCTTTGATACCGTCGACCACGGTATCTTGTTGGACCGGCTCTCTGAGGTCGGAATCGGAGGCACTGCTCGCAGTTGGCTCCGTTCCTTCCTGGAGGGCCGGCCACAGTACGTACAGCATGGGGGGGAGTTATCGGCTCCTTGGATCCTCCCTTGTGGGGTTCCACAGGGGTCGTCTCTGTCCCCCATGCTGTTTAACATCTACGTAAGGCCGTTGGCGGGGGTCATCAGGAGTTTTGGAGTCTGCTGTCATCAGTACGCTGATGACACGCAGCTCTATCTCTCCTTTAACACCTCTGCTGTGGAAGCTGTGGAAGTTCTCGACGGGTGCCTGGAGGCCGTACTGGCCTGGACTGGGGCGAACAGGCTTAAGCTCAACCCCGAGAAGACGGAGGTTATGTTCTTCGGGAGCTCGCCGTCGGGGTACGGTGGCCCTCTTCCCTGTCTGGGGGGTGTCCCCCTCCAGCTTGCGGAGAGGGTGCGGAATCTGGGTGTGTTCCTGGACCCGGCGCTTGCCATGGAGTACCAGGTGGCGTCGGTGACCAGGTCCGCCTATTTCCATCTCCGTCGGATTGCCCAGATCCGCCCATACCTCGACGCGAACTCCTTGAGAACAGAGTGGTCCAAGCTCTGGTGATCTCGAGGCTGGACTACTGTAACGCGCTCTACATGGGGTTGCCCTTGAATCTTCTCCGGCGCTTGCAGCGGGTCCAGAACGCGGCGGCCAGGCTGGTGGTTGGTGTGCGTCGTTATGACCACATCACCCCAGTCCTGGCCCGCCTGCACTGGTTGCCCGTTGCAGCCCGGATTAGATTCAAGGTCTTGGTTTTAGTTTATAAAACTCTCCATGGCTTGGGACCGGACTACCTGGCAGAGCGTATCGCTCAGCGGTCAACTTCGGCCCGTCCCGTTCGGCAGGCGCGAGCGCACTTGCTTCGGGTCGCCACGCCTCGGGAAGCCCGGAGGACGAGTACTCGGACCCGGGCTTTCTCGGTGGCGGCCCCCAGCCTCTGGAATGCCATCCCCAGTGAAGTGCGCTCTGCAGAGTCCCTGCTGGCCTTCCGAAAGGCGCTGAAAACCTTCCTTTTTCGCGAGGCCTTTGGCGACAGTTAATTTTTTTTTTTCCCCGCCATTGTAATCTGTGTTTTACTCGAAGTTTCACTTGATTTTAACAGGGTCTAGGGTGTTTTTAGGTATGTCTGTCTGTTTATTTATTGTATTTTGTTGGCTTTATAGCCTTTTTGTTAGCTGCTTAGAGTACCCAGTAGATAAGCGGGATATAAATATAACAAATAAATAAATAAATATAAATAAATAAATAAATATTATTTTCTCTAACCTTCAGTAAAATCCCAAGCCAAAGGGAGAGCAAACCCAAACCAACCCTGTGGTGGGGATAACTTCAGAGGAATCAATGACGTCAAATAGATTACTACAGAGAAAATGTAATGTGGTGTAGTCCTATCCTACCCAGAAACTTTGCAGCAATGCTGGCTGAAGAGAAATCTGTTTGCCTTGCAAGCTGCGGGCACAGAGGCTTGAGTCCAGACTTACTTAGCACAGACTCTATGGAATCTGATATCTGATGGGTAAGTTAATTCCCCTTGGTTTCAGTGGGTCTCTTTTCAGCATGGTTCGGTCTGGTTCCAGACCAGGAATCCCGGGAGCCAGCATTAGAAGCCTCCAGACCCTTTCAAAGTCCATGTTCACAGGAGTGCAAAGAGACAGACAGTGTGGTCTAAACAAAAGGATGTTGAACTGGGAGTGGAAAGAACTCAAAGCCACAGTGATAAACGAAGCCCAGCTTTGCCCACTCGCTGCCCATCAATCAAACCTATCTCATAGAGGGTTTTTTTAATGAAGATCATATGGGGTAGGAGTGAAAAGGGAGGGCATTATTACTAAATAAATGCAGCAACAAAGCCCAACCCCCACAATCCTGCCATCTCTGAAGGGCAACAATTACTGGTGCCTCCAAAGGACAAGTGTGGATTCAGCTTTACAGATAGCTTCATCACTGCTCTTCAGGCACACACACACTGCTAATTGTACCCAAGAGATGCTTGTTTTAAGCTATATTTTTTTAGTGGACCAGAAATTAACCCCTGCCCTTTCGTTAGCTGATATGCAGCAAGCAATTCAAAAACATAGTCTCCTGGCTGCAAGACTTGCCCTATTTATGGATACCCATACTGTCTTCATAAAGGTAAAGGTAAAGGTAAAGGTAAAGGTTCCCCCTGCACATGCATGCTAGTCATGTCTCACTCTAGGGGCGGTGCTCATCTCCGTATTCAAGCCGAAGAGCCAGTGTTGTGCAAGTCCATGGCCACGTGGCCGGCTTGGCTGCACGGAAACACTGTTTTACCTTCCCGCTTTTAATGGCAGTACCTATTTATCTACTTGCATTTACATGCTTTCAAACTGCTAGGTTGGCAGGAGCTGGGGTTATCAGCAGGAGCTCGCTCTGCTGTGTGGCACCTGGGATTCGAACCACCGAGCTGCCAACTTTGGAAGGAGCATGTTGGCTCAGCGGACTAAGGCTCCAAAACTGTTGACTGTCTTCTTACCTTATAGCAAACCAGGCAGACCCAGTTCTCGGCGAGGCTGCCGCACTCGGCACAGGGCTCCGACACATCCAATCCTCCGGGAGGGACCGGCAGCACGGAGTTGAGGTGGGGACACCATGGTAGGGGAGTCACGGCATAAAATGTTCCCTAGAAAGAGATGGCAATGCCTTGCATCCTGGCCTCTCACTCTACTCCATCCTCCATCCTGAGTTCCAAGGGTTTCTAACAAAGCTTAAGAACTTCCTTCCCATTATCTGCAACCCACCCACGCAATACTCACGGTGTCTGCCAGGTCTTCTTCAAGCCCCTCACAGATGATCGTGCAACCACCTGCGGCTTCATCGAGAAGGCCTGTCTCAGTGGGAGTAGCAGGGGAAGGGAGTGGGATGACCTGGGTTGGGGAAAGAGGCGAGAAAAGAGAGACGAGAGGCAAAGATGACACTTTCCCAGAAGGGTTAGGGCTACCTAGGACAGGTCTCTTTTGTTCTACGGGCAAGCTGGCCGATCTGTCCTTGTCAAAAAGAGAAGCCACCCTGCCTCTGCTCTCTGAGAGAAAGAGGATGCGGGGGGGGGGGAGCGCACCAGATATCCTAATGCCCCTTTGATCCCTCTGTTTTGGGGGCACGGTGTGTGGTGTAGATCAAGGGGACAGTAATCAGCTCTGTTTCATTCCTGCCTACCTGCAATGTAGTGACGAATCTGGAAGTACAGGTTTGACTCAGCCCAAGCTTTCCCCTTTTAAAATAACCTTCCTTGACAGGGCTTGGCAACAGCCTTTAACTATATTAGACCAAGGAGTTAAAAAAAGGATGACAAAGCTACATCTGATTTAAAACGCCTTTTCCATAAAAACAAGGTGCCTTAAAAATCACTGTCCGGTTTTCAAAATGATTTATCTGAAGAACCCCACACGCATTTGTGTCCGCTATGTTGTTTTCTTGCGACAGCCACTGGGGGGTGGTGTTTTTTTACATCACTTCCTGTGTCTCCCTTTTAAGCAATTTGGGCGGTTACTTCACGTCCTTCCTCGTTCTGAGATTACGTTCATTTCGTGATAATGTTGTTTGCGCTCATGTGGTCTTGTCCCGGTTCTGTTGTTTCCATTTACCCACGGGCGTGATTGATGGTATCATGACGACTGTTACTTCACATCTTGTTTCGTGACAATATCTGTACTTCCCCGCCTTCGTTTTCCCTCTCTTTTTTTTGGTCCAACCTTCTGTTTTTTGATATTTCTATTCTCTGTAACTTTGCCTTTCATGCGTTAAGCAGCAAAGTTCAAGGTTTTATGCCTTCTCTCTGCGATGCACTGTTTATGCCATTGGGATTGTACTATTGCAATGCCCTCTACGTGGGGTTGCCCTAGACCCTTGTCCGGAGGCTCCAGCGGGTGCAGAATGCGGCAGCCAGACTGGTGGTGGGTGCTCCTAGATTTGATCACATCACCCCAGTTCTGGCTCGCCTGCATTGGCTACCCGTTGTCCTCCGGATAAGGTTCAAGGTCCTGGTTTTGATCTTCAAAACCCCCCACGGCTTGGGACCAGAGTACATGTCGGAGCGTATCTGGTAGAGGTCAACTGGGAACAGGCCCAAAAGAATGGCGCAGGCGCGCTCACTTAGGGTGGCCACACCCAGGGAGGCATGGAAATGGCTCACGCGTAACCGTGCCTTCTCTGTGGTGGGCCCCATGCTGTGGAATCATCTCCATAGTGAGCTGCGCCTAGCACAGTCCCTGCCCACCTTTAAAAAGGCCCTGAAAAATCACCTTTTTAAAGAGGCATGTGGCGACCTTTTTACCTAATTTTTTCTCTCTCTTTTGCCGCCCACATCATCTTTCGTGGAGGGTATTGTCCCTCCTTATTTTATTGGTATTTTTGCCTTTTTTTCCTTTCTTGTTGTTCTGTTTTAATTGCAAACCACCCAGAGTTCTGTCCAGAAGATGGGCGGTATATAAATCTAACAAATAAATAAATAATAAATACTGGAGAATGCAACTTCGCACTCCTGCCACTAGATGGAGAATGCATACGTTGTGTGATGAGCCTTACTTCACAGGCACTTGTCCCATAACAGGAACCGAGACAAGAGAATTCCCGAGGTCAGGGAGAGGTATGGCTCATCACGTTTAAATCCCAGTTCAGGAGGCGTGGTCGGGATGATCTTCAAAACCCCCCACGGCTTGGGACCAGAGTACATGTCGGAGCGTATCTGGTAGAGGTCAACTGGGAACAGGCCCACGAGAATGGCGCAGGCGCACTCACTTAGGGCGGCTGTTCGGCCGCCGGTGCTCATGCCAGTTTCCTGGCTCCAGTTTGTTCGGCCTTGGGTGGCAGATCGGCCACCGGTGCAGTTTACCGTGGGTCTGGCATGTCGGGCGGCACCTCGGCCGTCGGTCCATCTTGCCCTGCCTTTTAGGCACGTGGCGCCGTCTCGGATGGCACCGAGCCCCCGATGCTCCATCTGGATACCTGCTTTGTTACAACCGGCTCCTGCCCCAGTGTACCACCATGGCGTCCCTAGCCCCCATCTCACGGACGGTTTCAGCCTTTCGTACCACCGGAGGCACCAATGCTGTTAGTCGCTTTACAACTGGTGATTCCGGGGGCTTCGGTTGGTCCGCTATGGGCCGCTTCCGGATCAATAGAGCCTTGAGGCTGTTGACCTGATTTGGTTCCTTTCCGGGCCTCGTGAAGCCTCTGGCTCCCACCTGATGACTTTGTCTTGGTTTTCGTCTGTTTACGCTCCGCTACCCCACCCTTGTTCTTCCTCCCTCTCTCCCTCCCCCGGCGTGTTTTCCATCTCCCCTGAGCCCTTTGTACTTATGTATTATTATTACTTTTATTACTATTATTATTAGAGTATTTTTGTTATCAGTGTGGCACCCGCGTTTAGCGGCGTTAACTGGTGTTTGTATTGAGTTGTAAATTTGTATTTAAGTGCCTATTATAAATATATATATATATTTCCCCTTCACTCCCCCCCCCTCGGCCGCCATGTTATCAGGGACTCATATACCGACTGTGTCGGACCATGGGCGATACGCTAGCAGTCGGGGGGTAAGTCAGATCAGAAGAACTCAACCCCTCGGCTCCCTGCCACGTGTCCAGGAGCCACTCCACCAGCGCCTCCAACCTTTCCTGCCTTCTAATGAACGCCAGGTCAGTCCACAATAAAATCCCCATCATTTATGATTCCATTGCGGATGGGAGGGCTGACCTGGCCTGTATTACCGAGACCTGGGTGGGTGCGGGGGGGGGGGCTTCGCTCTCCCAGCTGTGCCCGCCCGGGTATCTGGTTCAAGGCGTGGGAGGGTTGGAGGGTCAAAAGGGGGGAGGGGCTGCCATCGTTTACAGGGATACCCTTTTATGAGCAGGGCCTCGACATTGGTTAGCCAGGGTTTAGAGTGCCTTCACCTATTGGTGGGACAGCGGGACAGATTTGGCATTGTGCTGGGTTACCGCGCTCCCCGCAACCCAGCCCAATCCCTTCTGGAGCTCTCGGAGTTCATCGCCGATGCTCTGTTGAGGTCCCCTCGCCTGTTGGTTGTGGGTGACTTCAACGTGCATGCTGGCGGTGAGCTCTCTGGTGCAGCTCTGGACTTCATGGAATCCATGACTTCCATGGGTCTGTCCCAGCATGTTGTATGCCCCACCCATAGGTCAGGCCATACCCTGGATCTGGTACTTTCCTCCATGTCGGGGGATCCTAGTCTGGAGGTAGGGGACATTCGTACCCTCCCTGTGTCATGGTCAGACCATCACCTGCTCTCTTTTTCCCTGTCGATCGCAGCCCCTCCTCGCGGGGACCCTCGGCCTTTCGTTCTGGCCCGCCCCCGAAGGCTCATGGACCCCGCTCGTTTCCGGGAGGCCTTCGGGGAGCTTCCTGATGGACTGGCTGACGTTCCGGCCGAGGTTGCGGCTAACCAATGGTTTGAAACAGCTGCCTGCACCATCGACCAGATCGCCCCCAAGCGTCTTCTCCGTTGCCGAGCTCGCTCCTCTCCGTGGTTCACGGAAGAGTTGCGCGCGATGAAGCAGGAGAGGAGAAAACTAGAGCGCAGATGGAGAAGAACTCGGACGGAATCAGATAGGGCTGCAGCTGTTCTCCAGGCTAGGCGCTATTCTAAGGCGATCAGGGAGGCCAAGTCATCTTTTTACTCCCTGAGAATTGGTGAGGCCTCCAACAGCCAGGCGGAGCTTTTCCGGGTGGTTCGAGACCTCACCAATCCTAGCCTGGCAAGGCCTCCTCCTACTGATTTCAGTAGTGAGAATTTTGCAGTCCATTTTCGATCCAAGATAGAGGCCATCCGGGCCGGCTTCGACTCCGGTTGCAGTAGCCCCGCCCTGCCATCGCCAGTCCCTGGGCCGCCTCCCCCCTTCCGCGGATGGGTGAGCTTGGACCTGTTACCCCTGTTGAAGCCTCCAGGGCTATGGCTCACTGCTGGCCGGCATCCACCCCTTTCGACCCTTGCTCGGCTTGGCTGATAAAAGCCGCTGGCGGGATGATGGCCGAATGGGCTTCTGTCATCGCTACCGCCTCCTTTAGCGAGGGGTTTTTTCCCTCCCGTCTGAAGGAGATGGTGGTTAAGCCCATTCTTAAAAAACCAGGCCTTGCATCGGACGATTTAGCCAACTATCGCCCGATTGCATATGTCCCGTTTATGGGCAAGGTCATCGAGAGGGTGGCTGCGGTTCGGCTTCAGTCGTACCTGGAGGAGCAGCAGTGCCTTGACCCATGCCAGTCCGGGTTCAGGCCTCGCCGGGGGACGGAAACAGCATTGGTCATGCTGCAAGATGACCTTATCTGGGCGGCCGACAGGGGTTGCTCTACCCTGTTGGTTCTCCTGGATCTGTCAGCGGCCTTTGATACCGTCGACCACGGTATCCTACTGGATCGGCTCTCCGAGGTGGGGATTGGAGGAACTGCTTGCAGTTGGCTCCGATCCTTCCTGGAGGGGCGTCCCCAGTATGTGTTGCATGGGGGGGAGTTGTCGGCCCCGTGGATCCTCCCTTGTGGGGTTCCGCAGGGGTCGTCCTTATCCCCTATGCTGTTTAACATCTATGTAAGGCCGCTGGCCGAGGTCATTAGGAGATTTGGAGTCTGCTGTCACCAGTATGCTGATGACACGCAGCTCTATCTCTCCTTTTCCACCTCTGCAGTGGAAGCTGTCCGGACTCTCGATGAGTGCTTGGATGCCGTACTGACTTGGACCAGGGCAAACAGGCTCAGGCTCAACCCCGGGAAAACGGAGGTTATGTTCTTTGGGAGTTCGCCGTCTGGGTATGCAGGCCCCCTCCCCTGCTTGGAGGGTGTCCCCCTCCAGCTTGCGGAGAGGGTGCAGAATCTGGGCGTCGTGCTGGACCCGGCGCTGTCCTTGGAAGCCCAGGTAGCGTCCGTGTCCAGATCTGCGTATTACCATCTTCGCCAGATAGCCCAGATCCGCCCATACTTGGACGGTGACTCTCTGAGGACAGTGGTTCAGGCTCTGGTGATCTCGAGACTCGACTACTGCAACGCTCTCTACATGGGGTTGCCCTTGACTCTTCTCCGGCGTTTGCAACGGGTACAAAATGCAGCAGCCAGGCTGGTGGCGGGTGTGCGTCGTTTCGACCACATCACCCCAGTCCTGGCCCACTTGCATTGGCTGCCCGGTGTTTCCCGGATTAGATTCAAGGTCTTGGTTTTAGTTTATAAAACCCTCCATGGCTTGGGCCCGGACTACCTGTCAGAGCGAATTGTCCAGCGATCCACCTCGGCCCGACCTGTTCGGCAGTCGCGAGCACACACGCTCCAGGTTGCCACCCCACGGGAGGCCCGGAAGTAGCTTACGCGAAACCGGGCTTTCTCGGTGGCAGCCCCCTCCATCTGGAATTCTATTCCTAGAGAAGTGCGCTCTGCAGAGTCCCTGATGGCCTTCCGTAAAGCTTTAAAAACCTTCTTGTTTCGGGAGGCCTTCGGCGCGCCCTGAATTAGTTTCTTTTTTCTTTTTTTCTTCCCCCCCCCCCCCCGCCACTTGAGACTAGTTGAGAATAGTTGAATCTTACTTATTTTGCTGCTTCATCTGATATGTCTTGCTAGGGTGCGACAGCTTTTAGTCTATTTATTTTGTATATTATCCTATATATTTTAATCTTAATTCCTATTTACCAATTTGTATTCTGACTTGTTCTATGTACTTGTGCTGTTACCCGCCTAGAGTTCCTGATGGAAGTGGGGCGGGATACAAATGCAATAAATAAATAATAATAAATAAATGAGATTCCACCGTCACACAATGGACATGGAGTCACATTTTCTCGTACCGGTCCCAAGCGGAACCGCGAACCGCTATGAGAGGGAAGTGAAGTAACCATATTGGTTGAATTTTCAGACATACTAAGTCGCTTCCCCCCCTTGCCCCCTATTCTTAGCCTTTTTGCTTTCAGAAAACACAGAAAACAGAATCATAACACCATGCCAGGATGTTTACCAATGCCAGGACGCTGACTGTCACAGAACTTGACTCTGAGGGGTTAAATGGTGAAGAGCTGCTGGAGGAGCCTTGCAGCTCAAGTCAGCAGGCAGCTGGGTCTGATGACTCAGCTGAAAACATATCTTCTCCCCCTAGAAGGGCTATGAGCAGGATTCTGCAAAGACGTGCTACCAGGAGAGCTAGGGAAAGGGTCTTTGATGCTAGACGGGGAATCAGGTCGGGAAGCCCTGAGTACTAGCAGGAGCCTTTCCAGAAGTAAGGGTGTGTTCCCAGTTTTGAGATAAAGCTGGTAAGCTCACCTTGAGCTCTCTGTGAGAGCAACGCATCATTTGAACTTGCAACCACATTCCTGTCTGTGACCTTGGCTCTGTTTCCTGATTTCAGACTGGCTTCCTGAACCACGGCTTGATCTGTTCCCTTGGGTTTGGCGTCTGGTTTTCGTGAGATATTCTGGTTTTGACTTGGACTGTTAATTGCTGGGAGTTGGATTCTGTTATTTATCTGGCACTTGATTGTAGCAATGGACTTGAACTTGCCTAGCCTTCCACTAAAGATCTTGGCAAAGAACTGAACCCTGTTTGTGTGTGTGCTCTGTGTGCGGGGCTAGACAACCAACTTCGTTATGCAAAAGTTTCAGCTCATTGTTACTTAATTTCATTTTCTTGGTTCTTTAAAACCAAGTTTTAAAGCGGTTCAATAAAGTGAGAGCTGGAAAGCCGATTGCTACCGGTAGCTACCCACTGAAGTGCGAACAGCAGAACCGCTATAGCAACCACGTGAAATAAGCGGCTGCCTGCAGAAATGCGGTAGCGGTCAGTGTAGGGAACCAGATTTCAACATCAACTTTTCTTCAGTTCCAGTCCACCAGCCCCAAAACTTCCTTCGCCAGTTGTGAACTTTCTTCTCTTCTTACAATCCAGTTCTTGTGGC
>JAHTLZ010000331.1:0-26358 GCA_023846285.1 Phrynocephalus versicolor
TAGAGGGAACTGAGGTCTTGGCGGGAACCCGCAGGAGCATGCGCAGGGGCAGGGGACCAGCGGAAGTGTTTAATTTTTTGCTTTGCAAGAGGTTCCGGTTCACCGCGCGGGCGCGCCAGAGTACCCATAGTGTGGCTTCACGGAGGACACTCGAAGAACCACGGTTACAGGTAAGCAACCTGTTCTTCCTGGACTGCAACTCCCAGAAACCCTTTCCAGCACAGAATGTGGTGGTGGGGTCTTCTGGGAGTTGCAGTCCAGGAACATCTGGGGACTGACCGGTGGAGAAACCACTGTTCTAATACTTCCTACTTGTGGCAGCCCTGTCCCAGGTTTTTCTAACCTGAGAATAGCCAGAGGTGTTTTACCCTTTTTCTGGGGGAGGGGGATGTCCTGGGACGGAGTAGCTTGCCCGAGGCCACTCAGGCTGGCTCTTCTCCAAGGAGGCACCGAGGGGGAATCAGACTTCCGTCTTCTGTCTCTGCAGCCAGAGACCTCTGGATCTCAGCCTGCTTTTTCAACCAGATCCTGCAGCCCTTAACATAAGAACATACGAACCTAAGAAGAGCCCTGCTGGATCAGGCCAAAGGCCCATCTAGTCCAGCTTCCTGGATCTCACAAGTAGCCCCACCAAATGCCTCCGGGAGCGCATGAGACTCGATCTCTGTCTCCTGACCCCACTCCCCTGCCTCTTGCCCTTGAAGGACCCCGGTTTTAAGCCTGGAGGTGACACATCTCTATCACCTGGGATGGACTTTTCCTCCAGGAATCAGTCCCATCCCCTTTGGAAGGCATCCAGGCCAGATGCCATCCCCACATCTCTGTGGCAGGGAGTTCCACAGACTAACCACACGCTGGGTAAAAAACATATTTTCTTTTGTCTGTTCTTTGAGTGGATGTCCCCCTAGTTCTGGAATGAGTGGATGTCCCCCAGTTCTGGTGGCAAACCTTTGGCACTCCAGATGTTTTGGACCACTGCTCCCTTGGTCGTTGGAGGCTCGGAATTCTGGGAGTTGTGGTCCTGAAACCCCTGGCATGCCGAAGGTTGGCCATCACTGGTGTAAGGTTGTTCCCGTGATGGTGGGGCCCTGCTCCAGAGAGACAGAGGTGTCTCCTTGTGACATGGCCGCGCAGTGTAGCAGCCTGAGCCCCCCCCCCCCCATTCCCTTTCTGATCAGTATCTGTGTGTGTGTTTTCCACCCGGCACAGGACGTGGAAGAATGGAACATTGGGAACCTGAACACTCTCCTGGACATGGTGGAGCACCAGTGTGGCATTATTATAGAAGGCGTGAACACCCCCTACCTCTACTTTGGCATGTGGAAGACCACTTTTGCCTGGCACACAGAGGACATGGACCTCTACAGCATCAATTACCTCCATTTCGGAGAGCCCAAGTCTTGGTGAGTCCGTGGCGTATGAAACGGAAGGGCCCCCCCTGACCCATCTCTCCGCCGGCAGATCCTCCGCGCTGAACCCGAGCTTCGAACCTCCTGTTGAATTTAGGTTTCCAGCCTCGGGTGCCCAGATGATCCTGGGTGCCAATTCCCAGAAGCCTCCACTTCCTCAAGCCAGGATTTCCAGGAGCCAGGGTCCCATCTGGGGGCCCGAGGTCAAGAACCCCTCGTTTAGAACCAGCCGTGGCGACGCGGCCGAGTCCTTTGGCAGAAAAGAGCGCCAGTGAGCTCACCGCTGTCGTGAAAACCTAGCCAGTCTTGTGACGGGATGCTGAACCTGACCCCCTTTTTTGTGTTCATTTTCTGGAGGCAGTTCCTTTTTCCCTGTCTGGATCCTAGATTTCAGCCCTCCCCCTTAAAATCCCCGAAAGAATGGAAGAGTCTTAAACCAGGGCTTGGCAAAGGGCAGTAGCCAAATACCGTTGGGCCTCCATAGTTCGCTTCCCTTCTTTTTTAGGTCTGTCGGCTAGGGTTTTAGAAATTGTGGCCAGCCGGTTCCTGGAAGGCTGCTCTTTCCCCAGAAGCTCATGCCACCTGAGGGTTCGTTCACATCGACCAGTGGTTCTCCGCCGGTGGGTCCCCAGGTGTTCCTGGACGGCAACTCCCAGAAGAAGGCTTCCTCACTAGCTGAGCTGGCCGGGATTTCTGGGAGTTGCCGTCCAGGAACATCTGGGGACCCCCACAGGTTGAGAACCACTGATGTAGACCTTCCTCCAAGCCAAAACGTCTGGAGGGCCGCACGAAACGCCGCTCCCTGCACCTGCGTCCAGCAAAGGTGTCCAACCGTTTTCGTAGCTCAGATCCTGAGGGTGCTTCAGCGGCGCCCTTGGGCGCAGAAGTCGTCTGAGATTTGGCGATTGGGCTGGGTTAGGAGAGACGGTCACAGCCGCCCTGGGGGGGGGGGTCATAGTTCTGTGGCTCTTTGGAAGGACTCTTTGATGCTGCTCTAGTCAACGGTTCTAGGTTTGTTCTAGGTGTTTTGTAGGGACCAGAAACCCTGGAAGGTGTGAAGAGTGTGGATTTTGTTCCTCTTTGGGATCGGGAGGGGTGGAAATATCCAGGAAGCTGGACCAGGTGGGCCTTTGGCCTGATCCAGCACAGGCTCTTCTTCTTAGGCTCTTATGTACAAGGACACCAGAGTTCTTCAGCTAGTGGGTGACCTGGCCTTGTAGGGCCACCAAGTCCCTCTCGGGGAAGTGGCATTGGATGTCAGAAACCTGGTCCCGAATCTACGATGAAACTGAGGGCTGCAAGGGTGGCTCGATGTGGGCCTTGCCACATGTTAAACCTCGCTTGGCAGGGGTTAGCAAACGGTGTGGGCGTACGTACGTGGGCCTTGCGGGGCCGCAGGCGGGCAGAGCTGCTGGCAGAGAAGAGCCGGAAAGCAGCGTCTAGTGTTTCTCCACTGGTGGGGGGGGGGTCCCCAGATGTTCCTGGACTGCAACTCCCAGAAGCCTCCACCACTCGCTGTGCTGGAAGGGATTCCTGGGAGTTGCAGTCCAGGAACATCTGGGGACCCCCCACTGGTGGAGAAACACTGGTAGACCGTTATGCATGCTGTTATTTCGTGTGTCTCTATTTGTTGGGTCCGTCCCGCGGTTCCTGTGTGCAACTGATAGCTATAAATACCGGAAGGAACTGGTACATCTGCTGACAGCTTAGGCCCAAAGGACAGATCGGTGGTCCCAGGAGGGAGAGATAAAAGAGCATCCTGAAATCAAGAGCATTCTGTTTCCTGCCTCCTGGGACCAACCGTCCCTTCCTTCCATCTTTAGACAGATGAGCAGGGGCATTTGCACCCAGACAGGAGCCGTGGATGTCATTGGACGCTTAATTCCAGCGTCGGTCACCGTGGCGTCCTTTTCTGCCTTTTTCAAAGCTTTGCTGCGGCTCTCTGGGTGAACAGGCCAGAGGGGGCTGGCAGTGAGCATCGACAGACCTGGAGCAAAGGCCATAAATAAAGCCAGGAGCTGTTCTGTAGAGGCAGCCCCTGTTGGCATCAGCTTGGGGCTTTGTCCCCATTGCATGATTTTATTTTTTAAAACCACCTCCTTGATTTAGCCCTGAGGAAATATGGCTTCTGGGATCAGCATTTATTTACCTCTCCATCGCCTGCTGGAGTCGGGGAGGAAAGCTGCCCTGAATGTCTGTTTCCACGCCAAAGGACGCCCCCTTCTTGTATCTGTGCAGCTGACGTACTGCGTGTGGCACGCCAGTGGCACAGTGGCTCAGAGGAAATCGCTCCAGAGGGTTATCAATAGGGCGCAGAAGGTCATCGGAGGCCCACTCCTCACATTGGAGGAATTTCACCGCTCCCGCTGTCTTAAGAAAGCACAGAATATTGTAGGAGACATTTCTCATCCTGGACCGTCTCTGTTTGTACCGTTGCCATCAGGCAGAAGGTAGAGATCTATCAGAACAAGGACAGAAAGATTCAGAAACAGTTTTTACCCAGTAGCAGGAACCATGCTAAATTCTGTTAAAAATGAAGTTGATGGGTGGTATCCGTGTTGAATGTGTAACATATACATTGTATGGGGGATTGTGCATGGCTGTTGTTGTTTTTTACATCATAGTTTTTTATGGCTTGGGTATGAATGCTGTCAGGTGAAAGAGTGCAGGGCTGTGTGTGTGTGTGTATGTTTGGTTTTTATGTCAGTTTTAAATGAGTACCAGTGATGCCCTGTGTGTGCATGTAGGAGCATTGTGTATGGGATGTTTTGTCCTTCAATGGTAGATTTTATGTCTTGGATTTTTATACTGGGGTGTGTGAATGAGCTGACTGGGTGGTACTTTTTAATCTCGTTGTCTTTTTATACAATGACAATAAATCCCATTCTCCCGCTCGGTCTCCACTGGGTGGCGCTGATGGCCCGCCGAGGGGAGCAGTTCTCTGTGCTCTTCGGTCGATGCCTTCTCTCCTCTGGCGCTCCGAAGGGGACCGAGAGACGGGCCGTGTCCCTTCGGCGTGGAGGACACACGAAGGCCGAGCACTTGGTTTTTGGCCATTTCAATTTTCCTCTCCGCCGGCTTGCTTCCACCTCGGCTGCAGTTGGGGGGGGAAATGCCTTTTCCGTCGTCCCAAGCAAAGGCACCTACTTCATTTGACTCTCCGCCGCTCGACTGAAACCTCTTTATTTTGCTCGCTTGAAGGTTGACCCAAAGTGGCTGGAGTGACTGGGATTAAAAAGACGATGAATGCATCACATGCGTGCCCTCTCAAGGAGTGTCGTTCCGCGCGGCCCCTGCTTCCCCCTTTTGCCTTCCACTTCCTCCCGTCCTTCCCGAGATGAGCCTCTTTTATTTTTTAAAGTGTGGCAGCTCCTGCTTTCCTTGGTGGAGGCACATCTGGCCGTGGGCTCCCTTCCATCCTTTTCCCTGCCCGCGCGTTGAATTGCTTTCAAGAGGTTGTGGGAAGGGGTCGTGGGGCATTCCGGCTGCTGAGCCCATCCCCAGTCGGGTTAGAGGTGTGCCACCAAACAAGCAGAGGGGTCGGCTGGCTCAGAGGTGTGCCACCTGCTTTGAAGGGCCGGGGCCCTCGTGCTGGGTCTTGGACCCTCAGAGAGGCGCCCCGATGGTGCTCTCCAGATTGCTAGCCACGTTCCTTTTCTGTATGCACAAGTGTGTATGCACAGGCAACATGCGTCTGGGTGACGTTCACACCCAAGGGCACCTCTGGGATGCCGGTTCTTCTTAGCCTCTTTCCATCTTATTTTATTTATTTTTTATTTTTAAACTTGTATCCCACCCATCTTCCCGAGGGAACTCTGGGCGGCTTACAGCAAGCTGACCATTGCAGCAGTTTTGTACAATGCAATTAACAACAACAATACAATCACAATATAAGCAAGCAAGTAAAATTAAAACACAAGCAGTACCCTTGACTAGAGCGATACGATCGCAACGGCAACTTTACTTATTAGCATAAGCAACAAATGGCAGCAGACAGTGGGGGGAAAAAGTGTGGGATCAAATTAAGCATGGTCACCAAAGGCCTCGCAGAAGGTCTGCGGAAGGCCAGCAGGGACTCTGCAGAGCACACTTCACTAGGAAGGGTGTTCCACAACAAGGGGGCCGCCACCGAGAAGGCCCGGTTACGGGTGGTAGTTTTCCGGGCCTCTCTAGGGGGGACGACCCTAAGCGAGTGTGCTTGTGACTTCCGAACTGGTTAGGCCGAGGTTGATCGCTGGGCAATATGCTCTGTCAGGTAGTCCGGGCCCAAGCCATGGAGGGTTTTATAAACTAAAAACAAGACCTTGAATCTGATCCGGGATGCAATGGGCAACCAATGCAGGCGAGCCAGGACTGGGGTGATGCGGTCATAACCGTGCACCGGCCACCAGCCTGGGCTGCCGCATTTTGTACCCGTTGGAAGCGCCGGAGGAGAGTCAAGGGCAGCCCCATGTAGAGAGCGTTGCAGTAGTCCAACCTCAAGATCACCAGCGCTTGCCTTACTGTTCTCAGGGAGTCGCCGTCTAGGTATGGGCGGATCTGGGCTATTTGGCCTAGATGGTAAAAGGCGGTTCTGGTCACGGCAGCCACCTGGGCATCCAAGGACAGCGCCGGATCCAGAACCACGCCCAGATTCCTAACCCTATCCACGAGTTGAAGGGAAACGCCCTCCAAACAGGGGAGAGGGCCTCCATAGCCAGACGGCGAACTACCGAAGAACATAACCTC
Organism: Phrynocephalus versicolor; assembly: GCA_023846285.1. Taxonomy (NCBI): domain Eukaryota; kingdom Metazoa; phylum Chordata; class Lepidosauria; order Squamata; family Agamidae; genus Phrynocephalus; species Phrynocephalus versicolor. Next base: position 6,138 of record JAHTLZ010000331.1, read on the forward strand.
GGTCTTCTGGGGGTTGAGCTTGACGGTGGTGGGGTCCTCCGCCCCCCCCCCCAAAAGCCTGGTAGCTGCATGATGGGGTGCCAAGACCTTTTTGAAGGAGAAAGGCAGGGTAAAAATACTCTAAAATAAATAATAAAATAATAAATAAGACCACCACCACCCTTGAGTTATTCCGCCCATTCAGCTCCCTGGGTTCCTGGTGGCTGTGGCAACTGACTCACCCCTGTTGCAGCCAGCTGGGATCTCATTTCTTGTCTATGGCTGGTCATATCCCCCCCCCCCCGGGAAGTTTCAGATTGAAGTGACCACCACCACCCCCCAAAAAAAATCTGGTATAAAAAATCTACAGCCTCAGGTACAGTAATCCCCTGCCTATCATGGGGGTTAGGGACCCGACCCGACTGGCAATAATGGAAAGAAAATCTGCAATTTGCGGATGCTGGGTTGGGTCGAGACGGGGGGGGGGGGGCTCCCAGGGGCCTCTTTCACTTACCTGAGGCCTGGCGCTGCCCCGAACGGCCCTCCGACGGACTTCCTGGGCCTGGGGGAGGCCCCGGAAGTGGTTTCCCGTGATCCAGAAGTCACTTCTGATTTTCCATAAGTGACTTCCAGTTTGGAAGGGAGAGGGAGAAGACCCCTTTGAGAGTTCTGCACCCGCTTTTGGCAAAAGAAGACTAATCCGGCTTCCTGACCAGGAAAAGAGGCTGCAGCGGGAAAGGAGCCTGTCATCAGAAGACCCCACTTCAGCCGATGATGCTTTTCTTTTATTAAGACCAGAAGCTGCCTGGGCGAAGATTTATTAACCCAGATGAGCTGGAGCCTCTCCTGGCCCCGGCAGGGGTGGTGACGGCGGTGGTGGTGCTGATGGGGGGCGGGATTTCTCATCCAAAGCCCTGGCCTCCTGAGATGGAGGAAGCCCGCCTGGGCCCGGATGGCACGCACGGGCGGCCTCAGGGCGAAGGACAAAGCGGGGCCGACCAATTCCTTCCACCAGGAGGAACCCAAACGGAAGGGGTTTCCCGTCCAAGCCGGGCGATCCTCAGGAGCCGAGTGGGTCTCTCCTCTTGAGTCCATTGGCCTGGCCCCCATCTCCCTCTTGAACGCCGTGGGCCCCTCGGCGTGGTCATTTCTGTCCTCATTTTCTGGCCAGACCAATATGGCTACTTCTCTCTCTGTTCCTTGCTCACCATGAGGGGGGGGAAAGGGGGGAAATAATTTTATTAGGCCGTCAGGGGGAGCTCTTGAATTTCAGGAAGAAAAGCGTCTAAGAGAGAGACTCAGAAGCAGCAGCAGCAAATGATGATTGTGCCTCTTCTCCCCCCCCCACCCCAAACCCACTGGCCCCTTCCTCTGTGGGATTTTCCCCACTCCCTCCTTTTAATAGACTCTTCTGCCCCACTCCCCCCAGTAGTGATCATCATAGAGGGGGCCTCGAGGTGGGGGGAGAACAGGAACAGCGCTGAGAATTACACACCCGACTGGCTTGGATTTGGCACTGGTTTGAAAAGCCCTTGGCCAAAGCTGCTTCTGCATTGGGGTGGGAGTGGGGGAGGGGTTGCAGGCAGAGCCCCCCCTCGGGCCCTCCCTTATTCGCTGTTAGCCTCTTTTCTCATCACCTTCCCCCCCCCCAATCTTATCCTAAAGCCTTGGGAGGATTCGTCCCGTGGCTTGGACGAACCCTCCAGCTTGGGCTGGTTAATCTGTGGAAGGCAATTAGCGGGGCTCGTTGCCAGGAGGCGGGGGAGGGAGTTGCCCTTATTAAACTGTCCCAATTAATGGTCCCAATAGCAAATGGTGGTGCCTCTTCACTGTTGTGAATGTGTGTGTTTTTTTCCGGGCTATTTGGCTGCGTTCTGGGAGTTTTCTCTCTCTTCCCCAGCAAATAACCGCAGGCTTCTGTTGGTGTCTTATAGAGGCCATTCATCGCTAAATAGGTATGAAAGGCAGAGGATCAAACCACGGGGTGGTGGTGGTGGTGGTGGTCCCCGTGACTTCTAAATGTTTCCACCTTGCTTCATAGAATCCTAGAGTTGGAAGAGACCTCAAGGATCATCCAGTCCAACCCCCTGCCATGCAGGAACCCCCCATCACAGTATTTCCGACAGGCGGCCATCCAGCCTCGCCTTAAAAACCTCCAAAGTTTCGGGAAAGGCAGTCTCTCTCTTCATGAGGTGGCCAGAGGACTGGAGCCTCAGCTTCAACATCTGTCCTTCCAGTGAACATTCGGGGTTGATTTATTTCCTTGCAGTCCAGGGGACTCTCAAGAGTCTCCACCAGCATCACAGCTCAAAGGCGTCAATTCTACGGCCTTCTTTATAGTCTAGCTCTCAATAACCCTCAACTCATAGAATCCTAGAGTTGGAAGAGACCTCCAAGGGCCATCCAGTCCAACCCCCTTGCCCTGCGGGAACCCCCATCACAGGACCCCCGACAGGTGGCCATCCAGCCTCTGCTTAAAAACCTCCTCCAAGGAAGGAGACTCCACCACCCTCCTTGGGGGAGGACCTTTGGGGTGGGCCAACCCTTGATCCCCCCCGGCTGTTCTGATCCCCACCCCTGCTGTGAGAGGGTCAGAAGCCCCTCTCACAGCGTGGGAGAGCTGTCTCCCTCCTCTCGCACGAGAACTTGAATGCAGAGGACTGCGAACTGCCCACCGCAGGGAGCTTTTGTACTGCCAAGAAATTTCATTTTTCAGCTGCCCGGGTGGGGTGGGGGAGCTGCCAAATGGAGCCTGTGGCTTTGCGTGCCTCCCCTCTCCTAATTATAATATATGCGGATCTTTCCTCCCTCCCTCCCTCCTGCCCACCACCTCAGCATCCCGTTGCCACCAACAACCCCATAGTGAACCGTTTGCTGCAATGGGGTGGCAGCGGGGGGGTGTCAATTAGGAGCATTATATATAATTACCTCGTACACTTACACACAAGGATTAAAACGCTGCAGATTGCCAAATTACATTACCGGGGAAGTGGAGGCTATTTTTTTTTTCTTTTGTAAAAAAGAAAAGCTGGGGGAGGGGGAACCCTGACCCTCCCTCAAATTTGGGGCTGGCTTTGGAATAGTTGGGCGCTGACCTCGGGGATGCCAGGCGTCACTCCAGGGTTGTCAACGGCAGTGGGATCTGACTGCGGAGTCTCTCCCAGCATTCAAGAAGTGATTGAAAACTCTGCTCTATACAGCTGTGTTTGGTGACCAAGCGGGTTGATTTATGATTTTTTTTTTTTGAGTAGGGATTTGAAGTGTTCATGTCCGCCTGCTTTTCTTTCGCCATCTTGCGTTAGTATCACTATTAGTATTATTATCTTGATTGAATCATAGAATCCTAGAGTTGGAAGAGACTTCAAGGGCCATCCGGTCCAACCCCCTGCCATGCAGGAACCCCATCACAATATTTCCGACAGGATGGCCATCCAGCCTCTGCTTAAAAACCCCCAAAAAAGGAGACTCCACCACCCTCCTTGGTGGCAGCATCTTATTCCACTGCTGGACAGCTCTAACCGTCAGGAAGTTCTTCCTGATGTTCAAATGGAATCTCTTTTCCTGTCGTTTGAAACCATTGCCCTGAGTCCTAGTCTCTGATTATTTAGTTTTTCTTTTCTCTCTTTCTCTCTTTTAAACGTTGGGTTCCGCTGTTGGTTTGCTTATCATTTTTCTGCTCATCTTTTCAAACCAATTACTATTCCTTTGTGCTTTTGTATTATGGAATGTTTATACCTGTTAACTAATTTGAGTTTCCCTTATGGGAAAATCTGGTGGGATATAGATATAAATATAAATATAAATATAAATATAGTGGTACCCTGATTTAAGAGCAGCTCGACTTAAGAGCAATTCGACTTAAGAGCAGAAATCTGTTGACATTTTAGCTGCAGCCTTACAAATTTTAGATATGGTCTGCTCGACTTAACAAATTTTTTTTCATTTTTTTATTTTTTAACTTATTTTTTCATTTTTTAGATAGGTACCCTGACTTAAGGGTAGTTCGACTTAAGAGCATGTACTCGGAATGGATTAAATTTGTAAGTCGAGGCACCACTGTAGAAATAAATCAATAAAGCCCCCCTGTTGTCCCTGAAGTTAAGAGTTGGTCTTCCCTCTGCTGCCACCAGACCTATTATGATCCAGGGGAATGTCCCAGGGCAGCCTTAACTAGAGCCATTGAGGTGTAGCCGATCAGGACCCAAGACATCCGGGTTGAGGTCCCTGCTTGATCACAGAAGTGCGTTAGAGAAGGGGGGGGTGAGTCCCCACCAAGCCTCCAACATCCCTCCTGCCCCTGGCGACAGGATAGAGGCCCCAGGCCCAGGAGCAGCAGGGAGGGGGATGGTCTGTACCCGTGGCCGAGGTGGTGGAGGCGGCGTCCCGACGGTGGGCTTCGGAGGGTCCCGGGGAGACCTTTCGCCCCTTCTGGGGCCTCTGGACAGTCGCCTGGCTTTTCCCCCTCCAGAGCCAGGGCGTGTCGGCGGTCTGCAGTCCTCCTCAGGGTGATGGCCGAGGCGAAGGGGAAGGGGAGGGTCTGGTCTCACGGTGGGGGGAGAGCCTTGGGACCCCGGAGGGCAGCTTTTAGGGAGCAGAGAAGGGCAGCCTTGTGGTCTCTTAGGGGTGGACAGCCCTCACTCTGAGGCCACCCACCCCCGGGAAGAGGGAGCGCTCTTCTTTTGAAAGGCTTCCTTGGTGTGAATGGCCGCCCACGGACCAGTGGCCGGTTCTGCCAGCCGTTCCGGCGCCCCCTCCTCAGCACAGCCGTGCCCACAACAAGAAGGCTCTCTCTCTTTCCTTCTCGGTTGCGAAGGAGTGAGAGCGAGCATCTGTTCCTAGCAGGGATGCATACGGCACCGGGATTTTGACAACGCTGCTCCTCCCTACCACTCAAGTTTCAAAGCAGACGTGTCAGGAGAGGGATTTTTCTCTTTTTTGGGGGGGGGGCAGTGCAGGAAGATTAGAAGAAGAAGAAAAATGAACGGCAAAAGAGCATGAACTTTCCTCCTCTCATCTCTACAGAGAGAGAGAGAGAGAGAGAGAGAGAGAGAGAGAGAGAGAGAGGAACCCCCCCTCCCCACTTTGCAGTACTGGATAGAAAGAGAAGTAAGATTTATGGCAGGTTTTGATTTATGGCTGGGCTGCCGCGGGGCCGTTTGGCAGAGGAAAAGCTTTTATCAGTAGAGGAGGTGGTCCAGGGCACCCGGAGATGGCCCGTTCCACTGTCTCCTACAGTGGGCCGTAAGGCAGGGGTCCCCACTCCGGACTCCCCTGCGGCAGCGATGGTAGAAACCTACGGACTCCCCTGCAGCAGTGATGGTAACAACCTATGGTCCGCGCCGTCTGTTTTCATCTTGGGCGGATCGCTCCGCTGCGTCTCAAGATTAGACTACTGCAATGCACTCTTACGTGGGGCTGCCTTGTAGGTTAAGGCGGAGGCTCCAGCTGGTGCAGAATTCTGCAGCTAGACTAGTTATGGGGTCTAGGAAATATCAACATATCACCCCCACGATGGCCGGGCTGCACTGGCTCCCGATTTGCTTCCGCATTGATTTCAAGGTTTTAATGATGACATGCAAAGCTCTAAACAGTTTAGGACCTTGCTGCCTGGCAGAACGGCTCCTGCTGCAAAATACTGCCCAGAACACCCGATCAGATCATCTCAGGTTGGGCATCTGAGGGTGTCATCGCTGAAGGAGGCTCATAAATTTTTGACGAGAAAGCAGGCGTTCTCAGTAGCAGCCCCTGGCCTCTGGAATCAACTTCTCCATGAGATTTTGTTCAGCATCTTCCCTCCCAGTCTTTAAGAAACATCTCAAGAGGTGGCTATTTAAAAAAGGCTTTCCCTGGGTATTATTAATATATGCTATGAAGGATTCGCTGTTTATGCACCTTTTTTGTTTTGTTTCTTTGTTTTTAGGCCATCTTGCTCCTGTTTGATGCTCTGGTAGATATTGTTTTATTGCTTATTATGTTTTTTTTAAAATTGGATTATTTTTTATTATTGGATTTTTGCCTTTTTGCCTTTATTTATTGTGTGTCTCAATTGAGATTTGCTCAGACTTGCCATGCAGCTAGATGGAGCGGTATATAAATTTAATCAATCAATCAATCAATCAATCAATTAATAGTGCAGGAAAGTCTTCATTTATACGCCTCCCTGCACGAGGCACGCATTTGCTATGGAGGCAGAAATGATGTATATATCAAGGCACACTCTGCCTCTTCCAGCACTTTGGTGATAAATGGGTGGAGCGCAGCTTGTTATTAATACACGCTTTCAGGCTTCATCTACCGCAGTCATTAGTTAATCGATGCGCGCCCTGCCAGCCTACCTGCTCTCCTCCCAACGGACCCCCCACCCACCCTCGGCAGCCCCGGTTCCTCCTGCAAGGGGGGGGGCGCTGCGGTTGCCACCACTGGCCATACCGCTGGTGGCCAGGCTGGCTTAGCATGTGGTGGCATTTCAGCTGGGGAGGGAAGGAGGTGAAGGGTTCCCATGGCTTCGCTCTTTCCTGCGTCTCAGTTTGGGCCGGCTGCTCAAAACACCTTTTTGGGTGGGGTGGGGGAGAAGTAAAGCTGTCTGGGAATAAAGCTGTCTTTTTGAAGTGGCAGAGAATGTTGATGTGTGAGAGCATGGTGCGTGTTCTAAAACGGGTCCTCAGCCTCGGGAACCCCACCACCACCACCCCCTGCTGCAGATGTTCTTGGATTGGTGCTCCCCGAAATCCTGGCCAGCACACCTGGTGGTGAAGGCTCTTGGGTGTTGTAGACCCAGAATAGCCGAGGACTCCAGCCTCGGTTTCCCCAGAGGTTCTCAGAATACAAATCGCAGAAATCCTGGCCAGCACAGCTGGTGGTGAAAGCTCCCGGGAGTTGTCGTGCAAGAATGTTTGGGGAGGCCCAAACATTAGCCTGTGTTGTTAGTCTGTGGAACTCCCTGCCACAAGATGTGGTGATGGCATCTGGCCTGGATGCCTTCCAAAGGGGACGGGACAGATTCCTGGAGGAAAAGTCCATCATCCCAGATAACAAACCATGATGGAGATGTGTCATCTCCAGGCTTAAAACCAGGGCACTTCAAGGGCCAGATGCAGGGGAATGGTATCAGGAGACAGAGACCTAGTCTCATGCGCTCCCGGGGGCATCTGGTGGGGCCACTTGTGAGATCCAGGAAGCTGGACTAGATGGGCCTTTGGCCTGATCCAGCAGGGCTCTTCTTAGGTTCTTATGACCCCAAGGTTGGAAATTACTGGTCTAAGTTTTTCTTATTTGAGTTATGATCTGCCTTTCTTCCAAAACGTGAGGTTTGCCCTCCCAAAACCCTTGAAAGGCACAGAGAAGTATGTGATTTTTCTCTCTGTGTGTGTTTGCAAAAAACCAAAACCACCCCATCAAGGTAGAAATGGACCAACTGTTACGTTGAAACACCCCAATGTAAAAGCAGAGTACACCTGGCCGCCCACGAAAAGCTCTTCCATTTCATAGCCGCCAGGAACCGGCTTGCTCCCGGGTGAACCACCGTTCCCATGCCGGGTGGCCTGTCTGGATTTTCCCTGAAGGAAGGGGAGACGAGGGAGAGAAGGATGAAGCCAGGGCCCACGCTTCCCCTCCCCCCCTCTCTTGGAAAAAAAAAGTGGGAGCATCTGTTCAAAGCTTGGCTCTTGTTTGAAATGAAGATCTCAGGCAGTCCGACAGCCTGGCAGATTTGGGTTTAATAACGCTCAGCACACTTGGTCTTCTTCCCTTCCCTTCTCTTAGCCTGATCTTCTGGAGGGGGGGGTGTGGGGTGGGGTCTCCTGCTGCCCCTCGTGGTCAGAGAAGGGTTTGAGAAGAGCCAGCCAGGCTAGCGAAAACCTGTCCCTTGTCTCCCTCTGTTCCTGTGAGACCCCCCACCCCACTGCCGCAGGTCGTTGTTTAACAGATACGGGAACCCCCCCAAGCTGGATAGCCAGACCTGCTCCGCTCAGGCCCGCGATCCCATATGGCCATCCTCCAACCTTTACTTTTCTCAGGCGTCTGACACTATACGTTAGAAGGAGTTTGGAGCGAGTGTATTGGCTTTGTTGGGTTAACGTGCCACCTTATTGCCACCCTGGAACTCAGAAGTCTCTCAGTGGAGGTGCTGTCCGTGGTACTGACCGCAACCAGGCAGCTAAAATGCATTCCTGCTGTCTTCTCTCCCCCCCCCCCAAGTCAGGCATGTCCAAACTTTGGCCCTCCTGATGTTTTGGACCACAACTCCCCGAATTCCAAGCCTGTATTGCCAATGGCAAAGGACCATGGGAGTTGTGGTCCAAAACATCTGGAGGGCTGAAGTTTGGACACCCTTGGTAAAGACGTTCCAGCCTCCTTTAGGTTCTGTATCAGTGGCTGCCAATCTTGGGGGTCACCCAAGAGAGCACGTTGCATGTTCTAGAGCACCAACTCCCAAACCTGGGGTCCCCCCAGATGTTTTTTGGGCGGCGACACCCAGAAATCCTGGCCAGCACAGGGAGTGGCGAAGGCTTCTGGGTGTTGGAGTCCAAGAACATCTGGAGTCCCAAGGCTGAGAACCAATGTTCTGTAGAAGAGGTGCCTGCTAGGGTGGCCTTATCCATCATTTGTACAGTGAACTGGTGGTGACCTAGAGCAGGGAAGCAGTTCAGTTGCTTCTGGATGCCCCATTTCCCTCTCTCTAGAGTTAATTATTTTTTGTTGGCTTGCTGCCAGAGCAAAATAAGAATTAAAGCTTCAGGAAGGCCCCAGGAGTGGCAATTTTGGCTCTGAGATAAGATTGAGGTCTTTTTTTTCCTCAGTTTTTTTTTTTTTGAAAGCTATACACTGGAACTTAAATTCTGGTCACTTCTAGCTTTGGAAATACCAGCAAAGCCAGCACATAAGAACATAAGAAGAGCCCTGCTGGATCAGGCCAAAGGCCCATCTAGTCCAGCTTCCTGTATCTCACAGTGGCCCCACCAGATGCATCCGGGAGCGCACAAAACTGTCTCCTGCAACCACTCCCCTGCATCTGGCCCTCGAAGGACCCTGGTTTTAAGCCTGGAGATGACACATCTCCATCATGGTTTGTAACCTGTGATGGACTTTTCCTCCAGGAATCTGTCCAATCCCCTTTTGAAGGCATCCAGGCCAGATGCCATCCCCACCTCCTGTGGCAGGGAGTTCCATAGACTAACAGTGCGCTGGGTGAAAAAACATTTTCTTTTGTCTGTTCTCACTCTCCCAACCCACATTTTGAGTGGATGCCCCTTAGTTTTGGTATTTTGTGAGAGGGAGAGGAGCATCCCTCTATCCACTTTACTCATGCCCTGCATTATTTTGTATGTCTCAATCACATTTTTGGATAGGCCTACAGAGTTGAAGTGTGTGTGTGTGGGGGGGGGGTGCCTGTGGATTGGCAGAGGCAGCCTGCTGTGGATCCAGAGAACTAGGGGACATTTCACATTTTGTCTAAGTTTCGCCCCATGCAGAAATTTATATCACCAGATCCCCTGCAGTTTGTTGTGAATGCTTAGTGCCCATCAGTTTTCCTAGCCTGGTTGCCCAGAGAGCAGGCACGGATGTTTGCCCTGCCGGCACCCATTTCCTGCCATGCTTTAATGGTTGCTGGGTATCCGTTTCTTTTGTGGGTCCCGGTTTGTGAAATGCAGAGGGCGGGTGGGTTAGGGTTAGGGTTAGCAGCAACTAGCAGGCAGCTGGGTGGACGGTACGACAACTAACACATTTCCTTTGGCTACATTTCCTCTCCATAAGCTGGAGAGGGGTGGTCTGACTTGTTTTGTGCCATGGTTTTGTGCCGGGAGTCTCAGCATTGCCCTGGTTGGCCTCAGTTGCTGCCCAGTGCAGTAGAAAGGAAAGGTTACCCATAATAATGCCGTTTCTGGAGAGCTATAGCCTTGTCTCATCATTGGCGCAACCCGTAGATTTCATAAACGTGCTCGTGTCTGCGCTCTTGGTTAAAATCGGGCAGTTTTGGGGGCCTCGATCCTGGCCTCATACACGGAAGATCACTAGGCCGGCCATAAAAACACAGTGCAGTTCCTCCGAACCCCCCAATGGTATTTCTCAGCTCACTAGCCGCCCGAGAGCCCTCAAGGGCTTGATTGGGAGACGAGATGGAGGAGACACACAGCCAACGCGAGCAGTCAGAGCGGGAGAGAGAGAGAGAGAGAGAGAGAGAGAGAGAGAGAGAGAGAGAGAGAGGGCTTCCCATCCTTTGGGCCTTGCGTGTAGTCGGTCTAGGTGGGCTGCTCTCTCCTAGCTTGGCCATTCTTGAGAGGCCGAGGCATCCCATAATAGTTGGCCAGCCAAAGGATTTCGCCGCTGAAATTCAGCGTGCCAGGGGCGCCTGGGTCAACGCTTCTTCTGCCTTTTGTTTAGAAAAAGCCCCAATTGGGTCACCAATAATGAGGCCAGAGGTGGTTCTCTCAGTGTCAAAGACTCGGGCCGAGTCTTTCAGTTCCGCTTCCCTGCGTGAGGACCTGTTCTTGTCCTGAGATTTCATGTCCGGGATGCTTCCCTCAACCCCGCCTGGCCTTTCACGGCCCTCTGTGCTAACCCCCTGCCTTAACCTCCTCCTTGTCTTTGACAAAAGTCAAAGGGGGGATCCGTGAGCGTCTGAAATGGGAGGACGTAATACAGTAGGACCCCGGTATCCTCTAGGAATTGGTTCCAGGCCTTCTCGTGGATAATGAAAACCGTGGATAAGAGAGAACGCCTGCCTACCCACCTACAAACTGCTGTTTCCTGACAGTAGCTTGCTTGATGACTGCTGCTTTGAGACAGTAGCTTGCTTTATGGCCACTGTTTGTGACAGTAGCTTGCTTTACATCTGCTGTCTGTGACAACAGCTTGCTTTACAGCTTGATTTGTGGCTGCTGAATTATTTAATTTTTTTCCCCTGGGCCAACCGTGGATAACTGAGTCAGTGGATAATGAATCAGTGGATATGAGGGTCCTGCTGTATTGCATGCCTTGGGTTTTGTTTTGCCCGTGAGGTTTAATGGCAGCGCTTACAGCTCTGGTGTGTATTTTCCTTGCGTTGCGCCCCCTTCTATCCTGCTTGGGTTGTTCACGCAGACGCCGGACCTGCCCGCAGCGGTGCCCGCAGCCAATGTTTTAAAGGCGTCTTTAGGAGGAGGAAAGGGGGGCTTGCGTGAAGGAGAAGGGCTTTTGTTTTCCTGACCTCTAATGTCCTCCAGGTTGCCCAGGAAGAGACGGGAGTCTTGGCCATTCTCTGCTTGGCGATTGGAGGGCCTTTTATCTAACAAGCAAGTCAGGGGCTGATAACGGCGGATTGACATTTTTCCATTTTTCTTCCCCCTCGCTTCCCCAGTAAGAATTTATTAAATTCCCTCTTCTGGGACAAAAGGATGTCGGATTCTGTGTTAAAACCTCTTTGCTCAGATAAGTGGATTATGGCCGATTTTTGGCAGCGAAACAGGCCGGCTCGTACAGGACTCTGCCGCCCCGGGTCACTCATCTGGTCCGTAATCATTCCTAGGCAGCCGAGAGGAGGGGCTGGAAGGAGATGGGGCAGAGGGGCGAGGCGGCGCTGAGGCCAAAGGCGGTGGACCAGTCCTGGGAGGCCGCTTTCCCCCCATCCTGGGCGGCGTTCAGGTGCGCTTCCCCATCATCCCACTGCCGGCTATCCAAGGTTTATTTGAAGCCAGGAAGAAGGGCCATAAAAACCTAAGAACATAAGAAGAGCCCTGCTGGATCAGGCCAAAGGCCCATCTAGTCCAGCTTCCTGGATCTCACAGCGGCCCCACCAGATGCGTCTGGGAGTGCATGAGACTAGATATCTGTCTCCTGATATACCCCTCCCCTACCTCTGGCCCTTGAAGGACCCCGGTTTTAAGCCTGGAGATTATATACATCTCCATCATGGTTTGTCACCTGAGATGATGGACTTTTCCTTCTGGAATCTGTCCAATCCCCTTTGGAAGGCATCCAGGCCAGATGCCATCACCACCTCCTGTGGCAGGGAGTTCCACAGACTAACAACACGCTGGGTGAAAAAAAATATTTTCTTTTGTCTGTTCTTACTCTCCCAGCCCTCAATTGGAGTGGATGTCCCCTAGTTCTGGTATTTTTGTGAGAGGGAGAAGAGCTTCCCTCTATCTGCTTTACTCATGCCCTGCATTATTTTGTACGTCTCAATCCTATCCCCCCTCAGGCGCCTTTTTTCCAGACCAGAGAGCCCCAAATGTTTTAGCCTTTCCTCATAAGGGAGGTCCCTCAGCCCAGGAATCATTTTAGTCGCTCTCTTCTGCACCTTTTCCAGTTCCACTATGTCTTTCTTGAGATGCGGTGACCAGAATTGTACACAATACTTCAGGTGCGGCCTTACTATTGTTTTGTATAATGGCATTATAATGTTGGCTGTTTTATTTTCAGACCATTTTTTGATAATCCCTACCATGGAATTGCTTCTGAGGAGGCGGGGAAGGGAGAAATGGTGGTCCCTGCTTGATCTGTGCCTCTTGATGAGATTTGTACACATCTCCAGACAGAGTCTGGGCGAGGTGTGTGTCTTGGGGGGTGGGGGGGGGAAGAACCGATGAAACGCACGGGGGAAACTGGACCTGCAACCTTCCAAAAAGTTCTAGAGGAGGAACAGAGTTATTATTTCCATAATGAGCCACTCGGTCGGATCCTTGGTGACTGGGATGCCCTCTGGGTTGGAGTCCCTGGAAAATCATGTGAAAGGGACCTGGGAGTCTTGGTGGACCACAAATTGAACACGAGCCAGCAGTGTGACGCGGCGACCAAGAAAGCCAATGCGATTCTTGGTTGCATCAACAGAAGCATCGTGTCTAGATCAGGCATGTCCAAACTTTGGCCCTCCAGATGTTTTGGCCCACACCTCCCACAGTCCTTTGCCATTGGAAATACAGGGTTGGAATTCTGGGAGTTGTGGACCAAAACATCTGGAGGGCTGAAGTTTGGACATGCCTGGTCCAGTTCAAGGGAAGTGATAGTCCCACTTTCTTCTGCTCTGGCCAGACCCCACCTGGAGTCCCATGTCCAGTTCTGTGTGCCTCAATTTAAAAAGGATGTTGACAACCTTGAGCAGGTGCAGAGGAGGGCGACCAGGATGGTTGAGGGTCTGGAGGAAATGTCTTATGAGGAACGGCTTAGGGAACTGGGAATGCTTAGCCTTGCAAAAAGAAGGGTAAGGGGGGATACGATAGCTATGTTTAAATATTTGAAAAGATGTCATCTTGTTTTCTGTGGCTCACAGAGGCTGGTGGAGTCTCTTTCATTGGAGGTTTTTAAGCAGAGGCTGGATGGCCATCTGTCGGGAGTCCTGTGATGGGGGTTCCTGCATGGCAGGGGGTCAGACTGGATGGCCCTCGAGGTCTCTTCCAACTCTAGGATTCTATGATCCATTGCTGTGATGGCTTGTGATGGGGTTTGTAATGATGTGGACACACACACAGAGAGAGAGAGAGAGAGAGAGAGAGAGAGAGAGAAAGCTCTGTCCATGCCCCTGCCATGCCTGCCGGGTCTCCTTCCGTGCGAGTCCCTGGAAAATCATGTGAAAGGGACCTGGGAGTCTTGGTGGACCCAAGACTCCCAGGTGATATGACCCGCCTGCGATAGGTCAATCCGTTTCAGCCAGCCTGTACATCAATTAGAAGTGCCCGCGTGTGCTTGTGTTGTTGAAACAGTCCACCGGTTTTTACTGACCTTTGCCTCTTGGCACGCCTGCTGCCAGAGGAGGGCGAGAGGGGTGCCTAGCAGAGTTTTTAGAAATGAACTCCCGCTTTTTCCAGGCGAGGAGGCCAACTCATCCATGCCTCTGCTTTCCTCGGTGTGCAGAACTCCCATCTTGCAGCCGTTGGTGCCCGTGTTTCATTCATTCTATGCCTGGATATATTTATAACATGCAACAATCCATATATATGTGGTTCTTCTTGTCACGGGGAAGAGTTGGCCTTATCCAGGGTCCAGTGTGTTTGATGGAGAGCCGCTTATCCCAGGGTCCAGCGCCAAAGACGGAAAGCTGCTCAGCTCATCTTGGATGTTCGGATCATATTTTTTTGGTTCGCGGTCTCCGAGTTCAGTAATTATAACACGTTTGGAACAACAAGGGGCCTCTCCCACCCCCACCCCCGCATCCCCGATCTTGTGCAGCCACTGTGAAATTAACTTCTGTACTTTTCCCCGAACGAGCTGGATGGAGGTGGCCTTTCCGGAAGGCTGCTGCTTGAACCCTGGGCCCGTGGCCTTTTCCTCTTTGGGAAGTGCTCCGACTGGGACGAAGCTCTTATGGCATTCGAAGCTGGGTGGTGGTAGGGAAGCGAGGGAACTGCCTAGGAGAGAGATTCCTTCAAAATAATAATAATAATAACACACGTGCCTCTAATCCTGGTTGATGCCTTTAGAAAAATTGAAACAAGTCACTGGGAAGCCGTGGAAGGCGAGCCTTGTGATAGAAGGAGATGCAGCCCAGCAGTCTTAAAAGGGTGTGCAGTTACGTCAGTACTTTTTTGTGTTTTTATTCCACATTGTTGCCTCGGCTACATGATAGCCATCCTACCGCTCCCTCGTGGCATCATCATCATTCGTGTTGCACTTAGAAAGCTGCACCCCATGCGATTTCCCGGAGCGGCCGGCCGTCCTCTTTGGCACCGTGGCATCGCTCGGTGCCCTCCCCCGCCGGCACCCTGTTGCCATCCCGCCTCCCACTCGGATCAGACCCGGGTTGCCTCCCCAGATCTTCTCTAACGGCGGTTGCCAATTGAGTCAGAGAATTCCTGCTGTCTCCTGTCGGGATCGGGCTGTTTTCCCTTTCTTTGCTGGCAGGGGGACTTCACTTCCGGGGTGCTGAGCGCTGTAGGGAAGCCCCCCCTCCCAAATTCATGGACCGCCTGGAAGGAGCAGAGATTCTCCCAATCAGGACGTGCAACCTCGCTCCTGAACTTTCTGATGTTCAGCCTAAATCAGGGTTCTCTTAACACGGGCATGTCCAAACTTCGGCCCTCCAGATGTTTTGGACCGCAACTCCCACAGTCCTTTGCCTTTGGCAATCTAAGCTTAGAATTCTGGGAATTGAGGTCCAAAACATCAGGAGGGCCGAAGTTTGGACATGTCTGCCTTAACCTAAGCCCATGACTCCGTGTCCTGCCTTCTGGAATGACGGAGAACAGCTCCTGAGCCTCCTTTGTATGTATGTAGGACTGTATTGGAAGTTTTTGGCCAGAGCGATTCTCTTTCCCCTCAGTCTTCTGTTCTCTAGGCTAAACATGTCCCCAGTTCCTTCAGTCTGTCCCCCTAGAGCAGTGGTGGCAAACCTTCGGCCCTCCAGATGTTTTTGGACCACAGCTCCCACCGTCCTTTGTCCTTGGCAGTACAGGCTTGGAATTCTGGGAGTTGTGGTCCAAAGCATCGGGAGGGATGAAAGTTCGCCACCAGTGCCCTAGAGCTTGGTGTCATAAGAACCTAAGAAGAAGAGCCCTGCTGGATCAGGCCAAAGGCCCATCGAGTCCAGCTTCCTGTATATCTCACAGTGGCCCCACCAGATGCGTTTGGGAGCACAAGAGACTCGATCTCTGTCTCCTGATCCCACTCCACCCCTGCATCTGGCCCTTGAAGGACCCTGGTACTGGTGTCCAGTCCCCCAGTCGTCTCTCTTGCTTTCCTCTGAACTTGCTCCAGTTTCTTAAAGCGAGGTACCCAGAACTGGACACAGACTCAAGATGAGGCCTGACTGGTGCCGATTAGAGAGGGGCTAATCCAGTGCTTCTCACCCGGTGGGTCCCCAGATGTTCCTGGACTGCAACTCCCAGAAATCCTGGCCAGCTCAGCTAGTGAGGAAGACTTCTGGGAGTTGCAGTCCAGGAACATCTGGGGACCCACCGCTTGAAAACCACTGGACTTGTACCTCATGAGACCTGGAAACTATGCCTCTGTTAACGCAGCCCGAAATAGCATTGGCCTTTTTTGACGCGACATCACACTGATGGCTTGTATTCAGTTTGTGATCCACCACGATTCCAGGATTTAATTTAAACCGATCTAAAAAGGATGTTGACAACCTCGAGTGGGTCCAGAGGAGGGGTGTCCAGGATGGTTCAAGGTCTGGAAGAAATGTCTGAACGAGGAGCGGCTTAGGGAGCTGGGGAGGTTTAGCCTTACAAAAAGAAGACTGACAGGGGATATGATAGGTATGTTTAAATATTTGAAAGGATGTCACACTGAAGAGGGAACAGGTTTGCTTTCCATGGCTTCAGAGACTAGGACTTGGGGCAATGGTTTCAAACTACAGGAAAAGAGATTCCATTTGAACATTAGGAAGAACTTCATGACAGTTAGAGCTGTCCGGCAGTGGAATAAGATGCTGCCCCAAAGGAGGGTGGTGGAGTCTCCTTCAATGGAGGCGGTTTTTAAGCAGAGGCTGGATGGCCGTGTGTCAGAAATACTGTGATGGGGGAATCCTGCATGGCAGGGGGGTTGGACTGGGTGGCCCTTGGAGGTCTCTTCCAACTCTAGGATTCTATGATTCTAAGAGCCTTCTCTCTTGTGGAGTTACTGAGACAAGTGTCCCCTATCTTACAACAGCCCTTGGCGGGGGGCAAGGAAGAAAAACAGTAACAGTATCATCCCCCCCCCCTTGCTGGTTCTGCAAAGCAAAAAGGAACAAGGGGAAAAAAATTGAATCATTTTTAAGGACAGGCAGGTTTTGCTTTCAGTAGCACTCCGGGAAAGATGGGGGATTTGCGCTTGTTGGCCAGAAAAAGGAGTTCGGGGGCCGGAGACCTCAGAGACTCGACTCAGCCTGGCTGCGAGCGGCCGGAGTGCTGGGTTTCAGAGGAGAAGCTTTCGGGTGCAAACCGTTATGTTTAAAACGAGAGGGAGCAGGTAGAGAAAGCCACAGGTTGACACCGGCCAGCTGTGTCCTGAATAAAGCATCTCCCAGCATTCTGTGTCGAGGAATCGGAGCAGTTTTTACCCCCCCTCTACCTCTTCTTCCACAAGCCCTGTCAGCGAAGCGAAGGAAGAGGGTCCTTGCAGAACTCTCTCTGGGTGGCCGTGATGTCTCTATTCGCCTGGCTCCCACCCTGTCATCATCTATCATTTCCCCCGATTTGGTGGGATGTCCCCTGCCATGCTTGGCCTCCCTTCCTCTTTTCTTTGACACACTCATTTAATTTTTTAAGCTCGCCGGGCAGTTGCTTATTTATTTTCATTGTGCTTGATAATAATTCTAAGCCGTTAGAGGGGAAAATTGTATTCAGAAAGGCTGTTTCACACTTTATTTGTTGGATGATGCGGAGTGATAGAAAATAACACATTGGCTTGCTTTTAGAGTCTTGGTAATTATTCACATCCATCAAGCTATTCTAGAGGAATAAACAAAGCGGCCCGGAAATTGCACTATTAATAGCATTCTCCACGGCAAAAACGGCCATCTCTTTCTCGTGGGACTGTCCAGCAAGCAGGCACCCCCCCAAAAAAAACAACAACCCTAAGAGTTCATGTTTTCTCCCCCAAAGGGATGTTAATTCTGAAGGAAGGAGAAGTGGAGGGACTCCAGCGCCCATCGGCCTCAACCTGGATGATGGGAGTTGGAGGCCAACCGTGTCTGGAGACCTTTCTTCCCCACAACAGCAGAGAAAGGGTGGTTGAAACTGTTCCAGGACAAGGGCGAGAAAACCCTGAAGGGAGTTCTGTTTTGCTCACGCCAAATGGGTACATGAACGAGCAACTCGGAGCAGATGGAACGTGTAGGAACGGTCCCTTACCTGGGGTGGGTTTTCAGCATTGCTGTGTATTCCCCCCCCCCCCAAAATCACTTTTGCAACAGCGGCCCCTGCACAGGAGAAGCCAGGCACCCAACCGGTTCTGTAATTCTATGAACCAAACCAGTTGCCCGCTTCATATCCCCCGGTCCAGAGACAACACACGTGCTGCAGAATGCCTTTTTTGGGGGGGGGGGGCAAGGCTAGTTCTCAGGATGGGGCCACCATCCTGCCCTGACTTCAGGTCCGTGGCCCTACGTAACTTTGAGGGGCTTTTCTGGGAGCTTTTGCTACGTGGCCCAGAGGCCAGGAACAGAAGAACGGTGGCGTCGGGGAAACCCGCCGGGTTGCTAAAGACAAGCCAGGAATTGCCTGGCTTGTGGGTTTTGGCCCCCTGGGGGGGGAGTTTGGAACTGGGCCGACCAGCAAAGAGTGGAGATCTGAAGGATGCGGTCGGGGAGGGGGGTGGATAGTGGTGGAAGAGGTGAAAGCCAGAAACATCTGGCAGACTTGAAACATCTGTGTGATGTTTGCTCTCCGGAGATCTTTTGCGTGGGGCCTCCCCAGTGTTCGACAGGGCACCCGGAGTCCTGTTCCCGAGTCCTCAGAAGTGACTGGCACCTTCCCCTCATCCCATATAAAACCTCTTGGTTCAAACAAGGGTCCCCTTTTTATCAGCAAGAAGCCAGCGGGCGGGCGCTTTGGCAGGCTGGAAGGGCAGTTCTGTGGTGCCATTGGTTGGAGAGACAAGCAAGTCCAGGCTGACTGAAAGAGGGGTGGCAGGCGGAGAAAGGGGGGGGGTTGCCCTTTCTTCTCTGCTTGGCACAGGGCCGGGTAAGGCCGACCCTCCGACATCTTGGAACAAGTGAGCTGTATTTATTTAATTTATTTTAAAGTATTTTTACCCCCTCCTTTTTTCTTTCTGCAATGTCCTAGCATTCCCGATGTTGTGGCATGACGATACCCATGTGCCGTTCATGGGGGGTGGGGGGGGGTAGCAACACATGGCAGCCCCCGGTGTAGAAGCTGGCAGAGAATTGTGATCTTTGCAATTTGGGCTTGTTCGCGTGCTCAGAGGAGCCCGGGACCGTGAACAACCCCCCACGCCCCGTTCTTGTGTTTGGTTTTTAAGCTCCTTTGTGTCCTGGAAGGAGGAGGATGGGCCACCTTGCTGAAGTGCCCTTGGGAGTTTGAAGATTCTCTCCCCTGTTTCATAGAACCCTAGAGTGGGAAGACACCTCCAGGGCCATCCAGTCCGACCCCCTGCCCTGCAGGAACCCCCATCACAGGACTCCCGACTTGTGGCCACCCAGCCTCTGATTAAAAACCTCCAAAGTTTCGGGAAAGGCATTTCAAAAATGAGATGTCTGGCGGTAAGCCTCCCTGCCCTGATAAACCTCTTGTTTTCTCCCCCCAGCCCCAGGTGGGCTCGTGTGTCTGTCTGACCCATTAGGGGAAATAATTTAACGAGGATTTGAACCGTCTCCCTTTTGTTTTGACACCTTGCCTCCAGGTTAATGAGCGGACCGTTTGATCTTCCTTGACATTTTGACTTCCTCCCAGAGGACGCCGGTTATTACCGTCTCCCCCTGACCCGTTGGGTCTGGGAGCTTTTAAAAGAACATTAAATTAGCGTTCGGCAATGGTGTGTGTGGGGGGGGGGAGCAGGTTGGGCAGACCTGGTGGTGGTGGTGGGAGTGAGCTGGTCAGATGTGCAGCCTGGAAGGAAGGCCAGGGAGAGATGAATGGCCGTGGCGTCATGCCTGGGTCTGCCTTGTCCTGGCGAGGAGGCAGGCGGCCCCAGAACGGCAGTGCCGTCCTACCTCGCAGGGCGCCGCATCCAGAGCAATGAGCTCTGGACATTCCCGGCCCCTTCCCCAAAAAGCATGCAGACCCGAGGGCGGTGGGGGGCAAACCTTCGGCGCTCCAGGTGACGTTGGACCACGGCTCCCAGAATCCCCACCCTCGGCTGCCAGCGACAAAGGACTGTGGGGGCGGAGGTGGTCGAGAACATCTGGAGGGCCGAAGGTTCGCCACCACGGCAGTCGTACGGTCTCCCTCTTTCTCCGTGCATTTCCAAAACTGCGGTGGTAGTCGACAACTCCGAGAAGTCCTTGGACGACAACTCCCAGAATTCCTGGCCAGCGCCAGCCGGGTGGCGAAGGCCCCTGGGAGTTTATTTTATTGGTTTAGTTTGAATATATATATATATTTAAAACCCCATCTTTCTCCTTGGAAAAGAGCCCAAGGTGGCTTACAATAACGAGGGGGCAATAGACAGCCCAGAACATGTAAGACCTATTCAAGTTAAGAACAAGGGATTTGAAGGGGCATCTTAGGATGTTAAAAAGGTAACATTAGAGCAAGAAGAAAATAAAAATTCATGATGAGGGCTGAGAGGAACTGGGCATCCAAGGCCATTGCTTTAGATCGGTGAGTTGTGTGTGTGTGTGTGTGTGTGTGTGTGTGTGTGTGTGTGTGTGTGTGTGTGT